>LDDX01000248.1:0-163087 GCA_012184315.1 Arthrobotrys entomopaga
CCCCCCTCCCCAAAAAAAAAAAAAGGCAAGACTAAACAGAAATCTAGTATCGACGCTAACCAATGATGTGCTTTCCATAGGTAATTTACGCATGTGCGAAGTTGGGTCTGGTCTTAGTACCTCTGAATCCCGCGTATACTGAGCAACAAGTAGTGGGAGCTTTGGCTCATATTTCAGCAAGCTGTCTTGTGCTTAGCACCGAGATATCGCTACCGTATAAAGAGCCTATATCCGTGAAAACCCATTTCCAATCACTAATTAACCATGAGAGCCAATGGAGAAAAAGTCTCCCGCTGAAGCACGTAATTTTGGTTAACAATTCTACGTCAATGTCGCAGAATGAGCTTGATTCTTTCTGTAATATACATTGGTACCATCAAGCTCTTGATGAATACCACAAACAGGCGTTGGAGCAGAATCCGGATCTGGACCCACACGATATTATCAACATCCAGTTCACTTCTGGAACTACTTCGTCGCCAAAGGCAGCCTGCCTCACGCATATTAATATCCTCAACAATGCGTACTTTGTTGGTAAAAATTTGAGTCTTACCGCAAATGATACAATCTGCTGCGCACCCCCTCTTTTCCATTGCTTTGGAATCGTGCTCGGTGTTTTAGCAGCAATGACTCATGGTATGATACCCCCTCCCAGATTATTGCAAACATGCTATGGGGAAGTATCATGCCAGCTAACTGAAATCAGGTTGCAATATTCTATTACCTTCAGAAAGCTTCAATCCTAAAGACGTACTAGACGCTGTAATTGAGAATGACGCAACCGTTCTCTATGGTGTCCCTACAATGTTCCTGGCTGAGTTAGAGGAAATATCGCTAAGGTCTGCCAGTGTACCAACCCCTATTGTTGAAGTATTAAGCAAAGGCTAACATTAAGTAGGCCCCCTTCCCAAAGGAAATTCCCGAAACTACGAACAGGTTTGATAGGCGGAAGCGTGGTTGCTCCTGCTCTTCGCCAGCGACTTCAGACGGACTTGAATTTATCTAGTTTGCTGAATATATATGGAATGACCGAATCATCACCGGTCTGCTGTATGACGCGGTTGGATGACAAGAGAGAAACGCATTTCCACTCAGTTGGGTCCGTTATGCCTCACACCGAAATAAAAATCGTTTCACCCGAAAACACCCAGCAGACGATGATGAAGGAAGTGAGGGGCGAGCTTCTGATATCCGGATATCTGGTGATGAAAGAATATTGGGAGGACGAAAGAAAAACCGCAGAAGCTTTTGTTATTGAGTCACCGAATCCGTCAAATGTCTCCGAGAAATCTAGGGTCTGGTTGAGGACTGGGGATGAAGCGGTTATGCGATTGGATGGGACTATACAGATAACTGGCCGAATTAAGGATACTATTATCCGAGCCGGAGAGAACATCTACCCCTCAGAGGTCGAAAATATTCTTCTTCGGCACGAATTGATAAGTAGCGTGGCAGTTGTAGGACTACCAGATGCATACTACGGTGAGGTTGTTGCAGCTTTCGTAGTACCCCATCCCCACGTGGAGTATTTAGGCTCACTAGGTCCTTCTGCATTTGACCTGCGCCAAAAACCGAGAAAACATATCGGGCAGGACCTATTGACCTTTATGACCCCAGAGATCATTCGAAGTTGCGTTCGAGCGAGTCTGAGCAAGAACTGCGTACCAAAATACGTCTTCTGGATGTCAGAATTTCCATTAACTGCAAGTGGTAAAATCGAAAAATATAAGCTGAAGAGTATAGGAGAGCGGGTTTTAACACAAAATGAAAATCAGCTCAACTATATAGCAGCTTCACTGGGTGCAGCTAACGACAAATCACATAAGGAAGTCAAATTACCCAGCTTGACAACTGTTACAACCATGGAAATTGTATAGATTTGGAGTTGAAGCTGGGTGTTTGAATTATAATAGATATTATCGAGCTTCTTAGATACAATTGTCTTCTGCGAATGTACGAATTCAGGAATATTAATGCAAATGATGAAAATGCTTGATCGGATCAGAGGGAAAGTAAGATGGATTCAAATCCTCATAGACGGTCAGTTTGAGAAATTTGATTAAGTTTATAATTTTATTAAGCTGAAGCGAGCCCCGAGCAATTGAACCACCTTAAAATGTTAAGTGTGTGCTTGTGCACTTTTGGGGAAAACATATGAGCCTTGTGTAATCTGGTGACTATTACTTCACATCATGCATGAAACTAAGTCGAATAGGGTTTCTGATATATATTATTGAATTTAACGCTTCCCATATAAATATAATACTGTGGAATATTTGAGGAGATTTTGCTCCTTTAGAATGTCGTGGTGCCGTATGTTCAGGCTGGCTGTGGTTCGGGCGGTCTCGAGGTACTCAGCGCAACACGAAGCGGTTCGGGGTATGGTTCGGCTCTAGAAGAAAAAAGGATAGAAAATATGGTTCTAAGACAGAACAAAAGGATACATGCCACAGACCAGAATTCACAAGTGTATGTCTGTTTTTACTTTGACTCTTGGCAATTCATTCGTGTTATGGACGCTAGAGACCCGCGAGACTACTGGAGGCCATTTTGTAGACTAAAGCTGACTGTATACCTACGTAACCCACCGTACCCGAACCGTACCCGACCCGTGCCCCGAAACCAAATAAGACTGCCTGATGATTCAGTGGGAGATACTCGGGTACTCCGAACTGTACGCCGAACTATATATTAGTCAAAACCACGCTTCGAAATTGACATGCGTTCTGCATATCCAACCATGCAATGCAAAAAATTTACATACAGTTTCAAGGTTAGTAATATTACGGATGCCAAACTTTCCCGCCTTTTTTTTTTTTAAACGTTTTCGATACAATTAGAGTTTAAATATCAAGATCGCATCACTCTCGCAGATAGTAGGTCGCTTTTGTTCATGAATCCAAGACTTTTGATCCGGCTAGAAATAACATGAATTATGTTCGGATGAAAAAGTCTCACTAAGGTATTATAAGAGTGAGCAGAAAGTATATCTGAAGTTGAAGGTAGTGCACTGTTTGATGAATAGCATTTTATACCTAAGTGGAAATAATTCTCAATTGCTCTACGTTTCTCATTTTAAAGGCTAAGGCTCGTCGGACGATTGGGAAGTAATGCTATCATTTATGGTGATAAGTGGATTGAAGAATTCCTTTTTCAGATTCATATTCAAGCAACAGAGGGTACAAGGGAAGTAATTAAGCACTTATCTTACTTAAAGCAGCTCTCAAGCCAAAAGATACCCATACTCAAAGAGGGAAACATTATGATTTTAAAACAAAGTTACATCGGTATTTTTTTTTGAATCGATCTTTCTCAACATGTTATTCAAATTCAGGTCGCGGATTTATCATCAAAAACACTGCATACATCATGGTATAGCATTGATTCTCAATTATTCTCCTTTGAAATCCATGTTAAGTTGGAAATATTAAATCCCTAGTTCAAGTATCCAAATGATTGTCCTGACACAAATGAGATAACTAACTGAAAATTTAAATATTCAGCTACAAGTATCAGGTTAGCTATCGAAAGCTTTGTTATGAATATTAGATAGTAAATTAGGATAGTAAACGAGGCTAGTAATAGACAATTATCAAAGATTTGTCGGAATGGACATGACCACCGAGACTAACATAACCTGGTCTCGCCGGATGATCGCTTGTTCTGTGTTATAATACAAAATACGCCGTACGCCTATACGGTCCGAAACGAGAAAACTTTAAAGCTTTGTGACAGAACCCCGAATATGGCCGAAGGCTTCGTGCTGCGCGGCTGGTTTACGAGACAAGCCGAAGGGTGGCCATCAGTCTTCTTGTAATTTTGTCGCTGTTGTCAATCGTCTGACATTTCCCAATATTTCTATCGGAGTTGACCCACTCGGAACGGGAAGAAGAGTTTAAGAATTCAAATTTGGTCAGTTTTGTGGCGATACGATAGTGAGAGGGGTGCAATTTAATTAATTATTGCAGGTATCGGATCGATAGGAACTGCGAGACTACTTCCTAAACCGAGTGTGAGATATGAAGCATTGCCATTATTATTTAATAATTGATTCCTGTGGGCTTTCTTCTCTAACGGTCGAATCGCAGTTGGAAAAAAGAGTTTGATAACTCGAATTCTCAGGGCGACATACTACCGACGTCTATCTCAAAATTATACTAAAAAAGCGTCTGACGAATAAAAGCAAATATCTGAAAATTAACCCGATTGAATTATCAATAACAAGCGGAGTGATTGAATGATCAGAATGTTTGACATGGCATTTATCAACCTGAGTGGCATACTCATTATTCTGCTCCTCGGCAGCGCTTCATACGTAAGTAATAAATAATTATAATTCCACTCATCGGCCATAGAAGGTTTCTGAGTTAGTCGACTAGTCACTGAATATAGCTATAGTTCATATGCCTCGCCTTCTACAATCTCTTTCTTCATCCGGCTCGCTCATTTCCAGGGCCGTTGATCTGTCGTATTTCTCCACTTGGGCAACTTTATTATGCGGCGGGAGGCAAGCGTTACCTCTGGTTACATTCTCTACATAAGAAGTACGGTACCCATGTGCGAATTGCTCCCTCTTATATTTCGATCAACACAGTTCCTGCGTTGCACACAATCTATGGGCACTCTAAACAAATTCAAAAATCGAAATTTTTTACTGTCTTCCCCGCCATAAAAACTAGTCCAAGTGTTCATAGCGCCATTGATAAAGGTATTCACAGTCGAAAACGGCGGATATTATCACAGGCATTTAGTGAGGTTGCACTTCGAGGTGTAGAAGATCTAATCTTGGATTGTTGTCGTCTATTTCAGCAACAAATAGTTGAAGCTCCGAAAGAATATGGTGAAAATACCTTGAACAGCAGAGAAAATCAGAAATATAGTTCCATCGTGGTACGGGATATGACAAATTGGTTTAACAGTTTCTCGTTTGATGTTCTCGGAAGCCTCTGCTTTGGTAAACCTTTTGGACTCATGGAAGGACATGGTGATAAGGCAATGTATAAAGAAACTGAACTTACAGTTTGTAGAAACTTTTTAGTGAGCCCCTATTGTATTCTTAACTCGATGGCATAAGAACAACCTTACTAATGTCTATCTATAGTGCGGACTCTGGACACCCTTATCCGATTTAAAGCTTGACGAAATTTTCTTGCGTCAAATGGCTCAAAGCCGCCGAGAATTTACCAACAAGACCCGAGCATATGTCGCGGTTCGTGCTAAAGAGCGCGCAGAAAATCCTCAAAAAACGAGAAAAGATTTTTTCTATTATTTGCTTGATGCGGTTGATCCAGAGACAGGAGAAAAATTGTCCCTAAAGGAATTATGGAGTGAGAGTAGCCTTTTGGTAGCAGCTGGAGCGGATACTACTTCTAGTAGTCTGGCGGCTACAGTTTTCTGGTTGCTGCGGCGTCCGAAAGCGCTGAGTAAGCTACAAACGGAGATCCGGGACACTTTTCAATATTTAGAGGATATCGTTCACGGCTCCGATCCTAAATTAAGAAATTGCACTTACCTCAACGCCGTTATCAACGAGAGTATGAGAATTAGCCCTGCTGTTCCAGGTGATACCCCACGAGAGATATTGCCGGGAGGATTAGTCATTGATGGAAAGTTCATTCCAGGCGGCACAGATGTTGGAACTCCGATTTATTCGATCCATCGAGATCTGGAGGCATATCCGTGTCCAGATGAGTTTCTTCCCGAAAGATGGATCGAGGGCGAGTATACTCCTCAAATAGGAACGACTACAAGAGAAAGTATTGAAAAAGCGAAGAAAGCATTTTGTCCGTTTAGTATTGGACCAAGAGCCTGTATGGGAAGAAACTTGGCTATAATCGAAATGAGAATTATACTCGCACGATTAATTTGGCAATTCGATTTAGTCTTACCGGCTGAGAGAGGACTCAGAGAAACTGGAGAAAATTCCAAAGGCGAATGGGATGTACTAGACTACATGTTGACATTGAAGAAAGGGCCTATCGTGGAGCTCAGGCAGAGGAAGATGTAAATTGTTGTTCAGAGGGAAACCATCAGGGAATTTGATAGCCGCAGGATGACCTGAGGGTTTGAAACTTGCTTGAGAAACTTCATAGGGGTATAATATATATATATGGACAGTTGTCGACAGCTAATTGGTCTGTCGAGACTTTTGCAACCCGAATCCCCTTATTCCGATGCTCTTCGATACATTTTCTTAGAAATAGTATTTTCTTGTCTTTACAGACTCCAGCGATAACTTCGGGCACAGGCCTGTGTGTCATCTCGGGTAAGCGTGTCACTTTACACCCAAGCTCGCCAAATTACAAGGGCCCCCATTTTGTCGCGAAAATCACATAATGAATACTCGTTGAGATATATGGATATCAAATATTTCATAAATTTTTCTATCATGTTGTAAATATTAAATTTATGTAAATCAAAAACCCAACAACGTATAGAAAGGGTATAGGTTGGCAGGAATCTAGATATAATCGCTGATCTGTGTTTCGTATAAAGCTGAGTAGTTGTAGTTTCTATGTGAGTATTTCTATTCTCTATCGAAAAATTCTATCAAAATATAATATAGATAATACATGTCGCTTTATTGATTTTTGGGTGTATTTTGAGTGACTAACTTACCTGATTTGACACGCAGGCTGGTGTGCGACGTTATTAGACAGAGGTTAGTTATCCAACAGACTTCATGGTTTTAGTTACTTTTACCTCGACGCAAAGTCTAGTGTTGACTATTAGTCCAAATCTCACACAATTCCGCTTTTAGTATCCTTTCTCTGTTATTCATGGCCCAGGTTTAGTTAATAGATTGCAGTCACGAAATCTCATCAGGGATAGATCCAGGAATAAGTAGTTCGAAGGAAATGAATGTGTATTAATAATTACAAAATGATCGTGAGCCATGTTGGCAAAACAAGAAAAATTTGAAGGAAAACCAATTAACATTAATCGTAGCGCAACGATTGTAGAGTAAGACAAGCTTGGTGATTGTTCGTTAAAGAAAATTAGGATTTGTCGCAAAGCTGCCTTAGGAGCCTTTAGTAAGCAAGCTATGGTGAAAAAATATTTATTGATCGGTGCTGGGGTACTGTGATAGATTTAAAAACTAACTGTTGTGAGGTTTCCTGGTGAATCGTTCGTGCTTATGCTATTATACGTCGAAAAGCCCATTAACCCAGATCTGGGCGAGACAGCTAATCGGCCTATTTGTCCCCCTCTCCACTCTCTGCTCTGTCTAATTGTGAGGTATGTGAATCGATGATTGGCTCATCTAGTTCGGTATCAGCCTTTATCAGTTTATAAAGGCATTGTGTATCGATATTCAATTCGGTGCAGAAAGCAAAGCCAATGACCCAAAAAGTCCAAGCGCCGTTCCAAGCAAGGGGTCCCGACTTGAAGCAATGGACAGCAATGGACGGGACATAGAGCAATGGACAGATTATGTTCACTAATACCATTGCTTTGGGAAATAGAGGATTCGGCCGGTTATCGGTAAGTATAGCGTATGCAAAGGCGAAGTTCTGTGCAAGAAATGAGGGCCATGGCATAGCTAAGCTAAACCAAAACATCTCATTTAGCGTTTGAGTTATCTCAACGGGTCGATCCAGACGATAGCCTATCGTGCCTAAAAGTACAGCTGGTATCATGAAAGCGAATATACTGCCAGCTCCACCGGCTAACTGTAATGCGCTGACCATATAAGGTAAATTGGGAATCCGACGCATCTGAGCCGAGACAGTGGCAGTATAAGGGAGATAAAAGAGTCCCGAGAGTAGGAGTAGCGCTGCGCCAGCCTGGACGCCCTTCTCATGATCTTTGTAATGTTGCACCGTTCGTTCTGCGTCCCACCACGGTCTAACTGGAGGCAGGAAGCCACAAGCAACCGTACTTAGAAAAAAGCAGAGCCCGGAGAGTGCTCCACTAAAAGCGCCCACATATTGAAAATTTTTGAAAGAGAATATTGAGGAGCGTCCCAAACGACTAAGGTGATGATCAAGAAAAGCTTCCATAGTATCAAATTTACCGTGTTTTGCTTGAAATTGAGAGGGCTTGTAATATTATATTATTTCGTTCTGATGGATGTAGATAAGACAAAGTCCAATGCGATAATGAGTTTTGGATCAATCGGATTTTGACATTATTATATTAAGTTTTGCATCGAATGATAAATGCCACGATTGACGGCGTCGCCGCATATATTAAGGCGGAAAGTGTTCTTCGTGCTCAAAGCCAAGCTGGGTAATTTTCATAAACTTTTAGCAACATGATATTTTGCCCTTCCAATGGAAATATTTTCGTTCTCCGTTTGACAAGAGATTTGCAAAGTTCTTGGAATAATTGACGGGCATTTTCATCTCACGTATAATCGCGTGAGTAGGCATGCTGAGCCCCGATCATTTTCGGGGCAAGCTTATATTTGTAGAGGCCGATGAAATCCCCGAATGCCGACTCCCGAAAAACAAAAATACCAAAGCCACCACGTTTAAATCCTTCAAGCCATCCGAATGACTGGCTTATATCGGCTCCCTTCCTTCTTTAGAGGTATCTGCATATCTGATATCCACTGAGCTCATCAGATGAATTTTTTGAGGCAATGTTCGTGTTTCACTAGCTTTCACCTAATGTTGTATGGGGTTTCTTCCCTGGCAATTAAGTACAAGACAAGATCCTTCAATAGCTCCAATTTGCAGACGGAATGGACGTAACAGTAGTAATACCAAAGCGTAAGCTCAAACTATTTTGCAGGTACCTAAAGCATGTATAATCTGGATACTTTCTTCAAAGCTTCCTATGTGATGAAGTCTTTCTTAATAGACAATGGAAATTTACAGGTCCGTAAATTTATAAACATGATTAGAGAAATTGTGATATGTCTCTTGATTAAAGAAATTTGAGAGTAAGATTGTTTCTTTTTTCTCTAGTAATGTAAGTCTGCACATAGGATTATTTGTGAGAGATTTCGGAACCTACCCGATCTTCCGTGTGAGCACCCTTTTGCGGGACCGGGACGGCATCTGGCTTGGGAGACAACTGATCACCTTTAATAAGAACCATCGCATAATCTTAAATTTTTAGGCGAAAATCAAAAGCACACATGGCCTTAGTTATCGAAATAGTTTCGGGTATACCCTGTCCAAGTTTCTGAACTGTAGTACAGCGACCGATATTAACGCTCCGACCGATTCTTGGTAGTAAAATGAGACATCCGTTTCTAGCGTCAGTGTTCTATAACTGGATATACCCTACTATAACTTATTCTCTAAATTCACTGCACGATACTTGGCCATCTACTAAGTTATCTTATCTACAGTTTAGAACTCATGAGACTTGGATCATTCTAGGACATGTTTGCTTAGAAGTAGGCTACAAGGTCTATAACAACACAACTTTTTGTTCCGAAACTTAAGTTTTATTTTGAGCACAGTTGCTAGTCTCGAGGCTAACAATTTACTTCAGCTTTCTAGATATCGATTATAAAGACTTCTTTCACCATCTTAAAGCCCCTTGCTCCATCATATTTACAACTCTGAGAAATAATCATATGCAAGTATCTTAGCTTTAGATCAATCAACTTGATCCCACAACCTCCCAGATAGTTCGGCGAATAGCATTTGCCGCGGAGCATAATGCTTCAGGCGACCTTCTACTAGGTATCACATGGCCCTCATTATGGATAGAAATATGTCGAACTTGTGAAATGGAAAGACTCTCTATCACTGAGCTCCCAATTTCGTACCATACGTCATTTTTTGCGAATATGTGAGCTGTCGGTATGCCAATCTGTAATTTGGATGTTTTGGTTACCGGTACCAGCTCGCCTTTTCGCAAAAATGTTAAATCGCACGGTACCCCTCCAGATAAGAAGATTGCATACTTCCAAGGGCTTTCCGATTTTAGTTTTTCGCTATCAGCTAAAACAACCTGACCGAGGAGATAACTAGATGCCAGAGCGGCGCCATGAGAGAAACCTAGAACACCGTCAAACGGTCCCTCGACTTCGATATATCTTTTCAGGTCAAGAATAGCTTTATACATGCTCAAAGGATTCTCTGGATCATAGTATGCAAAATATTGATCCTCATCCAAGAACATATCTCCAAGCTCTGGAGCATAAACATATTAGTATCTCTTAGAAGTTGTCGTACTATACTTGTGGGACTTTTGAGAGCTACTTAAGCTTACCCGGTGCCTTCGGCCATGGGACCGTTCCATTTACAAAGTCATAAGTGTGCCCGCCACCGAGTTCAGCTCTTATCGCCGCTATAATTGCACGTCAGAAAGTCCATTTGACGATGAGCCTATTACTAAGTACGATACCTGTTTGAACTTCGAGAACCTGTTATTGTTAGCTTATTTCTGTCTCAGCAATCTTGTTACACTTACCTTGCTATTAGTGCCTAGTCCGTGGAGACACAGTAGATGCATTATTCTTGGTGTATTTATTTTGATTATTTTCTAATGTGTTTCACAGATGAAGAGGGTTTCAAAGAACACTTAAGTACTTAAGTAAGTGTATAAGTAGGTGGTCTTAGGCTTGCAGAGTGACGTTTCTAGGACCCTAGAGCACTATCGGATTCGGTTACGCATACAATTTTTAAACATGAGACCGAGTTAGCCAATAGGGCGAATCGCATCCACAAGTAGAAATATGCACCTTGGTTCGGATACTAAGAAAGCTTTTCATTAAACTAAATGTTTTTGCTATACCAAATGGTGTCTATGTTTAATCATAGCGGAAATATTCGGTGTTTTCGCGGATTCCTGGTGAGCCAAGGATTTCTGGAAGTCTTCTGTTATTCGAGTGGATTGTAGCGGAACCTAATGTGGAGAGTAATAGGCTTTAACTGCACCATAATCCTCCGAGTGGGTTCTTATAGATATTTCTCTTTAGCAGTCGTATTCATGTCTTGACGCTTGGGTTCATGCACACTATTCTTATGATATGATTATCTGAGATCATGAGATTGGTGATTCTCTCAAGTCATTAATTTGGCCGTGATTAGAGTAGCCCCATGAGGATAGGTTGATATCCGACTCACCCAAAGTACTTACGAATCATATAAATTTCCTTTTTATTATAGAGCTGCCTATTACAATTCATTTTCATCGCTTTCAATCGGTACCGGTGCACCGGTGCTCACCATTATGCATGGAGTTTAGTGTGTTCGACAACAAGCTCCACTTGCCTCTGGCAGGCCTGCTTTGCAATTGCAGGTTCCCGCTCTTGCGGGACCAGGACGCCCTAATTCCCATCCCACTATCCCATATATTCCGATAAAAGTCCGATTTACTCCGGTCGGTCGCACCTCGGAGCTCCGATGAATGAAACCTTGCGCACCAACGCTAATGCTCCTTCAGACTCAACTACCACAACACAGGGAATCGGCTGCGTTAACGGGAAACCGAGACTTGCATATGCTGGGCTCTCAAGCATTATCAAGTGTTAGGAAAGAGATACTTCCGTCAGGAATTGCCTTGCACGTAAACTTTCAGATCGATCTCCTCTTGAAACTCCGAAACCTTCTATGAATGGAGGCCGAGACGGATATCGGAGGAAAACCTAGCTAATTGAACTCTTAGGATGGCAGAACATGTTAATGTAGTCTTCGTTCAACTTTGGTCCGTCATGAAGTAAATAGTTAAAGAGAGTCTCATTTTAGTCCAAAATGAGATATCGTATCAAAAGCTTCAGGTGAACAGATGAAACTTTCATTGCCTAAGCACTTGACAACAACAACAATAACAACAACGCACGAAGGAGAATACGAGAGAAAACTTAGAAGATTGGTAACCAGCACTTTAGCTCTGACTGTACTCATCGATTTTCAAAATGAGATCAAAAAGCATAAAAAAAATAAGTGCCCTACAGGAGCCGCTTGCTATCATTGGGTTCGCATTCAAATTTCCATCCGGAATTGAATACTCAGACAGTTTCTGGCAGACTATTATCAATGGGGAAAATACTTTAGCAGATATACCTGAAGACAGATTCAACCTCGAAAACTTTCGCAAAAGTACAGCTAAGACCGTAAGTCACTCACAAATGCTCTGATAGGATGGCGTGTGCCACCACTGACTCAAAATGTTAGAGTGGGAGGCCTCAAGGTTACCATATCAAGGGTAATATTGCTGCATTTGATGCACCCTTTTTTTCAATAACAGCGGAGGAGGCGGTTGCAATGGACCCCCAACAACGATTACTTCTAGAAACTACCTATCAGGCAATAGAAAATGGTACGTTGGGCGAGTTCAAATTGTTTGAAAAATAGCCACTGACCAACTACCACCAGCTGGTATAACTTTATCTCGTATTTCTGGCAGCAAAACATCTGTTCACGTTGGTTGTTTATCTCAAGATTATTACTTTGCGAACGCAAGAGACCCTGAGAACGCTGGGAAATATGCCGCAACTGGAACCGACTTTAGCATCTTGGCTAATCGCTTAAGCTGGTTCTATAATTTGAAAGGGCCGAGTCTTGCGGTTCAAACCGCGTGTTCAAGCAGTTTGGTTGCTTTGGATCTAGCTTGTCAGCTTTTGAGATCTGGCGAGACAAACATGGGCATCGTCTCCGGAGTTAGCCTGATGCACATGCCTGACTTTTGGATATATCTCGATAATATGGGCTTTTTGTCGCCGGATAGTCGTTGTCACAGCTTCGACTCTCGCGCAAATGGCTACGCTAGAGCAGAGGGATTTGGTGTGGTTTTAATTAAAAGACTTTCGGATGCCATTAGAGACAACGATACCATTCGAACGGTTATACGATCAACTGGTAGTAACTCAGATGGGTACACACCAGGTCTCACCCAACCAAACGGAGACTCTCAAGTTTCTTTGATTAGAGAGACGTATGAGAAAGCTGGGCTGTCCATGGAACCCACCCGCTACTGCGAGGCGCATGGGACTGGGACTGTTCTTGGCGACCCCATAGAGGCCCATGCGATTGGCTCTGCATTTCGCAGTGCAAGAAAAGCTGATGACAAGTTGTATATGTACGTATTTATCCCCATGACTTTCTCAAGATATGGTTTGGGTCATCGCGCAAGATCTTTTGTTTACTTTTGATGCATTTTGAGGATAGCGGTGCGAGTAAAGCCAATTTTGGGCATCTGGAGGCTGCAAGTGGGATAGTGGGAATCATCAAGACACTACTGGTCCTTGAGCATGGGATTATCCCGCCAATCGCTGATTTGGTTCATCTCAATCCAAATATCGACCATGAATTTCACAAACTGGAGGTAATGAACGATATTTCTCGCCAGCTTGATTCTTTTATTCTAATCCGAAACAGTTTCCCAAGAAACCAGTACCTTGGCCTCATCAGGGATTACGTCGAGCTTCAATCAACTCTTTCGGTTTCGGCGGAACCAATGCACATGTTGTGATGGATGACGCTTATAACTTTCTCGCCGAAAATATGCTTGAGGCCAATCACAATACCAAAAAAAGGCCCTCGATAGTCGGTTACAAGCAGTTTCAAGGTTCCAATGCTAATGGGTGTAAAGACCTCCATGATGTACAAGGAGCGTGTTTTCCCATAGAGTCGAACTTTCGTCCTTACATTTTGCCATTTTCAGCAGCGGATAGTGATGGAGTGAAACGAATTGGAGATCTGTACAGCGAGTATTTTTCGAAACCTGATAATATTTCAGGTGGATTTCCAGATATCTGTCGCCGATTGGCGTTTACCTTGGAGAAATGCCGTAGTTCATTGGCTTGGAGATCCTGCGCGATTGTCAATTCGTTCCAATCCCTTACAAACCTAGGTAAACAAGTATCGACCCCCCGCCGTGCTTCCGCCAATCCACGTCTTGCTCTGGCTTTTACAGGTCAAGGAGCTCAATATCCTAGGATGGGTATTGAGCTTCTAAAATATGACGTATTCGCTCAAAGTATTGATCGTTCCGCAAAATATTTGAAGAGCTTCGGTTGTTCTTGGGATCTAAATGGTAGGCCTATGAGAATGCTATAGGAGAACAAACTCATTGGAGGCTTACTAACATTGGACAGAGGAAATAAGCAAAGCTGCTTCCAATTCTAGGGTATATGAAACAGACTTAAGCCAGCCTCTTTGCACGGCCCTACAGATTGCGCTGGTCGACCTTTTAGAACGAATCAATATGAAACCTGCAATTGTAATTGGACACTCATCGGGGGAGGTTGCGGCTGCGTAAGTACTCGCCTAAAATATGCATTGGGCAACCCTAGTGCGGTGCTCTGTGTTGGGTCTGGGAACGAGACCAGACCCCTGCGGGCCTTGTAAAGCTCAACGTCTAACATATCACATCTAGTTACTGTAAAGGTGCAATATCTCAAGAAAGCGCTATGCGAATCGCCTATTACAGGGGACTCGGAGGTGCAGCAGCGGCAAAGGATCCTGATTTCGTGGGTACGATGATGGCGGTAGGCTTGGGAGAGGCCGACATTTTACCACTTTTGCACAATTTATCCGATATCTATATCGGATGCATTAATAGTCCCAATAGTGTCACAGTTTCCGGCGGTACTGAACAAATCAATGCTTTGAAATCTATTCTAGATGAAAAGGCAATTTTCAATCGCAAACTTCCAGTTCCTTGTGCCTACCACTCCCCGCACATGATTGGTGTCGCGAAAAAATATCTTCGACAGGTGGATTTGCTTAGTCCACGCTTCGAATTCGAAGAAGATTCAATAAAAATGGTTTCCTACCTCGACGGACAAGTCGTTTCTAGCGAAAGGCTTCAACAAGTTGATTATTGGATGACAAATATGTATTCTCCGGTAAACTTTACCGGATGCGTAAACGAGATAGATCGATTTGCATCGCTTGCAAAGGGCAAAAGGATGCTCGATCTTAGCCATCGCCAAGGCTTCCTAATTACTAATATTCTGGAAATAGGCCCGCATAGCGCACTACGAGGTCCCCTCCGGGACATTATGAAAACCTTTAAACATGCAACAGATATCCAGTACGACCCATTACTAGTTCGAGGACATTCAGCATTAGATTCCTTTTTGACAGCTATATCCCGACTTCATTGCTGCGGGTTCAATTTCGATCTCTCATATCTTAATAACGACCACGACACTAATAGCGATCCCCAGAATATACCCCCCCTCGTAGATCTCCCTGCTTATCCATTCATGCATACACGGACGTATTGGAAGGAGAGTCGACGGAGCACAAACGACAGATTTCGTCGCTTCATGCCCAACGAGTTGGTGGGGACTCAAGTGCTAGATTTCAATCCTTTTTCGCCTACGTGGCGTAATATTATTAATGTGTCCAAGTGCGATTGGATTGAAGATCACAAAGTAATGGCTTATATCTACCCGAAAAACAAAAAGTTGCTAACATGAATCCCAGATCAACAATGTTACTATATACCCGGGGGCAGGTATGATAGCTATGGCGATTGAGGCTATGAATCAATACGCTCAGGCGGTTTTGGATATAAAGCCCAAATCATTTTCTCTACAAGATATCGAATTCGTCACAGCAATGCAGATTCCAAAAGGACCATCAGATCTGGAAATACAAATCTGTCTCCGAGCTCTCGCTGGAGAAACGGTTTTAAAGGCAGACTCTTGGTTTGAACTCGGTATCTTTTCATTACAGGATGGCCATTGGCAGAATCACTGTAAAGGATTGATACGGGCTGATGCTGGAACAAAAACTGCTGAAGAATTCAACCTTAACATATGCAATGGCGACCGCCCTCAGGACTTCACGGATTTTTCTGTCGATCAGTTCTACAGTATACTGAAGCATGCGGGATACGGGTTTGGTCAGTCTTTTCAAAGACTATCCCGAATCAAATTGGGGCCACCGGGGGAAATTAGGGCAGAAATCAAGGTCTTTGAACCGTCCGAGTTCAATTCTCAACAAAACCTTAGCCGACGGGCGATGGAGTCCGCCTTTATAGTCCATCCAACAACACTGGATGCCGTGCTGCAGACAGTCATGGGCAACCCTGTCCGGGAATCGACTCATTCCATTCCTACAATGATACCGACAAAAATCAAGAAATTGTGGATTTCGAGTACTGGGTTAAATCATTCAGCCAATTCCGGTACACTCTGTGTCACCGCTCAACGTGACTTTTATGGATACCGTGGCGCTGAGCACTCTATTCATGTTGCTAACGCTAGCTCTCAAAAGGACATAAAAATGGAGATCGCCGGGTATGAGCTTATTAGGGTGCTTGGTGGAGAAAATGATCTCCAGGACGCTTCAAAAACCAATCTTCATACTTGTTGGCATTTTTCTTGGGAAAAGTTCTTGTCTACAAATAGCACGAATCCTTCTCACCAAGACAAAACTCAAGACCGAGCCCTCATTGACATTCACGTTTATGATCCTTCAACTGAAGGTATGGCATTGGCCATGGCTTTGCGCCTAAAATTGGAAACGGAAACCCACTCCGAATGCCAAGTAGTTGAATCAATGAAGGCAAAACCCGAAATCCTCCAAACTTCTGCATTTCTCAAGATCATTCTTTGGGATATCGATGGATTTTCCCCCCTGGCTACTCTCAGCAAATACGAATTCGAAGTCCTACAAAAGCTTCTAGATACCAACAACCACGTTTTATGGATCCAAACCTCTGACCCTACATCCATCGAGTATCCTTCTCAGCATTTAGTAGAAGGGCTAGCCAGCTCTGTGTCTCAGGAGAATTTAATGGCAAGTTTCGTGACACTCTCACTTGCTAGCAAAACGGCATCAGACCGTGCTACAACGGTATTTAACGTAGCCCAGGCGATATTCTCGGAGTGCGAAAGTTCAAATTTCCCCAAAAATCTGAGAGAATCAGTATCAGGAGAAATTGAATATCGACTATTGAGAGAATCTACAGATATTTCGAGTAAGGTGCGGTCAGCACAGCAAATTCAATCACCAACCCCAGTTAGATGGGATTCAGATACTCCGATGCGAATGGTCGTTGGATGTCCTGGTGTTCTTGATACTATTCATTTTGTTGAGGATCGAGACGAAACATCTCTGAAGAATGGGGAAGTGGAGGTTGAGGTCAAAGCAATCGGACTGAATTTCAAAGACTGCTTAATTGCCCTGGGAATAGTAAACGAAAACACTATTGGGAGCGAGATAGCCGGCATCGTGACTCGTGTTGGCCCCGATAGCGGCCACGGTCTAAAGCCAGGTGATCGCGTGTGTGGATTTGCACTAGATGGCTATCGAACTTTCTTCCGTAGTCAAGGCGAATTTTTCGCGCGTATTCCGGAGTCTCTAAATATGACCTTCAACATGGCTGCCTCCATCCCTATAAACTTTGCCACCGCATGGCACTCTTTGCGAGATGTTGCAAATTTAACTAGCGACGAGACAGTCCTGATTCACAGTGGCGCTGGTGGCACCGGTCAGGCCGCTATACAAATAGCCAAATACTTGGGGGCGACCGTTTTCGCGACCGTCAGCACGGGCGAAAAACGCTCGATTTTGACGAAACAGTACGGTATACCACCTAATCACATTTTCAACAGTCGAGATGTCAGCTTTGCCAAAAGCCTTATGCGTCTTACTGGTGGTCGTGGTGTTGATGTGGTTTTCAACTCGCTTTCAGGGGATAAGCTGTTCAGATCTTGGGAAATACTGGCACCATATGGCCGCTTTGTGGAGATCGGAAAAAGGGATATACAAGCACAGAATCGGCTCCCAATGGGGCAATTTGAGAAGAACTGTTCATTTAGTGCGGTAGATCTAGGTTATATGTTCGCAACGCGGCCGAAAAAAGTTGCTAATATTATTAACGAAGTACTGAACCATTTCGAACAGGCTCATCTCCAGACAGTGCAACCTCTTCATGTTTTCAGCATCTCACAGGTGGTAGACGCATTTCGACTGATGCAAACTGGCAAATCTAGCGGTAAAATAGTGGTTGAAGTCGATCCCACTCATGAGGTTCTAGTGCGTATATACCTATATTTCCTAGAGAATTTGTCCCAATCGTATCCCATGCTGTCACAAGGCACGGGCCATTCTAACCCTAAAATATGCTACACTCTTACTAACAAAGTTGAATTGCAAAACCATCTAGGCCATCTTGGCACTAAAGCAAAAATCAACGTTTGACCTCAATGCCGCATATGTCATTGCTGGCGGCTTGGGTGGCATTGGCCGTGATATTGCTATCTGGATGGCAAACAAAGGTGCTAAGACACTAGTGTTATTATCGCGGTCCGGTCCACGAAGCGAGACTGCTGTTAAACTAGTAGCCCATTTAACATCTATGGGTGTTCGGTGTATTACACCAGTTTGTGACATCTCGGACTACACGGCGTTGAAAACTTTGGTTGGATCGCTCGATGCCCCTATCAAGGGCTGTATTCAGGCTAGTATGGTCCTAAGAGTACGTAAATCTATCCCTTTACTACCAATATGTAGAAAGATTGTTTAGAAATGCTGGAAAGGCATTGTTATGGAGGCCGGGGGTGACCACCGCTTAAATCCCGGGCCATCCGAAGACGCTAAAGACATAACGCAACGACACTGACAATTGTATATATATAGAGTGCTCTTTTTGCTGAAATGAGTCATGAAGAGTGGAACGAAGCGACAGCCCCGAAAGTTACTGGCAGCTGGAATCTGCACTCTCTCCTCCCGAGAGATTTAGATTTCTTTATTTTGCTTTCCTCTGTACAAGGGTTTGTTGGAAGTCGGACGCAAGGCAATTATGCGGCAGGAAATACTTATATGGATGCACTTGCCTTTCATCGTGTCTCACTTGGCTTAAAGACGGTCTCACTTCAAATAGGGCTGATGAGTAGCGATGGTTATATGGCGGAGCATCAAGATGAGAAAGATCTGATGCTTGCACAGAACACATACCTCCCTATCAACCGCTCGGAGTTCCATACATTACTTGATCACTATTGTGATCAGAATTTGGAAATCTCGTCACCAACAGAGTCACAACTGTCAATAGGGTTGAGATGGCTGCATAAGGATCCCGAATTAGACCCTCCGGGGACAAGCTGGGGACGAAATCCCATGTTCAAAGAGTTGCGTATTCTTACCGAAGCCTCAAACACTTCAGCTACAGGATTGATGGGGAACGATACGAAATCGCTTTTCGGTAGCGCAACGACGGATGATGAAGCAAGTAAAGTTGTATTGACCGCGCTAGCGCATCGACTGGCGTTGATCGTAGCGAGTGTTGACTCAGAGAGTACGATAGATCACAACAGATCTGTCCAGGATTTTGGAGTCGACTCTTTACAAACCATGGAGCTAAGAGGTTGGCTTTTAAAGCAGTTTGGTTCAGATGTACCCACTTTCGAGATTTTAGGGGCCCCGAACCTCATTTCTTTAGCTGAAGTTGTTACAAACAAAAGCACATTGCGGAAAAAGTCCAACAAGCTTGTTATTTGAATAGAAGAAAAAGAGGACAAAAATATGTACTCTTTTGAAAATTTTCACCCACATATAAGCCTAGAATGAGCCTAGATTTGATCCTGAGTCGTCATCGTTTATTGAGCATACTTGTTTTACTCATAGGGTTTTCACGAGCTTCTACAATCTCTCGATTTAAATCGATTGTTGTTCCCAACGATGAGAGGCTGTCTTGTGAACCGGCTGCCACTGATGGAAATGGGCAGTATGTAGAATGAGCGGTATCTTTTTTGCTAAACCGCCACCTGTATCGATCACCCTATCGCAGAGGCTTCGCTGTCTGTTAAGTCTAGCTTTCAATATCATTTCCCTATATCGATTGGCGGGCCAGCGACTACTTGCTCCCATAAGGGCTCAAATCTGGCTGGAGCTGTTGTTTCCACGCAATCTAGCTTCGATCTGATCGGAATTAAGCCATAAAATATCGGACAGACAAATCCAATCTTTTTTTGTGACTAGATAAGAAACACTTGTTTGAACTACGTTTTTGAAGATCGGTGGCCAGCTATTTAATTTTTATTTTATATTCTCTTTACCTTATTGTATTATAATTATACCAATATCAATTTAGGTATGACATTTAGATTACGACAATAACTTCAGGGACCGGCTGTACATGAAATGACCAAACTTAAAAATACGAGGAATGGATGATTTAATTCTGGACACTTTCTCTTAATTACACTTGTTGTAGATTATATTAATCCTGTTGCATATACCAACTTGCTAAGCTCCTGTATTTTTCCCTCAAATTTAAGACCCAACGGTTTCGAATTTGCGCCCGAACGGCGGGTATAGCAAGCCCAGCGTACAAGCACTTTATAGTCTCTGTACTCTGTTTCTGAATAACTTCTTCTTCGTGAAATGCTGAACTGTAGCAAAAAACCAAGCGTAGGCGATTGTTGGCTGTATAAACATACATACAACCTCCTGGTGCCGCAATAGAGAGATTAAACCAGAAATCGTCAATAGGTGCCGTAACATAATTTTCAATGACTCCTAAACTGATTGGTGACATTATCGCAGGTATAGAGGTTTTATCTTTAATTGCGGCCGTAATCGAATCCTCGATAATCTTTGGCATAGCACCGCTACAGGCAATATTTTCTTTTTTGTTTTTCCAAACATTGTATGTTTCCTTGATTTCTTTCGCTAACCCTATAAAGTCGCTAGATCTGGAAATGGGCGTTGAATAAAAGGCGGTTGTAAATAGGTTACCTATTGTAGACGGACCCGCTGTATCATTAAACGGTGCCGGAAGCAAGTTTCGCATATTGATGTGACAAAGTGTGCAAAAGACTCCAGAATCCTCGCCCGAGAGTTCCAACATAGCTTGGGCGGCTGCAACCGTAGAGGCGTGGGTTATTGTGATGTTTCTTTCTTTGCAAGCCTCGATTATTGCCCGCGTCTCGTCTTCGGTGAAAGTATGCTCCATTCGACCTATCGTTAGTGGGCCGATATCTGGCTTGATTCTTAAGCCGAATGCTCGCTGTTTTGTAAAACTCTCTGAAATCCGGTATGCTTCTTTGTTGTCACTACTAGACGGTCTCTCTACACCCATGATCTGAGTAATGGGAATGGACAACCGAGATACTTCTGTGCCCGGAACAATGTTTGGTTTCCAACTGTCAAAAGCTTTTAACAAATTATTGAGGAGTATCAGTGATCCGACCCCATCAACAATCTCGTGACGTAATAATAGAAATATTTCAAAGCGATTAGGTAAGAAAAATAACTCGGCAGCTCTAGAAGACCTAGGAAAGGCGACCGAGGATGCTAAATCTCTGGCCGATTTCCCAGAGTAGTCAATAATTACCGTTTCTTCTACCCATTTCTGGAGCTGTTCGTTGTTTAAAACCTGATAACAGAGGGATGATTGAGAGATAGTACAACCAATTACAGGATGGTGATATCGGAGAGCTAGCCATGCGTTTTTGATTGTTTCGATGGAAATATTCTTTTTGAGTTTTTTAACATTCCCACCAACTGTAATGACCCATTGAACATTGCCTGGAGTGGAGTTGGCAAAATAACTTATGGTTTTTTCGATCGGGTCGAGACTCCGTACCCATTGCCCTTCGCTAATCTCCTTCCAGCGGAACATGGCTGTCAAGGCTTGGTAATGTTTATTTGTTTACCAGTTGTTGGCTCGAGATAGTCGAGATAATACGTCTAAAAAAGTGTGTTTTCGATAACCAGCAGATGGGAGGAAGTTTTCGGGTCGAAGATAGGATGTATAATAATAATTTCTATAACATTACACTTTTATTTCTTCAATCGTCCAGAAACTAGCTCCGCCCAGAGCCTCAATTGTGACCAAAGTTTGTATTTTTACTATTCATCGAGTCTAGCATAGAAAAAATACTCGAAAGAAATTAGTATGATTAACTAAAGCTTAAGGAGCAAAAATGACTATAAGAAGAGTATTTACGGAGATCTCGCATTCCAAGCAGCTATAATAATACTCCCGTGCGCCACCGCTGATTCACGAGACAAATAATGATTATTGTAGGCTAGATGCCTTTGGAAAGTTAGAATGTTATCAGTTTTGGTTAACCTCAAGACCAGGAAGACAGGATGTCCGGGGCTGGATTGGGCGATTTTTAGTTGTGTTGAGGATTTAGATAAGACTATACGGAACTCTCAGCACCTTATATTCCCGACAAGTGTTCATAACGGCATTTAATGCAATAAATCGCTAAAGTAAAGTATTTTGTCTGTTTTCGATCTAGGTTAAACCAGACACTCGACTTAGTCAACCAATTCTCCGATCAGATTCCCGAATCCATTGTCCGAGTCAACTCCCCGAATCAAAATACCATTTTGCCAAGAAAATTCTATTAATTGTGCCTTCTCATTAGAAGATTAATAAGTAAAAGAGCATAACTCTTAATTTTTATTTTTCAGTAACATAAAAATCATATTCCTTTGTTATTTAATGGCTTGGGATTTAACACACATCCATATGCTAGAATCTCACGATTATCGAACAAGCCGAGAAATCAACATCGAAAATTAGCGATTCAGAAGCTTACTTGATATCTGAACTACCTTTTTACCTTTATATATTTTGTCAGCAATGTCAACACTATATCCACCAATTGATCCAGAAGCAATGAGCACAGAGCAAACAGCAAATTACAACTATATGGATGAAGTGGTTACCAGGTTCGTTGCTGGTTGGTATGTTCCATGGTTACCCTCACACCTTTTAGCGAGTTGCAAAAGCTAGTCAGCTGAATTTCATGTCGACAGTTTCACTCACAAGGACCCTGAAACGGGAGCTCACCTGGGGATATGGCAGCACTTTATGCATTTTCCAAGCTCGACATTCATGGCATATGATTCTCTGGCTGCATCGCTACGCGCCCACAAGGATTTCCCCGTTAAATGCCGAGAAGTAGCCGTTCTTGCCATTGGAGAACATTATGGGGCACAGTTCATACTATATAGTCACACACGTGTAGCCAACAGCCTTGGTTTCTCGGATACTCAAATAGAGGATCTATTGAATGGTAGAACACTATCAAACGGTTCCGAAGAAGAGATTTTAACTTTAGAAATAACACGAGCAATGCTTGGCTCTCGTAGCAATTCCACAAAGGGCCCTCTTTCCAAAGAATTAAGAGAAAAAGCAGAAAGTGCCTTCGGTAAAGTTGGAGCTGGAGCGCTTTTTCACTGGATTGGGTTTTATATATACACAAGCATTCTTCTAAATGCAACTGCGATCCCTCTACCCAAAGGCGAAGCTATTTGGCCACTTAAGAAATCAACTAACGCATAAGGCGGGGTTTAGTTTGAGATTTCTTGCAGGAAATCCCTTTATTTTTATAGTATTTTATTAAATACAAGGATCGCATTTGTGTATATCTATCAATTCGAGTTGATACAGTATTTGTCAGTAAATCTTCAATAATATCAATAGAAACAGTCGCTGGGCCTTAAATGTACCGAGCGTGATGCAAAGAGAGGAATGTCATTGGTTTTGATGTTTCTGACTGTTACTTTCGCTTCGTAATTTTATCTTTGCTCACTCGAGCACCTGCAACTAGTCCACAATCGCAATTCCATCACAATTGTCTAGTATCAGCCGTTGGGTCAGTCCGTGTATTCCTTCATATCATCCGTTGTGGCTTGCACAAGCTCCTCAACAGCTCTATGGTATATTATTTTCACCGTACTAAATCGGCAAATGAGTCGCCGATCCAGGCTCAAGTTAACCGAACATCTTTGTACGAGCGGCCGAGAGAAGTCGGATGATATTCAGCATTTCGGATGAGATGAAATCTCCGGTACTTAAATGACCGACTATACCCCGAGCTTGCAGATTTGCCTTTCCAAGCCATAGGTAAAGTGGCGTCCCCGAGACTAACGAGAATAAGAAATCTAGGCGCAATTATCGGTGTACAAGCTTCAAGCTTCCACCAAAATCAGATTGTCAGTGTTTATCGAATTTGAGATCTCGATAACATGGATAAACCTCATTTAGGATACTGAACACAAGCCGATATTTACTCAAAATGAACAGAAACCTTCTGTTCTAAAAGGACCAAAGAAGATTCTAGATACTTTTATCAAGCAACGTAGAACTGGAAAGGTGTTAATATCGGCTGAAGACTCGATAACCTCCCAGTTATCAACGGAATCATTTGTTAACTAGTGAATTACATGTAGCAGAGAGAATTTTCCTTTATCTCTTGGCTAAGGAAGAAACCCCGGCAAACCCCTAACAGTCCGAGCTTCCAAGCTTAGTTCTATATAGTTATCGCGGCGTATGTTATCATGAATGTATAAATAAGCAATGTATCATTAACAAGAGTATAAGTGTACGCAGGCCTAATATTATAATCCATAAGCAGCCGATCTAAGGAGTAGTCCTCGAATTGATCTGAGCTAATCTATTGACTATAATTAATCAAATATATAACCCGCTAATCGCAACTAAAAGAGCGACTCTGTGATTTATAGTAATTTTCCAACTTTAATATTCGCGATTACCTTATTCGTACCATGTAGGGTTGTTTTTTTAAATCTATTTTTCAGCTTTTAGGTCTGTTTTTCACTGAAGAATAACATGGCATGCTCGATAATGAGAAGCGGAACTAACAGGGTAATACCAATCTTACTAAACTTAGCGATTTAAACGCATGTATACTGGTCAAGAAATCAGTTGAAGAGCTTTGAAAATTTAAAAAGTTAACAAGACAACTTACTCCACCATCAACAACAAGATCTGATCCAGTTGTGAAGCTTGAAGCATTGCTTGCTAGGTATAAGTATGCGGCTTTGACTTCATCCACGGTTCCTTCACGCCTGTATCTTAAATATCAGCATTCCACTCACTTTAAGATATAAAAGCGGCATTCAATAGATTTTACCTACCCCATAGGGGTCCTTCCCTTCCAGGGTATCCTGAATGCATCTGAGGCCCTATCTAGCATACCAGTCGTGATATAACCGGGGCTAACAGAATTGACACGAGCAAATTCTACCCATTCAATTGCAAGGCACTTGGCAAAATGTGTCAATGCCGCTTTCGCCATACTATATGGTGCAATGGTTTGTGGCAAAAGTTGCCTCAAACCTGCCATGCTTGAAGTTATGATAAATGAGCCACCTAAAAAATCGTCAAAGTCTGATTGATTTGCCTGTTCCGCTTTCTGTCGTCGAAAATGTTTTCCTGCCGCTTTTGCCGCAAAATAAACGCTGGTGAGATTGGTATTTATGGAAGTTTGAAACATTTCTGTCTCACTATCTATAATGTTACCATAACTCCAAGGTACAGCGGCATTTGCTACAAAAATATCCAAGCGGCCATTGAAATCTTTGATACATCTTTCTACCGCAGTCATTACTGCAATTTCGTCTGTTACATCGACTTGGTATGCTATGCCTACGCATCTATATGAGTCTTGGCACCTATACCGTTCCACAAAAGGATGGACTTCTTATAAGCTTACATAGCACGCCATATGTCGTTGAAATGAGGTCTGCTTTTTTAGGCGCGTCCTTGTTCGAGTTGTACCACAAAGCGACGTTAGCTCCAGCTTCTGCGAAAGCTTCAACAGCCGCAAACCCGATTCCTTATGTATCTTGTTAGTTGATGATTGCATTCCTTTATTATAGATATTGATTTTACCCCCTCCAGCTCCTGAGACGATTGCAGTTTTTCCTTTCAGGGAAAGAAGCGAGAAGACTTTGCTTTCTCCCGGCGATCGAGTATTATCGTGCTTGAAAACACAGTTTTGTTGGGCAGGCAAAAACATATCCATGATGCACCGATGGCTGCTGTAGCTATGTAAGTTTGTGATTCGTCAACGTGATATTGAAAGAAAGAGGCTTTAGGTTTGTAGGGAATTAAATGGACATTTGAAGTCATCATTTCAGTCAGAGTTATCACTAAGTTAGTCAAAGACTCATTATAAACGATTTCTAGCTTGCAGCGTCCAGAGAAATATTCGTAAGGGCTCTAAGATATCGCTCCGAAATATCACTCCGAAATGCCACTCCGAAATATCACTCCGATTGAACATACCTAAACGACAATAAACTGTATGAATAACAACACATTTCAAAAACAAAAAGGCCTCAAAGGGCCAGCGGGCTCCTCCTTCGCCCGCGCCTCGCTTTGAGAAAGACCCTCCTATTCAGTCGGGCAATCATCCTTCTCTTTGTTAAATTTATCGCCCATTTTCCAGACAACTTCCGCACCGTTCGCCGAGAACAGTAAGATCCAAAAAAGTTTTTATATGTTTCTTATAGCTATTTCTATATTATAATTATAACCGTCATTTCTTCCTAAGCCTGTAGGATTATTACTTGTTTGAAGCCATACCGATTACGATTGAGACCACTGGAATATTATATTCGGTTCCTGAAACCACCCGCCAACAGAACGAAGATTGTTTTAGCGCCATATAACATTGGCTGAATAAAGATATCGATTTGCCTGACCTTATTTGTGTAGATGTCACTTAAACAGACACAGTTTTCGTGTCGAATATCCAGAACAGATTTCTGTACGCTCTCAGAAGATTTTTTTTTTTTTTCCAAACAGATCACTTCGAAAAGGAACACACTTATGGCCTTCACCCGTAACGAGAAGACCCAATTCACATCATTTCAATATCCCTCTTGAATGCATGTGCATTGGATCATGGATTAATAGACTGTAACCTCGCATTTGTGTACTTACCTCGATATCGAACAATAATTTTATTAACGGGAACTCTCTTGGTGCTACAATGCAATGCAATAAAAATTATTTATATGTTATTAGCACCTTTTCGAAGTTCCGGGTGACTTCTTTCGTTACAGTTGACCCAATTTCTATTAATTTGATTCATGATCGCTGACAGCGTCTAGAATCATCTTAGTTTGCTCGACGTGAGAGAATTTTTTCCATCAGTTGTGCGATATAAACTCGCCGGCTAGAACCTCCAACCGTCAAAAGTCATGACCGATGGTTTGTTGCCTAAGCAAAACTCGCTAAAATAAACGAAGTGCGCTCGTGGACCATTGATTTGACATCGATTTCGGACCTTCGGTCTGAAAACTCTGTTCTCTCTGTAGAAGTGTTACAATGTTGCAACAGGCACCATTAAAAACAGCAGATTGCGCTCATCGGCGTATAGGGATCTCGCTGACACGCTAACAGCAACTTCTTGGCTGCGAATATTTTCGCGCCTTTGAGGTCGGCCTCGGCTTCCAAACTTTCGGTGTCGGCATGGTAGGTCCGAACAGTAAAAAAAAGCTAGATCTAGACATGTGAAAAAAAAATATGAACTCTAAGGTTGCGTAAATCCGTAAAGTCGTCTCAAGAACTAAGCCTACTATGTAAATTGTTCTCCACGGTCGCGTGTCATATATCTTATCCCCAAGCTTCATGATAATTACAAGTATTTGTGTTGTGGCAATATGGGCGAATCAGTCGCGAGATTCCGTTCAAGAGATTTGGTTTAGAAGACCAATCAGCCCAATTTCGCGCGGGAGGTGATTTAAGTTTGTTCAAAGATCCGGATATATCCGAAAACTTCCGCCCAGAATTTCAACACCGAAAATCTTGACTTCAAGAGTCGGAAAATGGTCCGCAGAAGGGTCATGTAATCGCTAGATGCAGCACAAAGCTGAAGCATATATATTAAAGGTGCTTAAGGCTAAATATTATAGTTGCTTAATGATACAACCCTTGTGAACCAAATTAATGCTACGCCAGCACTCTCTTCAGAGCCAAAAATTTCAGAATTCGTCCGTCTCAGCATACCAAAATGTCATATATCACGAAGGAATGGCAAATAAATCAACGAACCGGTGATAACATTATTACTAGTTCAACATTTAAGCTCGTTACTACCCGAAAGATTTCTGCCAGTGATTTGTCAGACCAGCAACTGCTTGTCAAAAACCTATACTTCTCAAATGACCCGTGTCAACGAGCTTATATCGACAAGAATGTCGACGAAGGAATACTCTTCAGGAAGGTCAGTATATTTATGTTCACATGGATTAATCGTCCTAAGTCTTGTATACATGTAAAACAAGATGATTATATAAGTCCCTAAAGTGAAACTTACAGCCACTTTATGCATTTGATTCAATTCCACGTCAGAAAATGTGCAGTAACTTTTATTGTCAATACTTCGTTCCATTTCCGGTCTTGGATATCTAACCACTGTTTCTAGCCGATTCTTCCAGGGGACTTAATGGAGGCGTGGGGCGTCGCTGAGGTCATCGAATCAAATTCCCCAGCACACGCCAAAGGGGAGCTTATAATGAGCACTCTATTTTGGTCAGAGTATTGTATCATTGATGCAAGTGCAGTTTGGTGTAAAGTCACTAAAGATATCGGACCCACAACCCTAATAGCTTTGATGACCACTGTAAGTGCACTTCAAAGGCTTGAATCCCCCATGGATATCAGAGTAGCCAATACGGGCCCAGTCCCAAATCCGAGCGATGAAAATTGAAGCTGAAGAACGAATGATAGGGATTGGCAGCATACTTTGGCCTTTTAAATATCGGTGCTATTACGTCTAATGACACAACCATTGTCGTATCTGGCGCAGCTGGTTCCACTGGAACCATCGCCTGCCAAATCGCAAAGAATGTATATGGTGTGAAAAACGTTATCGGTATCGCCGGGTCAGATGCAAAGTGCATCTTCTTGCAAGAGAATTGTGGCTGCGATATTGCGTTGAACTACAAGTCTCCAACTTTTGACGACGACTTTAAAGCCGCGACTGTAGACGGTATCGATCTGTATTTTGATAACGTCGGTGGTCACATCACAAACCTGGCGGTACTAGCAATGAAGGAATTTGGACGAATTGTTGTGTGCGGTTCGATCAGCGAATATAACAACTTTAGCGAGAGCAACGAGAAAGGGCCTCTATCAACAAAGGCATGGCTAGGAATTGTAAGTGATAGTCCTAAACATTGGATATTAGTGATTACACTAGATCCCTCCGTTCGCTAATTTATCATTTTATTCTCCAAAAAGGTGCCCCGTAAGCTCAGGATTCAAGGATATATTTACTTCCAGTTCAAGGCTCAATTTCAAGAAGGGATAAAAGAACTTATGGAATGGATTCGAAATGGTAAGATCATAGTAACCGAGCAAATATATGAAACGAGCATAAATGGAGTTCCAGAGGGAATGACGAAACTATTGAAAGGGTAGGGTTCGACCCAGCGGAATTACAATAAATATTGAATTGCTCACATATTCTTCTAAAATAGAGAAAACACTGGGAAATTGATCACAAAGTTATTACATTGAACACACTGATACATAATCTGAACTTCGAGAAGATCTATACGCTTCAGATGCAGAAATATATAAAACGCGGTTATAAAGCTGAAAGCCTCTTATAGAATGTAAATCAACAAGATTTTGGGCTAGTCACCCCTGAATTTGTGAACTTCTCGAAATGAAGCAGGAAAATCTAATTTCAAATTCATAGCACTCCAACAAAACTAACTTACTTTTGATATCTGAGCTTGAAATCTTAAATCCTCCTATTATGCCTCACTGGCGTTGTTGGACGCTGGGTGAGGTAGATTAGATTTCAAGGCAATATATACAATAAATTGCAAAAACGACTCCAAAGGCGCATTCTATAATTTATATTGCGTTACAGAGAACCGCAGACATCTATGCCTATCGGACTCGTAAGTTTATAAATTGAATATATGGGAAAGGGAATGAAACGTACACGTATACACAAATCGCAACATCCATTGCAATACTCTACCAATCAACTGCCTGTTGTTATATTTTGATTAGAATATTTTACGGCTTTGTAATTGAAAGATGTGGTATCGAGGTAGTAAGCAAAATAGAAGTCAGAAATGGTGGAATTAATGGGATTGACGAATTAGCATGCTAGCCTGGCTAGAGCTCGAGAGGATGCTCGAGCGCTCTGCGTTGCGCATCGGGCTCTATTGTAGTCTAGCTTTATTGCAGCGAATCCGAATCCCAAAATTTGAAACGCAGGTTCTCGGGTTCGTTGATATTGAATTTCTCGGTTAAAGATACATATATCATCTTGTGCGACACAATATTCTGGTTATGAAGTATTTGGGCCTCTAGGCACTGCTACATCTCAAGCTACAAAGAGATTGATAGAGCCAGGGCCCAAATCTGACGGTTGATCAATTGAGCACAGAAAAAAAGGAAGAAGTGCCGCCTTGACGACCTACCAACGTTCCATCAATGCATGATGCATGCCTCTACGAGCATATCTGGTGTTCAGGAGCGCCCGGATTCGAGGCTAGGTATTCAGACGAAATGCAGCATTCGCATTGCACACGCTTGATAAAAAAATTTTGAATAGCGACATCTTGAATACACTGTGGGGCAGGGTAATACGTTTTCAAGCAATACCGTTCGCGCAAATACGTATTAATCTGCCCCAACATCACGTATTCACGCAATCCAAAAGACTGATTTTTTGATTTTCGATTTTTGATTCAAAAAAATCTAATTTTGAATTATGAAATAATATTGTATAATACATGTTTCAATTGTAAATAATGCTGATCTATAAGCAAATTATATAAAATTATATAAAATTACTTTTTATGATTTCAACATCAACCCCACGCTTTTGAAAACATTAAAAAATGTTTTTTTTTTGCAAATTTCATTTTAGGATATCTTTGATATCAGGTGTGATATATATACATATGCTTGATTAGGGTATTACTTCAAGCGTGTTGTAATTATTTTCTATTTTTTGTATTTTTTTTTATATTTTCTCTCTGCATTTCCGACCGCATTCTTTTTTCATTTTTTACGCATTTCCATTATATGGAGGCTTGGCGACAACACATCCCCATACAAATCCGGGTGCGTTGCATGTACCATAGTGGAATATTCGAATACGAATATTAGGTGGGTGCTCTACAGAGTCGCGAAGCTGTGCCCCCTTGCGAATTCGTCAAATTTGCAAAGTCACTAACTAACAAGCTATGAAAATGTGGAAATATCGTTACGTCACAAGCCCCTTCGGACAAGCAGTTATCAGCTTTTGCCTTCAAAACGATAGTAATATTCGGGTAACTAGGTGATTTTTTCAACGGTATCTCGACCCGAGTCGGGTCGGCGAAATTTCAACGAAAATTTACACACCGAATCGATCCGCTGTACTAAACCTCATCAGTTTGGATTCCCCTAAATAGGTAGTTTCAATAAGCCAAATTGGAAACTGGCATTTTAGGTAATAATTAGTTAAAATCTTGATAAGTTTTATGCCGGTCCGATCATTATTTATAGGATTTTTTTTTTTGAAGTCCCCGACTTGACTCGCATCGGGGTACCGAGGCAAGGCCAGGTACCGAATCGGAGTACCGAGTCGGGGTACCAAGACAAAAGAATTCACCGACCGAGTTGATCAGTTTCATCGGATCCGGAACAGATAGATTTTCTCCGCACCGATTTTAAGTGCGCTATCTATCCCAAGTTGTAACTAGCAATACTACTTTACAAGCCATACCACGGTAATGAGCCACCTACACAAATATTTAAACTAGCTAAAACAATCGATTACTTAAGGATATATTAGGAATTAAAGACTTTTCCTTACTTTTTATAGCAATTATATTTATAAAATAAGCAGTTAATACTATTAATAAATGCTAAAAACCGAATTTTAAAGTAAAGAGTGTGTTGTCAGAGTCGGAGAGGTTCAGCATCCTCCAGTCCGTAGAACACTCGAGCACTCTAGATAAGGAATATTTTGGATATGTTAAACAGTCGTTATTTTTTTATTTTATTTTTTATTGCAAGAGGATGTTTGCAGTTGCGAGGATGGTCAAAGAAGAAGTGGCGAATTGCGAGATCTCGAGAAGATGTGAATGCGATTAATCTCAATTTTCAAACTATGAACGAACGAAATTTCGATCGAAATCTATCTACCCATCGATCTACGTAATGATGATCAACGTGCACAATACACCAACAAAGCGGTAATCGAGAACCCTAACCTACTTCGGCTCCAAAACATTCTCTGTAAATTGTCCTGGTACATTTCCACCTGGGCGGAAGACGCACTTGACCATATTCCTATCCTTACAATCTCTAATTGCGCAGCCAATCTCAGTAGTACCCTTCCAAACTATTTGTGTAAAATGCCCGGTTGACATCGAAAACTCTGGTTTGGTGTAATTATAAAGTGGACGTTCATTATCGTACCACACCATTCTCCCGTCCTCGACCGTATTGCGGGATGTATATCCATGGAGGATATTCTCTCCAAAACCTGACTCCCATAGCTGCTCACTAGGCGTGTGTTTAAACTCACAGTTCGGTGTATGGGTTACACCCCAGTCCACAAGCTCCGAAGACCAAGTTAAAGGTTTCTGACCATGAAGAGCGCGGACCTCGTTGTGCATTTTAAGAAATGCATCTTTGTATGAGTTTTCAGGAATAAAGGTGGCAGCTTGTCTTGATTCTAGGGTAGGTACACATGATGAAGTAGTCGCGAGAGCAGTAAACAAAATAGAACAAATGTTTTTCATGATGAGCTGAGGAATGTTGACAAGTCGGTTAGTGATATGTTATAAAAATGAGATTTTGTGAGCTTTAAAGATTTATAAATGCTGACGAAGATGCAGTCGTGGGAATGCTTAAAGGCAAATATAGATAAGACCTGTCGAATTGGTATTACTTTTTAAGATTCGGCCTTGTAAAAAGTTCAACCTGCCAGAGGTGATCCGAAAGTATAAAATATGAAGATGACTGAAGATGCTGATAATATAATATGAAAGATTTACAGGCTGTTCCTCCTGCTATATATACTCTCTTACTTACATTACGTTCTAAGGAACCAATATATGGCTAATTCATAATTCTCGCTTTCTAGTTTACTAAGCGTGGAGCCACTCTGCTTATAAAACTCTGAAACACCACTGATATGAAGGTTGCTGAGTCTGAGACAGTGTTAGGTTAACTGTAACAGTGCTCTCTCAATGAATCTTATACTAATAACCTAACTATTAAGTAGAAATATATTTACTCTTAGTCTAGTCTTATCAATGTATTCAACGTTCCGTTTTACTTTAAGCCTTAACCCTTTTTTGGCCAGGTTGAGACTTAAGCAAAATTAAGTGTACACATCGCTACACCTAAAAGTCTGTCTTACATGGATCAGGCTAAAGGTAACAAGGGTAGTGGGCCTTCCAGAAGGTTCTCTGCAGAATCTGTTCTAACCCATCATATATACTAAAATAGTAGTAAGTAGTATTTTTTCAAAAGTTGAACTGTGACCATCTCAGGTTCTATCTTTTCTCCTTGTGTAACTACCCTTGCTTTGAAGCAAGTTCTGCTGATAAAGTATTAGATGTTCAGGTTATCAATGTGAGATCTATAGACCCCATAGCTTTTAGGGAAATTGATACCAGTTGCTAAGTTGATCAATACCAAGCCTCCCGAGCCACAATTCAGAACACCGAAGAAAGCTAGGGGCTCGCCCTTTGTGCTGCGTGGCTGGTTTACGAGACAAGGCTTGCCCCTGTTGGATACATATATTTGGCACACTCCTTGTCTAGTATTCTAAGGTGAAGTCAAAACGACGTTAGATGTTCAAACTCAAAGTACTCGAGCCTCCTGGGATCCCTCTGTTACAATTTGGCTTGTTGAATACGAGGCGGCATCGCAAACTTAAGTTCCTTTTCTTCGATATAAGCGGGAACAAAGCGTATGGCGCCGTTACTGAGTTTTTCGCTAAGTATACGATCTTGATTCTCGATCTCCATTTGTCAACGCGTAGGAGGTCTAGCTTGTAAAATAAGCTGGGGCAAATTTGTTTTAAGATTGAGGAGGAATTACGCATCGCTGCAACTGCGCGGCCGCGGGTGCCCCCTCTTTTCCAATATACCATTGCCACGACAATGGATTAGGTAAACATACCCGAAAAGTGTGGCTTTTAGGAAATTTAACTTTGTTCGGTTGCGAATGAGGATACTTCTTCTTGTTTCCACGGAATAACGATCATATGACGCATATGACTTCTTCACTCCCCTTCTAGGAAACATGAATAACTATGCAGATTACTTAGAAATACATATAAGCTGCGATATTAGGGAAGTCCGATCCTGTTCGATCGGTCATAAATGAGAATATTTACCCTCGTTCCATGTATTAGCGGGTATATAGCTTATTAATTCCCATTTTGGAACGTTGGAAAACCAATAAAATTAAGTAAAAACATACGAAATATGTGAAATCTATTTCTTTTTGATTGTGGATGAGGATAATTCCCTTTGTTTCACGGAGTAACAGGCATCTGGATTCGTTCACCGCGAGCTACAAACTCTAAACAACTCCTTGCCTTAGAATTTGCTAGAGCCGTATACATACTCAAGTAGCTAGCTACGGCATGCGCATGCTACTTACTCCAATGCCAATGACTTGCTCATATTGACATGAAGTTGGACTAATTTCATCTCGATGCTCAATCGAATCTCTACATATATCCACTGTCGGCCAACAGTTGTGGTCAATGTTGTCACTACTTCTACAGTTATACACATATTCCATATCTACTCTGCTGGTTCAGATATTTCTTTCCCACTCATAACTTTTTCCGCGGGCTCGGAGATTTTTTCCATTGAGAACACTTCCTTCCTTTTTTGGCTCCAGTATTGTCTATCTTTTTGCAGGAATAAGATTACGTTCTACTATCAAGCTTCACTCATTCAGTTGAAATGTAGTGGAAATCACTTTCTCTCTCAATTCTTGCCTATGGATTTATCCGCTTCACGGCTGCCGGCCCAGTCGTGTGATGGCGTCACGCTTGTGAATCTTATAGGAACGTCAGCGTTCCCCGCAGGGGCTCTCAGGTCTGTCGGGTCAGGTATTAAGTTTAATGATGGCTCTCTCATCCTTATAGGACTATTGGTTTCATATATAAGATCAAAGGATGGTTTAAAGAAGAGATAATTTATTTGATATATTAGGCTAGATTACTGGTTTGGTAAATTGATTGTGTTTTTAAACTATGCTCGATTGCCACAGGAAGGTTTTATACTAATTTATATTTTTCAATAATCAAAATTTCATTGCTAAATGTTTGATTTTATATTCTATATTTAATTTCAACGGGCTCCAACCGCCGGTTTCCGCCCTGTCGCGCCCTTATATACCCTCTTCCACCATTTCCTCTATATAATCCACAATACTACTCTATTTACTTCCCTATGGAGCTGCATGCCTGGTACTGAACCTTTTAACCTCCACAATATTAGACTCGTTTTAATAAAACACTAATTACTTATACTTTTAAGTCCAGCTAATTCTCGACGATTGTACGATTACATTATGGAAAGCTTATAGAACTGTCTCTTTAATAGAATTCTTGAAGATATATGTAGATGGCGATATACTACGTCTTGAACTACTGATAGGTGGAAATTCGGAAAGAGAAGCCGCCCTATTCCGAGCGGCTTTGCGCGCTGTAATCACCATCCAAAACACGAACCTCATAACCGATAGTTGAATGAACAATATTTTTTTCCCCTCCTCCGTCGATTGACGCTAAATAATCAATTATGATTTCTAACAATTTCGATTTCCTGATCTTTCAATTGGATAGGCCGAAAACTTATCTGCGAAAGTTGACAAGGATATTGCCGTTCAGCCTCGATCAATGGCAATTCTGGGCGGACATATATCGATATAGTGCTAGGTGATACGGCATTTCCGAGTCCCAGCTCACGCAAATCAACGGAAAGTCAGGCGCCAAATTCTTAATCGGCAGTCTTTCGCCATCCAAATATACATTGATTGCGGATCGGCAAAATACCACACGAAGATGTATTACAGGCGGCTATGAGCTGCCAGGCTCTTAACCGAACGTTCTTCTGAGAATGGTACACCACTAGTAAAACCCTTTCAACTGTTGTTTTGATGATCTCGCTTCAAACTCATGAACAATGATTATCTCATGGTTCCGACAACTTTGTGCTTTTATTTTGTTATTAAGAAACTGTGAATATCCACCACTATAGAAGTAAAAAGCGACTTCTTTTCAACATATGGCTTTTTTGGTAAAATACTATCACCAGATAGTCTGTTTATTACTTGAATTCGATAATCAAATCCAGTGCTTAACTTTAATTTCCACCTCTTGAAATGTTTACACCATACAATTTGCTCAATGAGTATGACTAACAACCTACCATCTGGGATTTACAAGCTCCGATATTTCAAGCAGTTTATTAACATCCCACACCACTGTAAGTCAACTGCAGGGGGGGTTCTGGTCAAAGGGACGATGCATGCATTGCAGGAGTCTAGCGAAAGGGCTGAAACCTTGCATGATTGCTTTGGAATCCGAGAGAAAACTTAAGTAAAGCTGTTATTTCTAGAAATGTGTGTCAATAATTTGAGATATTATTATAATAAAACAAAACCTCTTTCACTAGAGTATCAAGGGGATTTTTATTTACCAGTCTCAATCTGTGGATTGTGTTACGGAAATATGAATCTGATTCATATTCGGCTTTGGGGGCTTTAAAGGTTCAAACGAAGGCCAGTATCAAGTTATGATCTATAAACTTGCACTTAACCTAGTGCGTAGGCGTTTGGTGTCAAGACTACGCCCAAACGTTCTAGAAGCACTCCCCTAATGTTCTGACGGAATTGCACGAAATGCAGGGGATCAACTGAGGAGGGTGTAAGCCGTTATGCCATTTTGGATTCTGGGATAAAGCTTGGCCATAGAAAGATTACAAAGGGTAAATCTAATACCTTCGGCTATAAATCTCAAGATTCCTTTGCCTTTAAGTAGCAGTTCTCTTTTGAGTACACGTACAATTAACTAATTAAGAACTATCAACTAAAAATCACTGATCACTCTGAATATCTCTTTATAAAAGCCCACTCAAATACATTATTTTCCTGCTTAAAACCTTATCCTTCATCAGAAAGCGAAATTCGTATCTAATTTTCTAGCCCAAAGGATATTCAACAGTTATATTATTCATTCTCGTTGAATTTTAGCAAAAATGAGATTTCGGCTTATTTCCACTGCTTTTACAACTCTTCTTCTAGGTACACCTACTTTTGCAGGTCCTATTGAGAGCACCTTACAACGTCGAAACACAAATTTTGTATCAGTTAATCAAATCAAGCAAGGACTGTTGGATGCCCACAACGACTACCGCCGGGTTCATGGGGTTCCGGAACTCATATGGGATCCGAGTCTTGCCAGCTTCGCTGAGGATAACACACCTAATTGCGACGGAGAACATACTTCTCGAGCCAAGTTAAACGAGGGCGGCCTGGTCAGAGGAGAGTCTTTGATAGCGCTGAATTCCGGCTCCGAGCCTACTCCAGAACTTCTTGGCCGTCTCGCAAGGGGCTGGTACCTTACCGAAGTTGGGAATTATGATTTTACGAACCCTGACGTCAAGAAGTACGCTGAATACGATGCCGCGGGCGATATGGAGCACCAGACCGGGCATATGGTGCAAGTTCTTTGGAAAGCAACCACGAAAGTTGGATGCGCAGCCCGAAAGTGTAAGGGCGAAAACAATGATCTCCTTCTGAAGTGCAATTACAATCCAGCTGTAAGTCCTCCGCGCTTTTTAGCAGCAAGTCTTTGTACCACTGATATACTGATGAAACAAAACAGGGTGGCATTCGAACGGCTAATTCGGAGTTGATGAAGGAATATCACAGGAAAAATATTCTCCCAGTTAAGGCTGGCTTCGAGGCCCCAAAGCCGGTGCCTATCAAAGAGTTCTTGAATAACTACTTGTTCAAGAACTTGAAGCCAATGCAGCAAACCAAACCCTAGGCGACGTAACCTTCCGACGTGCTTGTTCTCAGAATTTCGGGACATGTGTCAGGTAAGCTTACTGTTGGCAGTGGAGTTGCAGCTTATTCGGTCGGAGAGATCGTGGCCAATTTCGAGGGAAAGAAGGCTAATATTACCGGTCCGAAGATCAATAGTATTTCGAAATCTCTGTATCAGTACCTTTCACTATTTGCGCTAAAGATATGCCATATATCCCAGATATTACCGATGCATACAAGAAGATTGCTCATTGAGCTTCCCTGGAAACGTCTCAGTAGAACTGAATTCACTTTCATTCTTTTATATATATCGTATACTTCATAGAAAACATGATAGAATAGAAATAAAAACAATATAACATCAAAAGCATAGGTAGTTTTGCTGTCAAGACCATAGATCTGTGATCAGAAAAAACTTTAAACGACATTAAAAAACAATGGGACAAGGTTGAAATCCGAATGGTCGACATTTAACACAAAATTGTGAATTCATTGTTAACGATTATTTTGGGAAAAATTTAAATAATTGAGCTTGAAATATATAAATATCGTTATTTATACATAAAGAAGCTCCATCACACCCGCTGGGGATGCGGCTGCTTAAGCAACCCATGAATTAAAACTCGCTTGAGTAGCAACACCGAGACTAACCCTACTGGAGGCATTCAAACCAGAACTGCAGAATATTATCGGTTATTAGTTTTGGGATTAGACTGTAAGCTAATACTCTTGGAGTAGCACGCAGATTTATCTATACGCAAGCTGAAGATACAGTAGAGATGCCGGCATGCCATGTTACGCTCTTAATTGATAATAATAGAAGCATTCGATCAAGAAAGAGAAAACGTTAGTGGCCTCGTATAATCAAAGCATCAAAAGTTCACAATACAATCTAACCAAGGTGCATAGGCGTAAAGAAAGCCGTTCAAGCCCTACTACTCCTATGGTGTGCAATTGTTAGAGGCATGTTCCCATGCGTTGCGCTCAGCTTGTCTCGTAAACCGAAATCGTCAAAACTTGGTCTCGCATGGTCTCGCAAAACTCAAGCTCACATTTCATTGATTACCCAACAACGCCAGCGAGACTGCACTGCATAGAAAGGGAGCCGACAACTCAGTTCCAAAGATACTCACTGTATGGAGTTTGGGTACCACTCCATTGAATATAAATATGCTTTTGAAGGTGGTATATTCTTCTAGGGGTAGCAATTCTAGATTCCTTTAGAATGAATTTAAAGTCCTAGGATCCTTCGAGAGATTGTGAGCATGGAAACAGAATAAATACTAATAAATAAATAACCGGCCAAACATGTGTTCTGATATCAAGTCAAATTATCAAATAGTGTTTACACTTAACTAGAAATCTATTTGAAAGGGTTTTGAATATATATACTAAATATCTTATCTAGCAAGAAAAGAAATCATCAGGTCGTTAACAAATAAAAACACCTCTTTAGGGTTCCCTTTCGTGTTTAAATTGAGTAGAGCATTCGATACATTTTCCGGATGATTTGCAACAGTTCAATCTCTCTTCTTTTAATAATCTCAAGCGCCACGTCAGCAACATCTGTTTTGGTTACCGCTTGAGGACCAGATCTGTTGGTTTTTGGGTCGCTAGAAACTGGCATAATGCGTTGGAAGCTAGTAAGGAAGTGCCCTATGAGTTGGAGAATGATTGTATTTCGCAATTTTGGTGATGATTGTAGAGAAAACGAACCGATATGAATGTCTGGAGCACAGTTATCGGATCCAGCTAAGTTACGGTGTGTTTGGCGAATCCATTGTTGTATCTGTACTAAGATATTTCGGTAAATATCAAGGAGACGCTCTCGACAAGAGGCGAGAAGTAAAAGTGATGCCGAGTCTTTAAGGATTGGAAAGCTTTCCCGTTCTTCGGATTTGGGTGAAGATTTGGCTTCTACACCCATCTTAACACCACCTACGCTCATTCTCGGATGCTTCCCGTGCAGAAGTTCGAGGAAATTTGGGCGAAATTGATGGTAAATATCAAGTAAAGACTGAGATAAAATGAAAATTTGCTCTGTTGGACACGGTTGATCATGAGTGATATGCGTAGTGCTGTGCGTTTCCTCGCCCTTCTTTTCGCCGGATGAGAGAGTATCGTATCCAGTTCTAGAATGAAGGCACAAATTCCTATATAGCTCTAGTACCACGGTGGTCCAATCGAGAGGTTGAGGGCATGGTCGTGAGGTTTTGGTGGTCTTAGGTGAAACTCTATGGCCCGACGAGTTGTCGCACACTCTTGTACTTGCTTTTGGACTCTTATTATGATTGACTGGAGTCTCGGACTTCTCTCGTACGGAATCTCCATATGACAGCGGCGGTGACAGCAAATTAGGGATTGATTCCGTGTTAGAATAAAGTATTGGCCGCTCAGGACACTCCGTTGGCATGAGAAGCCCCAAATCAAAGAATTCCAGGCTTTCATAAGCATCCTTCAGTTCAGATTCTAAACTGCCGCTCAAACCCAAGTCCTCGGACTCTAAATACAAGTCACTGACGTTGTTATAGTGACCCTGTGACTTTTCCGTCCCTATGCTCATATCACGACCGACTTCAGCAATAGGAGAAACTCTTTGTTCGAGATTGCTTTCTTCGATTTGGTATTCGGCATCCATATCGTCGTCTGTTAAGTCCGAGAAAGAACTCAAGGTATCCTATAGTCATATCAAAGACTAGTTCCCAAAATGGAATAAAAGGCTTAAATATAGTTTCAAAAGAGATCAGAAAGTCTCGTACCAAAGATGGCTGAGTCAATGTTCTCTCAAACGTAAACCCTCCCAACTGTGGATTTTGGGATTCAATTTGTGGAGTAACTTCTTTTCTTGTTGAGTGTCCGGGGACTTGTTGTGACTTTCTTTGCTTTGGTGTGATGCTGCATTGAATCCCGGCTCTAATACAGCGCATACAGGGGCTGAAGGCTGTTCTCCGCTTGCATAAAAGCTTTTGCCCATGGCATTTATCGCAAGCACGCCGGTTTCTCTGAGTAGAAAGCATTTGTCCGTTCCACACGCTTTGTATCGTTTTATGCTGAGGCTGGATGAGCATGAGTTGAAAATATATTTTGTAAATATGGAGTCCTTATATACAGTCTCAGCTGCTCAGTAATCTCGGAGTCTCGGCACCTCTATATAGTATTTGAAAATTGTGTTGGATGCTTCAAACCACCAAAATGTTTCCTTGGCTAGAAGCATCTTATCGAGGTACTTTGGTATACAGCAAATGCTAAAGCTGGAGCTAAGCTAGCTAGCCTGCCGTTGAACTAGTGAGATGCGAATAGGGAAGGGTTATGCGAAACTAATGCGAAATGAACTCAATATCAAGCTAATTTGACGCTAAGCTAGCCTGGCGTTAAACCCGGCTGATGCGACATGAACTTAATACCAGGCTAATTTGCATATTTGACGCTAAGCTAGTCTAGCGCTAAACCAGGCTGATTGGAAATGGACTTAATACCAGGGCTAATTTGACACTAGCCTAGCCTAACATCGAACTTGACGCTAGTAGAATTAAATCTGTGAGGCTGCGGAAATTTGGATACCTATATGATGGATACCTTATATTATATATTATTGGCAACCGAACCCAGCCGGCGAATCTTCGCAAGAACTGATGGATCTGGTAAAGAGTCCTCGGCTGCAAATCTTCTGTACGGACTAAGTAAACGCATCGGATTTCAGACTGGTCTGGAAGGAGAAATGGCCACGGCTCGGCAATTCTAGATGAAGCTAATGTGAAAGCCGGATATTCCATGGTTTAACTTGATTTGTTCTTTGCTGATTGCATTTCTCAGATTCAGGACGGAGATATTATATCCACGCCCTCCACACTAACAAATCACTTCAAAAACTATTGCCAATTCTGACCAATCATTATAGGACCTAATTCTCTGATATTCGTATATTTATTCCTATCGACTTAACAACTAACCTGCGACCAGCCTAGTCAGCCCACTGGCAGTCAGTCTAGCCAGCAACCCCGTCACTTATAACCATGGCAACCAGAACCAAATTACCAGCAGTATTACAACTCGATAATCAGTTGGCTGGCTGGTGGTTATTTTGGTGGTATTGGTGCACAATGGTCTGGTTGCGCGTACTGGCTCAGTTTTGTGAACTAGCTGGGGACGACTAGTTGCGGGGTAGCCGGTAGTCACCAAATTGATAGGAATAAGTACATAAATGTCAGAGAATAAAACATCATAATCACTGGTTAGAATTGGTGGTGATTTCAGAGATGACTTGCTAGTGTGCGTGGATAGATTGATGGCGAAACCTATTGGGTCTAGGGTGTAGGGTATTCTTTTGGAGAATTGAATTGAAATTTTGACACGGACACTTGTATTAGGAATCTTTGTTTTAATGTTACCAACATTTGACCACCTTAAAAACACACACAAACTCATAGCTTATTGACGTATTCTAGAATAAATTATTTTCGGGTTTTTTTGAGCAAAATAGAAAGAAGTTGCGGGCGTAAGCCGAAATATACCGTTCTATGAAAATCATGATTAACATATAAAAACTTCTTCCTTCTAAAAATATTTTCTTCAACGGAAATTGTGAGCCTTTATTCATTAATGGATAATACTATCGGTAGGGAAATAATCACCCAAATGAATTATTTCTCGAAAATTAAAACAAATGATCCCTTGCTTTATATGAGAGCTTATAGATAATATAATCTTAACCATCCTTTTTTTTTTTTTTTTTTGAAAAAAAACAATCTACTTATTTTTATATTAGTAAAAGTTTTTGTTCTCTTTTTAGACTTTAGAAGACCGGGAAGTTTATAAGAACTCCTATTTTCAAAAGATTATAATATTAACTAACTTTGTTCGAGTCCCAGGCTAGCTGGGGTTCTGAATAGAACCTCACCTCACTCAACTACCTCTGATCCTACATATATATGCATATGACAACAGACAGATTTAATATATCTCTTGGTTTTCTGTGATTTGGTATCTTTTAATTTATTATTACTACGCTAGTATGTGTTTAGAGTAAAAGTTTTATAGCTATTTGTTTTAAACCTTTTCGAACTAGATCTAGATCTTCAGCTACTTCTATAAAGCCTTAACTTCTCTAATAGATCTATATGTGACACTAAGTGTTGAAAAGGGAAAACAAGCGATGAAAACCCCGAAACTTTCCATGTCCACTGGAATCAAAAACTTATAACTAGTTCGATGAATACTCTCATCAGTGTAATAGTAACTTAAGGCCATTGAGCGCTCGGCAGCATTGTTTTGCATTTGAATTTTGAATTCATCCTTTTAAGTAAAAATTTCCGCACCGATTTTAAACACTCAAGACGTTCAATTTTACATTGCCATTGCCGATGCTGAAAAATAAAATCAGCTACCTAGTTCACTAAATATTTAAATATGATTATTGTGAACTTGCAGGATCTCCACGCAGTGTGCTCTGCGTTGGGTCTGGGAACGAGACCACAGGATCTTAAATTCAATCAAGTTTCAAAGCGGGAGGAATACAGTTTTGGTGACGCGTTGACCATATTCTGGGTATTATATTATTCCCGCCAAAATATCGCTAGATAAGGTATGAGTACCAGGCAGAAATCTTAATATAGTTGTTATTAACGGTACCGCCAGATTTATATCAACTTCAAACATCAGACTGTCCATTAAATGCGTGAATCTCATCGTACAGTCTGATGTTGGGGATTTGGATGCGCTAGTCAATGGACATGTTGGTAAATGGACCAGATTGTATCGAATCTAAAAGCAGTCTTGGTCCGAGTATACGGGAAATATACGCAAAGATTAACTAAACAGTCTCGACTGATATGAATTAGGTAACAGCCACGCGCGATTGTATTTTTGTAAATGATTTATTGAGGGGGCTTGGCGAATTGGAAATGTGTTCACAATGATAGCATGCTATCATACGATCCCCGCAAGGCTGGGCACGATACCAACGCCTTGGAAGGGTGCTTCTTTTTATATTTAAGCTCCAGTCTTCCTCGAGGTAATAGAGAAGACCCAGATGAGTTCGCCATAAGCTTTGATCACTCGGGCCTCAAGTTCTTTCTTTTTCTCCTCAAATCGTATCTTTGAAACCATCTGTTATTCTTTTTCAAAGTCATCTCACTCAGATCGGTTCTTCCTTGTGCTGATCGCCTAGAAACATGAAAACGGCTATTTTCTGCACCTTTGGTGTTCTGACACCGACCGTATTATCGCATTGTTTGATCACCAAGGCCTGGGGAAACGCAAACTCAGCGCTTTACGGCTACGGGATCGGACTACTCGAAGGCACGGATCGCACTAAGGATGACCAGGCTAACGGTCAGCGGGATTGCGCCATCTTCGGCACTCCTCCCAATACGTATCCTGAATATTGTGAGAAATGCCCTGCCGGATTCGATACAGAGTGCGCCGACTGCAAGGGTGTACCCCAATGCAAGAAATGTCCTCTATATGACTACAACTGCCCCGCTTGCCGACAGAGGAACACAGATGGCTGCGGTCGAACCTTGGCGCGCGGTTCGTCGAACTATTACTCCACAGCAAGTGATGGCTTTAGCGGGGAGCTTCTGACGGGACCTTGGATTAATTGGATGATCGCCAATAATAGAATGCCACAGGTTACGGCAGGAGGTTGGCTTTGGATAAACATGTACCAGCAGACCACGGACGGGGCTGGCCCCTACACCTGCAAGCTTGACCAGACCGGGCAAGGGACCAACTGGCAAAATCTTACAGTTCCAGTTACGACCGTCGGCGTGCAAGGTGCAAACCCATGCAACGATCTCAGTTGGGTGTGGCCTTTACAGCTGCCCACTGATTTGAAATGCACGGGCAAATATAAGGACGAGAATACCGGTGCGCCTTCTAACCGGGTATGCATTATTCGTTGTCAGAACGATGCGCCAAACGGGCCATTCGGTGGCTGTGTGCCTTTCGAGCAAGTCGAAAAGTCAAGAACTACCCTCATGCAACCACCTTCATTCGAGAAGGTCCAAAAATGCACGGGCTTCCAATACAAGAAGCCGCTTTCAGATGGTAGTATCAGATTTCTGGCTGGAGACTATTCGATCAAACCTGCTGCGATGGCTGCCATTCGGGCTATGCTTCCTTAATATAAAAAGCTCTATATGAATTCACCCGTGCGAAACGAATCCTTGTTGAATTCTTTCGGGTCAAGGCCAAGATTGGACAAATGTAGTGTATGCCCTGCTATGAAGCACTTTATGTGGCATGGATTTGCTTGGCAGGAAAGGTAACTATCCATAGGAACCGCAATACCCAACATGATATTACACTGTGTTTCTATCTGATCTAGAGTCTTGGGCTTCCGTTGCTATAATGTCTTTCGTATACTGTTTTCAGCTGGTCGGTCTGTTCCATCTTAGATGTATCTATAGAGCAATTGTATTTTATTTGACTAGATGTAGGGCTCATAAGCCATAAATGATATGCATATCTTCGTTTTTCGATATAAGGGTATACCTTTGGCCTTGTGAATTTTCCCAGTAATGGTCGTTCTACCAATGTAGCGCAGTGGCCACCGTAACAGATCTATAGTATAATTACTTTTCCTTACTCATTCCCTTTAAACTTTTGTTGTAAAATAATAAAAGTGAGACGCTTCCTAGTTTGATGTTATTATAATAATATATATTACTGCTTTCAAAAAAATACATTCAAAGAACTCAAAATCAGCCAAAACTTTTCCGAACTAAATTAGGGAAATATACAACGCACTACGTTGAGTCTGGCTAATTGCGAGACCAGAAATATAGCTGTTTTAAAGATAGTGTTTGTGGTATGATATTGTTTGTGGAAAGTGGATATTTAATTGTGGAGACTGTGTTTTTTATGGTAATTGCCGGGGTGACGGTGGAGGCTGGGGCAAAGAATATCACGATTCTTGGGATCCACCGTTTCGGCTGGTCTCGTTTCCAGCCTACCTTTCAGCCTAGGCTGAGATCTAGCGTAAAGAGCAGCAAGATCCTAGTCTTTTCTGTGGAACGCATATGGGCTAATGCAGTCTAGCCCTTGGCTTCCGAGCTTGGGCGCATGGTTCATGAAAAAGATACCGAGAGACGCTTTGGAATAAAAAAAAATGATAAGAAATATATGGCATAGTGATCATCGATTTGATGCTATTCAGGTTTTCGTTTTGACATACTCATTCCATCCGATGCCGATCAAAAAATGAGATTATTGGAAATCGAGGCTTTAGCATATGCATGTGTTCAAGGCTTAGTCATATTCGGCTAACACCGCCAACCTTTTTAGCTAATCGAGCCCCGCAATTCCACAGGAGAGGAATTTCGACCCTAATGCAGAGAGTATCAAACCAAGTTCCAGTTGCCGCTTTCACCAAGTTTGTGTTCTCCACTACTTTTCATCTTTTCCATTTTTTCATCTATGTCCCTCTGCAGTTACGAGTTTTAGCATACACCCTGATCATTAGTGAGGTCAATTCACCTAATTCATACATCCCGCTTGACATGTGCCGATTAATGTTTTTCTGGCCTCTTGAAAACACTGACAATGGATGATTAAACATGGAAGTGATTAGATCTATAGAGACGATGGGGCCTGAATATGAAAGAGACCAATACATTATCTTGGGTCAGCAAACTCTACTTCTCATAATGGTATGGAATAGAAAAGGTAATAATTGAAAGAGGTGTTGCCATGCTAGCAGAAATTCTACAGTTGTCTTTTTTAACCTTATTTTGTTTCTTCGTTTCTCGTTTATCCTTTTCTTTTTTCTTCCCCCCCTTTTTTTGTCCCGCTTGCCCCCCATTTTTGTTTGGTTTCGAACTTGACACTTCTTCGTGAATCTTGAGTTGGACTGACAACCAATTTCAAAATTAGTGCTTTATATATATTATAGTGTAAAAATCTCAAATGATCTTCTAATTTCTATGATGTAACCTCTAACCATGTTATTTAGGGGAATAGTAAGAAAGGGATGTCTGTCCATTATCATTTACAAAATAAATGGCAGTGCATCATGATCGAATGAGCATAAGTCCGGCTGCGGTGAGATCAACATTTGTTTATAGGATTCATAGACAAAGGGTGTTATCTGTAATGGTACGTCGGTTCTATGATACCCTTCGGTTTGAAGCTTAGCCTGGATCGATACACCCTATCTGGAAAGAATAGAGATGCCTTAAAATACACATTTGACCTACATTATGGAGTAGGCTATGGGCCAATTGATACACCTTATATTTGGGTCGACGTCATAAAGGCGTTCCGATAGTTTCGACAAATCATAAAACTAGTAAATTATAGCGAGAACGGGAATCTGGCTGAAAGCTTAATTTTGGAGAAACATTTCCATTCTCGACGCAAGCGGAATTGGAAATATGTGATCATTATTATTATAACACTTAAGATATCTACACAAAATTTCCTTTGCATTGAAGTCACAATCTCTAATCAAACTGCTCATATATTGGAATCTCAAACTATGTTCTAGTTCTTCTCTAACCTCATTCCATTATCGCGAAAATATGCGCTTATAGCAAATGCAAAGCTGCGTTTAGGGCGAGAATTTTAGTATTCTTTTCATATCTATATTTATTAACCTAATATGTTTGCAGTTAATAGGTTAGGAATCAGAGGAATAAAACAACAATTCAAACCATTGCGATGCATACTATGGTCAGGATTCTGATGAGGGCATGATCCCTAAGCTGACAGAACTGTGCGAGCTATCCTAGCCAGTGAATCAAAACAAAAGTCACGTAAATTTCAAGTCTAGACATTATTTCCGTAGTCTGTTTATCATATTATTACGACATCCAGTTTAGCCGACTTATTGTTACAACTAGATTACTTCTGTAAGCTCACAGATTATCTGCTTTTCTTCGAAAAGTCTGTTGAATATAGTTCTCCACCTGGTAAAATCGGTATCCGAATTGGGGGTATGTAAAGGAAAAAGGAAAACATTGCGGGAGTGCCATGAACCCATTGTTTTGCGCTAGACCGAATCCTGTTTCCGGCGGAGACTACTCGATTTGCGTCGGAATTAGGGAAATCGATATTGTCAAATCAGAAAATCTTTTGCGGATCACGGTCTTTATCTTTTCTTTGAGTCTGTTCTGTCAGGTATATATTTGACTATCGGATCAGGTATAATATAATAACGAGACAGCCTTTTTGACCTAATATGTTCATCTTATCTTTATGGCTGATCCGGTAGCTGATCCGGTAGCTGATCCGGTAGCTGATCCGATACGGAGTATACGTACATGACCGTGAAAAAAAGAACCAACGCTTTGTTCACTACCGCAGCTTTTCAACGTTGTCCAGGCTTCTTGTTGGTTAAATTACGATCTCATTGTTAGCCATGTTCAGAATAAGCCATGAAGAGTTTTCGCACCGCAGATTGTCAGCCGGAAATTTGAGTGCTTATTTTTTTTGTTTTTCCCAGAGTTCCCAAATACGATAACGACAAGATAATGCTGGCGAAGACTCTCTAAAATCTTTTAAAAGTGGTCGGGTTATACCTTCGACTCGTGGAGAAACGGAACTTTTAACTCCTAGCTCTAGTCCGAAAGAGCTCGGAACTTTCCGTCGATGGCTGAAAAGGTCGGATCAATCGGCTTAGATCGAAATCTTCTAAAGCTAGTTTCACTGGATGGGATTCAGCTCGAATTCCATTTTCTAGACAATGTCTTATCGTTGCATGCACCCCACCGCAAAAACACCCCTTTCTCAACCCAAAACAACCCCTCAAAAAAGGTTGATTTCTCTGGCTGGGTACGAGACCAGTCCAAGCGAAAATCAGATGCCGTATTGTTGAAATTGCTGAGAAAGAGACGCAACTGATTCAGTACATCGCTTCTCATGCGGATTGAATAACGACATTGTGCCTATGCGAACACCGGTCCAAACATCGTTTCAGAAGTTAGGTCAGGAATATGTGACTTGGTGGAGCTCAGTTCCTTCAAAAATTCGGATGTCCATAAGCAGCAAAATACATTAGCTTTTTTATTATATTTAGAACTGTGAAAAATGCCCCCCTCGGTCGTTCCGCAGATGTGGAAAGGATAGCAAGCAATCATACTGGAAAACGCGAGCCGAACAGTGTTAAAGCAGCCTTTTGCATGCAAAGGCCTACTTTTCTACTAGAACCGCAAATCTACTAACAGTGCTTCGCGAGAGAGTTCAATGTGTCTTGATCTCTGGCCATTTTTGAATTTGAATGGCCACAAATGCTTGATTCATTTCCTGTTTCCGTGACAATACTAGGGCCTCATTAGGACGAGCAATCGATTAATTGGAGAATGCGTATTCAGCCAATGAGAATCCCCTTTATAGATTTTCCCTGTGGAAGAACTCGAGATCCGTGGCCTTAATTCTCTTAGATGTGGGCGGAATATACATAGCTGATTTTTGAGCGCAGCTGTGCGGATGGATATTCAGCCGATGCTTCTCATAAACGCGGTAAGTGGTAAGTCTTCTACTGGTACAGTCTAAAAAGCAATTGATGTCTCAAACCGAATTCGTCGATCGTGTCGACTGTCATCACTTCTGATTGACTCAAATAGGATAATAGACTCGCCAGATCCAGTCAAAGCGCTTGCTTGAGGATAGAATGATAATATGAGCATTAGAAGGATCGAGTGTTGTTACCTATTGTTAGAATCGAGGATAGGGAAAGTTCTTTAAGTTAAATTCTATTCGTCATAGAGCATGACAGATCTACTAGATATTATATTGGACTTTCAAAATGAAGGCACGGGGGGGATTAGAGTGCACTCTTTGGCCTCAGCGCAACGCTTTGAGAACCAACAGCTGGAAGATAACGCTGAGATACAAAATTTTGGAGCGGTATTTTCCGTCGCCAAGACACTAAGCGAAGAGTCTTTGATTATGGAGTAAAAGTCCACCAGCGAAGTTTCTGGGAGGGACAGAAGGCCATCCAATTTTGTGCCAATTGTGGGGCTAATATAATCGAAAGTAGAGAATCCGCTTCTTTGTTCTAATGGCTAGCTCCCCATCAAAGATCCGCGACGTTTGAATGTAATGTTGTTTCCACATCCCACGAGTGCACATTAAGGGAGTAGATAGTAGAGTGCATAGAGTATTTTGACAGACATTCTTAGAACAGTTCAAACTGAAGAATACTGGCAAATGATATCAGCCATAATTCGCTGCATGCGTGTTGAATACATTCCTAATATTCAACCTTTTTGCGACAATTTGAAAAAAAAGAAAAAAAAGGCATTAGAAACAGAGACGGTTCAAAGATGAGCATCCGCAGTCACATACTCTTCTGGGTTTCCGGCCACCCTGTCGCTCCTCGTATGCAAGTTATTTACCCTGTTACCACATAAAGCGTTGAAGAATATTACCACATTATGTCGCTTTGATGCTCTGTTTTATCAGGCTTATCATTCCAAATTAATCGTCCTATCTATTGATCTGCGGTCTATACCGTAGATAGTAACTTTGAGGGATAATGGTTTTTTGTTTATGTTTTCTTAGGTAAATCTTGTTATGAGGTTAATGATATCGACGACTCCGACGATTCAGAATGGTCTTGATTTGTGGGATACTCGGAGTTTTGATGAACTGTACAAAATCTTGAGATAAGAGATCAGAAGGTTTAATATGTTCTAGAGTACATGCATTTTTCTTTAATTCGGATTTTGAACTATTGAATGTACGAACAAGCAAATCAAAGGGCTCCAACCAAACTCAATATATTCTAAGATATTGCTTATAAGATAACATTCCATCAGTTGTAGACTGGTTGATATCCTAACTCCTCGTCAGGTTAAGACCAGCAGCTATTTTTATTGTGCACATGAGAAATAATTATTGGCAGACCACCGATATATTGCTATATCATATTCTAACGATGACCACCAGCTTTCTGCGGCAATTCGACTTTCTTGAGGTTCGATCCCTTATAATGGCTGCGCGATGGGTTCCATGCTTTGGCTTTGAAATGCTTTTTCGGGGATAGAGTCTCACGTAAAACGGGGTGAGGATCATTTTTTTTCTCCGCCGGCGTAGGTAGAGTAGCGGCGACACTATAAACAAAAGGATGAGTTTGATATCATGTCTTGTTGGCCTATCTTGTGATCAAAACAAATGGTGTGATATACCTACCTCATCAGAGTGACGAAGGCAATAATCTTGGAGATTTGCATTCTCGCTTTTTTCGTTTTGATAGGTTTGATAGAAGAGATGCTACTTTTGAGTTGATGTTAATCTTGACTTCTAGCTTCAAGTGAGAAAATCACACACGGCCGGAGCTTTGGAAGAAATGAATGTCTGTTAGTGATCAGTCTCGGTATAATTTGAAGTACTTATATACCAATATCCTCGATTTAGAAAATGATATATTTTTATCTGTTTCCCAATTTCATTGAGCTTTTAACACCTAAGGATGATCTAGCATCGATATCAGGCCAGACTTCCCTAAGATGGGTGTATTGATCATTCGGTGGAATCGAGTTGCGAGTTCGCGTGTATCGTACAATTTTCGCTTGGAGAAAGTGCTATGGCCAACATCATGGCCACAAAACGAAAGACTGCACTCCAAAAGTAGGCCTGCTAGATCGCGGTCCTGGACCGTCGAAATCTGGTACACAGGCTCCTTACTCTTGATGTTAAGATATATGTATGTTATCAGTGATTAAGACAATTCTGTCGTGATTCCGGGAAGAGTCGCATGTAACTTCTAGATTCTAAGTGCATAACAATCTATCAAATGGTCACGCAGAATGGAAGGACAACTGAAAAGCTGAGAGGAGATATATCGATACGAAAATGTTTAAGGTTTTCGAGCTAGCCGAAATAGATCAGATATGCCATAAAGAAAGCAGTAACCGACCGACAGTATCCATCTCTATTGAGTGGCGCTTCATGCCAAACAAAAATTTCGGCTCTGTCCTAGACCTCTTGTCCGTCTTGTCTCGAGGATCTTTTCGGCTAATATGTTATTAAGCCCAATCTTATCAGTTCACCGAGTCTTCCCATCGAGACTAGTTAACCAACAAGATTGGTCTTTCTTATTGCTAGGATTCGTTTCGTCACATAGCGGCAAAGTAGAGCCTAGATGGTCTCTTTTCCTGGCCTCTGAGCCTGGAATTACTCTTCACGATAAGTGCAGATAAACTCTTGTTTAAGTTCTTGTGAAAACGGAAATCTGGCATTACAGATTAATCTTGGAAGTTTTAGATTTAAGCGCAAGGGAGAATGTGATTGCGAAAGCGTCATTATACCCACCAATCATCGTTCACAGGAAGTCCTTTGCATTTTGCGAATTATTCGATCTGCGGTTTAATATCAATCACGGCTAAGCCTACGATATTATATATTTGACAGAGAGAACTGATCATCGTCAAATTTAGGTGGCTTAGGGTCTCTAAATTGAAGTCTTGGCCGTTTCTAGCATACTGTGACCGCCTTTAAAACACAATATAATGGAAAAGTCAAATAGGCGCAAGAAATATATATCAAAGTCCCATCCCTTTTCGTTTTAAACAGATGTTACTTTCCATTATTCTTTCTTCATTTGTCACAAATAAGCCTGTTAGCTGTAAGCACAACCGACAGATCTGAGGTTACTTCCATCTAGACTTTGAGTTTCGGCTGCCATTGAACATTTTGGGCCATTAGGCTAGCTAGCATGTACGTTTCTATCAAACAATATTGCAATCTATTTATCATATATGTTATCAACTCAACGCTACATACGATCAACTTTGTCTACAAAATGGAATCTATATAAAGTTGCTGAGATCGCCTTAACTAATTGATTGTCTCCATCATTCGCTCCAATCGAACGGCATCGTTCACGCCCTTTCTTTAGCCATTCGCATTCTATTATCCATTCGTTTCCACTCATACATCTCACTCTTTGAAACCGCACGCCCCCTTCTTCACGAACTATTATTAATATATTCTCGTCCTTCCAACGGGTACCAGTTGACCTAAAACTATTTCAGAAGTTCTCAAATCGGATAGCTGTTACCGTGTTATAGCTCAAACGCGTTATGCATTTCATTACTTTGGCCGTCGTTACGGTGATATCCACGTCCATCACGACTTTAGCGGCTCCCGCCAATCATCCTCCACCGAAATTCTACAGTCTGGCAAAGAGACATTGGACCAAGCAAGATTATTGGCCAGCATACAACGGTACTTTTACGCCTTGGAAATATGTCGGGTGAGCATTAGAAACCAGCGATTACCCAAACTCTATAGGAATCTCTCGAAACTAACACCTTTGTTAACTTTGCACCCTAGGTGTTATGATAACAATGTCGCATTGACATATGATACAGGGTTGTGCTCTTGTATGAATACTAATTATGCGGGAACTGGTCCGATGCCTTTCAGTATGGATAAATGTTTCGCCATGTGCAAAGGTGCTGGCTTTCGTTATGCTGGCATCGTAGGTAATACCGCTGCAAAGAAGTGCATGTGTGGCTCTGGCGTCACCGATGACGATAAGCTCACCAGCGATTCCAAGTGTAATGTTCCTTGCAACGACAACGAGGGTAGCTCTACAGGGGGATACGATGTCAGTAAGTGCGGGGGTCCGACAACTTACAGCGTGTACAAGGATCCATGCTTCAAGAGCTACGATCCAACCACGGCCGCCGGTAACTACCAGTATGTCGGATGCATGTACGCTGGAAGTGGTGAGTTAAATGAGACCACCTTGAGAATACCTACTAGCCTAAGGAATATTTTTTGACTTTTTCTGAGTTATTAGACTGGCTACTACCTGAGTATCAGACGGACGTTTCGGGAGACAATTTGAGCACTGATTCATGCGTGGAGTCGTGCTCCTCGAAAGGCTACGCCTTCGCTGGCACTTATTACTGGAATCAGTGTTATTGTGGAGGACATCTTTCCGACTACTACACTGCATATGCGAAAGCTCATCCGGGTGCCGCCGATGCTTATTGCACTTCTGTATGTTCCGCATCAGCAAAAGTTCAGGATTCGATTCCAAAGAGCGATTTGCAGTATTGCGGTGGGAACGGCTACTATAGCGTCTATTTCAATGCAGACCTTGATTACGCCGATACCTGCGACGGAAATGATACTCCTTCAAGCTCTTCCTCAAGTAGCGCGCCCCCAAGCTCGATTGCTACACCACAGTCATCAGGTACATCAGAATCTCCCGAGCAGCCAACCGTCACTATCACGACTCCTGGTCCAACAGATGGGACTACTACTAAATTCGTAACCGACAAAAAGGGCTCTACGATCACAACTTCAGGCACTGTCAGTGTTATCATTACCACCCCTAGAGAGGGACCGGCGTCTTCAACAGATAACACACCGTCCCACGCGACTGTTACAGTCACCACGCCAGGACCTTCTTCAGGTATCACCACCAAGACCGGTTCAAAGACTGATACCGTCATTATCACAACGCCAACAGGAGGCCCAAGCGAGACACCGGAAGAAACTCCAAACGTTAGCTCAACTCCGACTGGAAAGGTAAAAACCACGGAGCCTGGATCTTCTACTGACACTGTGGTGAAGACCACGCCAACAGAAACTCTGAGCGAAACTCCAGCGCCAAGCGGGACTCCAGATCATGAGACTGTTACCGTCACGACGCCAGGGCCTTCTTCCGGCACTACAACCAAGACCGGCTCCAAAACTGATACCGTCATTATCACGGCTCCATCAAAGGGCCCTACTCCTCAAGCTCAGTCCAGTCATGCCACTGTTACCGTCACCACTTCTGGGTCTTCTTCCGGCACTACCACTAAGACCGGCTCCAGGACAGACACTGTTGTTGTCACCGTACCAGCAGGGTCCACAAGCTCGCCGGCCGCACCAAGCGGAACGCCACCGTCAGACAGCTGCTGCATCCCACCGAAACTTTCTTCTGAGGATAAGGAAAAGGGTATTCAATATCCACTGGATGGAATTGGCACTTCCGTCGTCTATACGTCAGACCAGAAGAGCTTCAACCTTGTCAGGCTCAGCGGTATCAACACTAACTGCAGAACTACTTATAAATATACTATCGATGACTTTCAAGCCGCCTGCTTGAACGGTTGTATGGAGCAACAGAAGAAATGTATCCTCGTATACGCTAGTGGTGGTAAAAAGTCGGATCTTAAAGCCCAGTGCGATACTCAATATAAAGCTTGTAAGAATGCCAATACCAAGTCAAGTGGTCCATTCAAAGACGCTATGACTCAGTGTGGTAATACCGACGACGGCGGTTATTATTAAACATATATCCCTGGAATGTCTATTGAAAGGTTAGAGCTTTTGGCGCAAATTTAGAGGGAAGAATAGTGCATTACTAAGATCTGTCATTATTTGTCAATTTGTTTGTTGTGCTTTTGGGATTAGCTGAATTTTAGACCTCAATCAATACAATTAAGTTGGATTTTTTTTTAGAAGACTTTATTTTCTAACTTGATCACAAAAAGAACTTACTTGCGGATAAGTGATATATGGACTAAACCTAATAGTTATCTGATCCCCTTACTATATATATATTATATTTACTATATATATATTCAGTCGTAATACAATTTAGGATTCACTAAGTCTGATCTTGCTTTCGCAGCATTTTAGGTTCCGTGTTGAGGTTTTTTTTTTTTTTTCGCCAAGTATAAAAATCGGACGAAGAAAGTGGGAAGTGTTTAGATTGAGAGAGAGGAGCCGGAATGCGATGGCATCTAGATGCATCTTATTTGCTCCCGATTGGTTTCGAGCGGCTTGCGCTAGTGGATTAAATCAATTTAAGCATACGCAACTATAATTCTAGAATCGGTCGACCCGGACTATTCTACTTCGATAGGTCATTCGTGTGATGTGCCGAAGTATGCGGTCGGTTACAGTATCAAGATTCGGAATCTAGATCCGCCCGGCTCAGGGTTACCTCAGGTTTTGATCTAGAGCTCGTTGTAACACTTGGAACTTCTAAACGACTCTTTTCGCTATAATACCCAATCGAGAAATTCTAACCTTTTTAAAGAAAAATTTCCTTTTCCGATTCGTGTAAATGTCACAAGCTAGCTTGATTTTTGAACGAATGCTACCTTATACCCAAGTGTTTACTAGATCTATATCGGAACCCTTTTGCAATTTTGAAAATATCCGAATTAGAGCGACAAATCTCAATTAAAAGGTATACTGTATCCAGTAATTGGAAACCTGAAACCGTTCAACTGGAGTCCAAGGAATCAACAAGCCAGGACCAACAGACTTCCAATAGAGCAGAGTTGACCGTATAAGCCGATTGATGCCATCGCTTAGCTAAATATTTAAATACTTTCCTATATCAAGTTAACGTTTTGAGACTTTTTCTTGGAGGTGCTAACAGACTTAGGCTACTAGTCCAAATCTTTACCACAGCCATCCTCTCTCTCGCCTTTGATATCTCTTTTCCAGTCATAGAATCCCTTCCGTTCCAAAAACATGTCTTTATCCCATCTAACCTCCTCCAGTGCTTTCTTTACCCCAACCTGCAAGATAGACTTACTCTGAACTTTTGCATCCTTATCCAAGAAACACATGTATTCGTCTAGAATGAGATAAGAATTAACCATGACATTATTACCCTCTGGAACAAAACAATCATTATGCTCATGTCGTTCGCAAAACATTTGAAACTGCTCGTCCGAGATTAAGAACCTTCGGGCGTCACGTATCGTGCGCTCACCGCTATTCTCATCGGGAAGAAGTAGGCATTGAAAGCACTTCCAGCGAAAAGGCTGCAGCTCTTCAATATATTCGTTCATATCTTCTATCCAGTTGTAAAAGTTAACGACGGTGTTAAGTTTGAATTTGATATTGTACTCCTTGCAAAGTTTCGCGACCTTTTGAACTGATCTGAGGTGATTTCCTCTCCCTCTGCCGATTTCACGGTTCACGTCTTCGCTGAACGAATCGCATGAAACGGCCATGATGTCAAGGTATCTGCCGTAGATCCGGAGAAACTGATCGCTGACTAGACTGCCGTTCGTGACGACGGAGACAGATTCAAGATTCAGCTCTTTTTTGCAATATTTCATCAACCGCCCTAGAAACTCTGGTTCGAGGAATGACTCTCCGCCTGCAAAATTCAACTTTCGCATACCAGCGTCCTTTAAAAGCTTGAGCCCTCGTTTGGCGTCATCGAGAGAGAGTGTGTGGGAGGTTTTTGCGGTGTGGAAGCAGAATCCGCAGGAGTAGTTGCAGCGACGGGTGAAGTGATAGTTGACTGAGATTGGTTTCCTGGGTTTCAATTTGAAGACGCAGGTTTCGATGATGAAGATGAAACGTTTGATGTTTGTGACTATACGAGAGAGAAGAGGCCATGAGAGAATTACGTAGGCGGACAGGAGAAGAATAGCCCAGAGAACTGTCAAAATGCCCATTTTGTATTAACTTCCACAAGGGTGAGAGATGTATGCACGAAGAGGAAGAATAGATCGTTTCAAGTAGTGTTAACCTTGATATTGGGAGAATATATCCAATACAACATGGGATGAAGTATATTTAATCTCTTCGGATATTCGCAAGGTGTAAGTCCTGGATGAATTGTAACAGTTATAGATAAAACGGTATCGGAATTTCTGTGAGAGATGGTTTATCAACGGTATCTTGCAGGTTGTATTGTATTCGGAATGTTCCAGAGACTTGGAGCCACAAGAGTTTATTATATTCAGAGCTGATGCTAATGTAGAAACTTCCCGCAATAGCTTCCTATCGAAAAAAAAATATCAATAGATGCTTCCAGCATCAGAAGGAGTATTGAATGGATGTAGTAGAAACAAAACAGGCTTCCTGATCGCCAAAAACAAACCTATGTACCTGTTGAGGGTATCGCTTGATTTGCCCGTGGGGGGTTAGGTTTGGAATCTTATTCTAAAATCACTTCATTTCGCGATTGGAAGTCTCCCGTAACAGATTCCGGTATAAATTATATCGGTCTCGTTGTTTAACCACATTATTTAACACTTTATTGCTAGCTAGCCGCAGCACTAGAAATCTAGAGAAAACAGGACTTGAATTGCAAAGTCTACTTTATACATAAAAAATTTGATAGAATATATTATAAATTATATTTTGCGTGCTCTGATAAGTGACATCATGATATAGCTCTACGGCTAAAAAAACTCCTCTGATTATCACGGCGATCAGGCTCTACAGCTAGAGGCATTTCGTGCGGTTGAGGACCGTCGTGCGTTTCAAGGGTTGGCCTGGAGCCAAAGGTCTGCTTATAAACGTTCAATGCGGATTGAAGATGAGTCATCGCCGGGAAGAACCATGCGTGTTCGTGTAGAAACCCAGCGATCTTTTGAAATCCGTCATCTCTAGTCTCTCCGGGATTGATGGTCGTGGAAACAGTGGCAAAGTTGTAATCAAAGTCAGTAAACTGGAGCGTTACCCAGAACTCATCATTGACAAAATAATGCCGGTGCGCTGAACTAAACTCTGCGACAATGCCCAGGCCGAGCTGGATTCTCTGTGCTTTGGTGAACTGTAACCTAGGATCGGAGAAGGCGCTTACGTTCCAGCGGGGAGGTGCATTTTGAGCTATAAAATGTCTAAAGTTCGGTAACCCAGTGTGCTGCTCTGCTAAACTATTTTTTGAGGAAGTGTCTCGTTTCTCAAAAACCCAAATGTCATCGCTCAAGTAGAGCTTGATCCCTTGGTTTAAGAAGTGGTTGTCTTCAGTGTCAAAGTATCTCTCTCTCCTACACCAGGAACCAAGGGATTCGACGGACTTGAAGGGGGTTATGGGTATCTTTTCACCTCGACGGCAGGTTGAGTTTTTGTGAAAGTCGGGGAGTAGACGGGGTGTGAAGAAGGCTCGACGCTTGACCCTATTAACTGTAGTCCACATGACGGTTCGAGAGAGGTAGTTGGCAGGAGTGGGTGGGGTTTCTCCTGGGTCGGAGTGGAGGATGTTTTTTTTCGGTATGAGGAACGATCGTCAACGATTTGGAGAGGACCAGTTCAAAGTGCTTGAAGCGCGTCATCGAAATTTTTGCTCGCTTAAACAAAGGTTTGTGTGTTGTTGTTCGTGTTGATTCTTGGCATTTTGAGGACATGCAACGCAACGCCCTTAATAGGGTCTCATCAGCATCATTAATTTAGTGCGAGAACTGAGGGTTTTTTAGGGTGTATTGTTACCCTAAATCGACTGCCTTGGTGATAGTGGTGAATGTCGAGATGAATCAACCTGGTTTAGTCCTCAGAATACGGCCAAGGTTCCGGATGCGTATCCAGCCATTCCAGTTCGTGGGAGACTACGTATTTATAGAGACAAGGCCAGATGCGGTCAAGAGGTGAAGACATCCAGAGCGCATCATCCTCAGGCATGCCATGACGCATGAGGATTTTGATTTTCTCTGTAGTTTTCCGTCCGAGCGGTGTATGGTACGTGTGGGTAGGAATCGCAGGACCAGCGCAAGGCATTTTCGTAAAAATTTGGGTAGAACCAATAATATATAGGCAAATATATATATATATATGAAATGGTAGAAGCGTAGAAAGAAGATATTCTGTGAAGCGTATACGCGTAGAAAATATACTAGGCAAAGCCGGTATATATGCGTGATGTAATGATTATCGGTATATATATAGTATGAGTACTACGACTGAAGATGCGTAGCGTCAAGATTTAAATAGTGTGAATTGGCACCTTGCCCTCCTGAAAATTTTAGCTTGTCTCGAGGCGAGAGAGATTCTTCACTATTAAGACAGATCGTGCGGGCTATACCGCGGGCAGTCTTGTGTTTCGGGGAACATGGAGCCATTGGTATGCAGGCTCTGGAGCATTGAAGCCTCGTGGATTTTTTGGGAACGTTGTTCATCTGAATTATACCGGGATACGATCTATCCATCTTGATATTTGGTGTCCACTTGCGATTGTCCCACTATGGATGGTGCGAATTGCGGGTATCAAACCCTGATGTTTCCAATGCAAGTGAATCGGCCACTCGTATTACTAAGAGCCAATAATATCAAGATGCGAATGAATTTTTTTCTCTCTCTCCAAACCTCATTTGGAATCGTTGGCTGAATTTAAAAAGCTTGAGGCTTGGGTCCGCTGATGCCAATGATTCATCCGTTCTGCGTTCTTCAAGACTTTGGCGCCTTGTTCTAACTTGCGCTGGCAAGAAAGTGGTCTCGTATACCAAACGCTCAATGGTATACGAGACAAAAAGAAAGGGAATATACGCCAGTCGGTATGCATTGTGAGATACATGCATAGTTTTCAAATTTTGTCCCACCATGTAGTCTTGAATCTCGATATTGGTTTCAAATATTCGAGGAAACGTAAAATTGCAAGGAAGAAGAGCGGTGAGAATAACACTAAGCCTGTCAATAGCAAGGAAGTGCTTGTTGCGAGATTTTGATATTCTCCACATTCAAACTTAAACGAAAAGCAAAAGTGGCGTGAGGTGAATCTCTCCCATTCGCACGAGGTCGTTGTATTTCCCAAGTGAGCACTTGACGACCGATTCAAGTAAACTAGACCAGGGTCCGGCAGCGTGTTTCCAATACTTCAATTTTTTCGGACAAAGGTAACGGTCTACAAATTTGGCCAGGGATTCGCAGTATGTGGTAGCCCTTGTTGGGCGAATTGGACTTTCGGCATGAATTCGATCCACAGACTCTGCGGCAGAATTCGAAAAAACTTTTCTCCGAGACAAAAGATCAGAGCGTCCGAAAAGAAATGGTTGAAATTGTAAAATCATTTTTTAGTGTTTCCCTCGCTGGCAGTTCGTGCATAGGAATATTGGTGTAGGAATGTGAAAATTTTCATGTGAACGCGTCTGCATCAACGAAATCCCGCTTGTTCGCCATAGCTAAGTAAGTAAATATGTTGTCTTCGAATCTTAAGTCCTGGTCACCATAGCGAACGGTCGTGTGCCGATTTCGCATTAAGGTCATTGATAAAGTGAGAAAAGATGTTGGCAGCCATGTCGGTGCATTCGTGATGATGAGATTCCAGCGGTCCGGAAACCCGGTTCGTATCCGCCGATTGAATATTCCATGGGCTTTAAAACGGCGGGTGGTTCTCCAACCATTCTGATTCAGTACAATGGACGTTGAGGGGGCGTGACTCAACGGGGAAAGGATTTGGCGCGTTCATAAGCCGTGCGAAGAAATCCCAGAGGTTCAGGGTGGACGTAGCTCGGTCCTGGTCGAAACCCGAGCGCATAAGGAACCTGAGATCGAATGATGCGTCCTTTGGTGGAGTATGGTATGTATAGTTTGGAAGTCTTGGGCAGTCACAAGGCATCTTTGATCGTCTAATCTTCCAACGGACAGTTTGACCGATACAAGTTTCAAAAGAGAAGAGTCGAAGGGGATATCGTTTGATGTTGAGAAGATGCGGATGATGTTGTATCGGAAAGGGTTGGCTGCCATTTACGATCGGATGATGATTCTAACAACACATCGCTCGACTCCTGACGACTTGGACAAGCAAGCGCAAGCCTCAAAAACGCAAAATAATTGCAACCCATCTATAGACCAGACTAGGCCTCTACTAGGAGGAAGAAACTGGATCGATATTTTTCACACGAATTCAGAGATAAAGCAAGAAGACGGAAGAAAGAAGAACGGAGCTCGACAATGCAACAGTAAATGTAATTACAGCGTGCATGTGCAGCCTGGCCAATTAACCCCTCCGCGGAACACCAACCCAAAAGCTGTCCAGGCGACCTATCGCACTCAACTTGAAGCTCTTATGGAAATTTCATATTCAGAAGAACATCAGCTTCGAAATTCCCATCTCGATTGTATCCGAAGCGATCCTGTCTAACAGGACAACCTTGCGGCTACCCGATTGAACCAAGACATTATTATCTTTTCTTACGTCGGTAGGAACAGGGTTACTCTCGCAAAGAAACCGATGGGCATCTAGAAGTTCTTGTCGAAACATCACGTCGGCAGAGAAACATTCCCACATCTTCGTCGACAATGCAACCCCCTCTACCTTTCGAATACTGATCAAAGGCCCCTTTGTGAGTTTTTAATCCATTGACAACATTACAAATCCATGATTTAACGTTAACCTCTCTAGTATGAAACGGGATTTCGGGAGCATATTATAAATACCAAATTCATGATCATTGTGGTATACTGGTATCGAAACCTCCTGTGAGCAGCGTTACAATCTAATGGATTTAAAGACGACAATGAAGGAAAAATTACATCAGCTTTCGGTATCCGAAAGCGGTTCTGGCTAATTTTTCACGATACCGTTTCCTCACTTACACAAGAGCTTCCGTTCGACTTCCTGAAGTGGTTTGGTTGGATCACACCTATAATCACGTTACCGTCGCCGTATAAAATTGAATCCGAAGTTACCGAAGAAAGCTCAGTGGGAGGCCTGTTCGAGATTTCTATTTCCGCGCGGTAATTTGATTTGTCGAGGAGAACCCGACGAACTTCCTTCCGGTGCTTTCTGCAGCAGGTGATGTAAGAATTGTAATATATCCTCCTTTTGTCTTTCTTAAAACGAAACACCCTCGAATGGATGATCCTTCGCTATGGTGGGGTATTGGTTCTGTTATTCCAAACCCGTATACGGCCGTACGGGCCAACAAAGATTTTGTGATCCTATCTAGTTGAAATATTGGTCACTCGCGATGCTCCACGCCAATATTCTAGTACGTTCACGCGCCACGTAGCTGGGAAGAAAGAGGGATTTTCAATACGAGAGATATCCTATACCTTACTCACCACCTGTTCTACACGCTGCATGAACCTTCTCACTATGCTCACTTGATTGCCAATAATCAGATGCTCGGAGGTTAGGTCGAGCTTTAACGCGAGCCTGCTTAGGCCAGATTCTGTCGCTAGAAACTTGACAACATCGAGTTTAAAGTTCTCTCAAAGGTGTATCAGTCTTTTCATGACTGCAGTACTGCCTCCCCGCCAACAAATGGCCAAGTGGTTGTTAATGATGAGATCACAGTTAACTTTGACAACAGACGATAAATTTGGGTTCGAATGGTTGGAAGTGAGAGTTTGGCATGCGAGACCAGGTTCGAACTAGTTCATTCATGCTTCGCCTGGGATTCGATAATGGATATCCAGATATTTGAGGGAGCCTGGTGAGATGATGAGGGAGGAAGGAGCCAAAAGAGATATCTCAGGACCACCGTAGTTCGAGTCGGTCTCGCGGGTCTCAAGCACTATGCACTGAATGGGGTGATCTCTTCCATTTTTCAGAAGCTTGAACAAACTTTGCTGAGCCTCTGGGAAATAACACCGCCTCAGCTACAAGTCTCCATTACTCTGCCACGTCAGATAGATTCATGTGCGAGGTATGTACAATTAAGGTTCTGTGTAACATCTTAAAACAAGCTGGCAGGGACTTTGACTTTCCCAGTGATAAATTGATCTGCGTAGGTTGCATTGGACTTAAAATTTACCGATTGGTAGAAATGGACCCCTGCACTGTGCGACGGTAGATTCAGGAAATATTAATATATGCGCATAGAGACATATTGTAATACAAATTTTACATTCGAAAATAGAGATAATGCCATGCCAGGATACTCGTTTACCCGTTAGAAGATTCAAGAATTATAGCGATACCCACGTCAGCTGTACACAGAAACTGTGCCATTGCCAAAGGTTGATCGATCAATGGACGAAATATTTACAAGATCTTAAGAAATTGGTATGCGAAATTCGAACCCAACTGATTAGAATCATCAAGAACCTTGACCCTCCAGCTCATATCTACCAAAGTAGGTACTTTACTCATCACCATCACTTCTTGTTTTAATATCAATCTATTGAGACGAGTATTCCAATATGGGTAGAAAGAACAAGAAGCCTTTGCAATTGCAACCTATTCCCGCAAAAGAACCTGCACGACTAGGTAATATCTATAAAACTAGACAGCCGCAGTCGCAAAGAACCGAACAAAATATCAATAACGGAATCAAAAATCCAAAACCAGAAGTCATAATCCAGTCTGCGCCTAGTCTTGCTCCCGCTTCCGAATCCGAAGCTACGAAATCCCGTTCATTTGCAGCAGCAGCTGTCTCTTCCTCTATCCGGATCCAAAGTTCTATTCGAACCCAAAATTCAGATCGCTGTCAGCTTGTTCAGCCTGAGAATAAAACCCAGGGAGTCAGTAACACGGATAGTCCAGTCATTCAAGAGCAAACGTCCCCACCGCCCGCGCTATTCTCAGAGGCCGATTATGACCGAAAGGCCTATATCGCTCGCTCCAAAACCTCTGGATGCGATACCATTTACTCCTACTATATCAGCGGACATCCTCCAGGACCCATCCCCCGGCCTAACCCGTTATGCAAGGTAGCCTATACGACTTATTTTGGCCCTCAGCTCGATCCTTGGGAGTGGCAAGGAGGATACAACTGCATTGAAAGGAACTATCCGCCAGATGGGTCAGCGTTTAGTGATAGATGCGAAGAGAAGGAAATGCGTTTTCAACCGGAGGGATGGCCTGGTGTCATTCTGTTCGATCAGGACTTCCCTGTGAATGTTTGGAAGGTGGAGAGATTTCTAAAACGTGAAAATGGAGTGGGGTTTGAAAGGATATGGTTTTACGAATGATACGAGCTTCGGATCGAAGAGCTTACATAGGAAAGCCAGGAAGTGCAGAAATCTGCAGATCTGGAATCAACAAACCGCTTGTATACTACATTTATCGGTATAACCGGGCTGGAAAAATATTTTTTCGATATTAGTTTTCGTTCACTTCCTGTTCCCATATGGTTATAATTTAGGTTGAAGTTACGAAGAAGAACTAGATGATGGCTTAAGTTTATTCTGAATCCATGCATGAACGCAACAGAGCGTGTAAACACGAAACCTACGAGATTGAGTGAAAGAACCATCTAACGTTAATATGGCACATCATGTGACGATATCGGTTGACTATAAGGGTCATTCGAACCACTTGAATTTGACTAGAGAGGTCCTTCGGACCATTTGAACCTAACGGTTTCTCGGTCGAGCTTATCTGACGGTAGTCCTTTCCTTAAAACAATCAGGTATACTTGCTGTGTTTTCTATATTTGCTATAATATATATTTACTATATCTTTTAATACGAGATCAATTAAAATAGCACATTCAAGCTCTCCAGAAACAACAAGCAATAACGTCAGTTTTGCTGTGCCAGCTGCTTCGCGCAACCCCTTGAGGGGAAACCTGACTGTTTACAACAGTAAGGCAGGGAGTTCCAAGATGAATATAAATAAGGAAATGGGAAAACTTACCAGGTATGCTACTGTAAAACTGTTGCAAACTGCTGCTTACTTACCTTGGATAGAATGCGTTAAAGCTCCTCAATGATAGACGACGAATAACGAGACCCAAGCTTGCAAGGACCTACCAGGCAGCATACGAACTCTTCCACCCGCCGGACTTACCGGTAGACCACCTACTTCCCGAGGAACTCCAAACCTAGTTGGCATGAAAGATTGACTGCTGCAGTTAAGCCATTCGGTACGCAATTTCAACATCAGTCCGGAGGTGGACTCTGTGGGTCTAGGACTCGAGACTAGTCCGGAGTAAAATCTCTGGCAAAGCATTAGGACAATGATATCAGTAATTGAACGTGATCCACGTCGCGGGAACAAAGGGGAAAGGAAATACTTCCGCATTCACTAGTTTGTTTCTTCAAGTCTACGCCTCTAAAACAGGATTCCTGTACAAATCTGGGCTTTACACTTCACCTGATTTAACTCACATCCGAGAACAGATTTAAATTAACAGCTAGCTGATCAATAAGGATGGTTTTACTAAATATTTCTTCAAAGTTTGGAGCTATCTTGAAAAGCGGACCTTAGTTTTACTGACGGTTACAGCTATTATATCTATTAGAATAAATCACATCACTCAACTAGGATCTATTATTGAAAATATTGTATGGTATAAGGCTAAAATAATGAAAATAAGAGTACTAGTATTTTTTGTTTTGTAGAATTTAAATGTCTTAGTAGTACTAAAGGCTTGTACAATAGAGAAAATATAAACTTAAGGTTTATTAAAGTTAACTCCTCATTATTAATAGATTTAAATATTTTGGAAGTGTTAATATAGAGAGTTAACTGTTTAATAATTCCCACTTTTGTTGGAGCTTTCTTAAATATTATAAATTTTTTAAATTATTGTTTTTTTATTTAGAAGAATATATGGGATATTATAAAAAAAATTAAGAAATTTTTATAATTAGAGAGATTTCAGATTATTGTGAAGAGAAAAGAAAGTGGTTTATTGATGGGACTTATAATGAATTTAGTTTCCAGAAAGTAGTGCAATGGTTTGTAAAGAATCTTTTTAAAAAGGAAAGGTATATATACTTAAGTATATATTTTATTTGAGAATGAAGTAATGCTGAATCATTAATAATTGTTAGTATTTTAATGGTGAAAATACTTATCTATACGCATTTGTCTAAGAGTAAGCTACAGGGTGAGGTAGGCATGCTAAAAACTCTAGCTAAAGCACTAAATAGGAATGGTGTAAGACCAAAGTATGTTACTTTTACCACTTATTAAGAAAGAAAGGATGGTGTTATGTACAGGGCATGGGCAACATTTTTTTGTGACCATGGCCATGGTAACATGATACGCAAGTGGCTAATAGTGCTAATGAAACATCTAACATTACAGGGTCCATCGGTGCATCGCGGTGCGGCGTGGATCATCCAATTGGATGCATGATATCTCAGAATCGAATTAGATACCATCATATGATCGCGTGACAGGGCAACCTACTGTCCTCATACTGGCTCCTACCTGCTGCTGAAGCGTCGATACGAGGCCAAACCAGAAGAGGCTTAGGACCGACTCATATGCCTATAGGCCTGTTATCTAACCTCTTAGCGGAGAATTTCTATCATGGGTTTATAATTTAGGGCCCCAGCCTCACAGCACGCCTTAAAACACTCCTGAATTCCATTCATCCGGTACCCTCTTGCAACGATAGCCCGAAAATTCTACCATATCTACAGTACTCGACTGGCATAGAATCTTCTAGCTCATCTGGCTCCGAGAGTAAGCACCCTTTAAAATAAGATTATATCTTTATTTTGAACCAAACGATTTCAAGACCACAAGACTACGATTTCAACCTTCCTGACATCGACACCTTTTTAAATTTCAGAGACTCATCACCGTTGCAAAAACCAAGAGATACAGATTCTACATTTAATGAACTCAGAAGGCATTCTTGGAAATATATCTCTTCAATTAAGCTTTTCAACCAATCTTGCTTGAAGAAAATACCGAAAGCTGAGTTGAGGATTTCTCTAATCACACCGTCATGAGTTCAAGTCGCCCCGATCAAAGTGGAAACCCGTCCCCCCAACCCGGCGATTTGCAAGCATGGGATCCAGATGGGCTGTTCCTAGTGGATAATGAGCCCAATCTCAGTGGACTACCCGAAGGTTCTCAGTTGATCCAACATAGTGCCTCTCGCCTCAACGGTTTACCCAATTTCTTACCACAAGTCCCGAACATTTTCCTTCAGAGTATGTACGCCCAATCCTCAAACTTAATTTATCAATTTAGGTTGGGGATTTAATATTAATAATTATTCTACAATAGATTCAAATAATCTGTTTAATACATCATTTCCAGGACATTTCCAACATCAAATCCCCCAATTTCCTACAGCAATCCAAATACCTCCCATGCCTCCCATGCCTCGGATTCCTCATATCCCCTTGATCATCAACCCACAGGGAGTCCAAAATCACGTACATCACACCACTACCGGCTGCTTAAACCTATCCTATAGCCGCTCTCTTCCGACAAACACAAACGATAGACGCTTCACAACCAGTTTTGCTACATTTAACGTCTCTTTCCCTCCGAATCAGATTCCTAGATCATTCACAAGACGCCCGTCCGAATTTCCGCGCAACGTCTACAGAATCGACCGTCGTTTGGATCTCATAACTGGAAGGGGCTGTGAGATGCACTGGCTTTTAGAGCCCGCAACCCTCGCTAACAACGAGTATAGGATCAATGAAGCCGATGGAGATGACAGTTCACTTAGTGGCAATGAGAGCGATGACGAAGGTGGAGACGAAGAAGAAAACTATGGTCCCAACAGCGCTCTCATTCGTGGAATGAGACATCTTAGCTGCTTTTAAGGTTGAGAGCTAAAAAGAAATATTTAGTGGTTTATAATGCGGTTGTTCGAGATATGCAGGATATTTTGTATAGTTTAGATGGCAAATGTATCAATCTATTGCTTTACACTTTTGATTCTTTGAATTACCATAAAGAGATTTTAATATTGAAATATTTAATATAATTGTGATGCATTAAAACTAATGCTGAGGTTGACCAATGAATATTCGAATTAAGTAAATAGCGTTCTGAATTGTTTACCACCGACTTCACAGCGGCGCGGCAGACAGAAGCCACTGCACTCATGCTGCCGTAAGTCTGAAGTTTTCTAAAATGGAATTTTCAGACGTCGTTATGCGAACTTGTCGTCGTGTTACGATGTGTTATCCAACTGATATATATATGGGAATAAGAAAACTTCAAAGCTTGATTTTCATGCACCACGTCCGGTTCGCTGTTCACGATCAAATATGCAAAGGAAATTAGAAAGGCTGGCAGCTTGTAAAGCCATAAAAGCAAACGCATTCTTGGTGTAACATACAAGTGTTTGCAATGACATTGCGTGTAACTTAATTGACAGTTTATTGGCCAGCGTTTTCGAAGTTTCGAAAATGACAAACTAAGAATTGTTTCGCTAGCTAGCCAGATGCCGCAACTGAGAATCGAATCTCGCTGGGGCCAATCATAATAACATGCAAAGTATATGCCGTCACTATCCTTTTCCTTTTTATGATTATATGATCGAAAATCCTTTGGTGCATTAAAGTAGACGATATTGCTACTCAAGAGATCAGGGCTTCTATGGCGCCACTAGAGAGATTGATGCATTAAAATATTCGCACGATACATAGTTTTTGATTCAACGTCTGCCATAGCAATGCATTCACTGATTTTGGTGGGAATCCGTGGTAGTAGCAGCCGCACATTTCGCTAGTGTAACAATGTATGAAATCTCCCATACGGCCATCCGTTCCCGGATCCCGAGAAGTGATTCCATCATGAGAAAGCATAACAAGGTTGCATCCGTCTCGCAACCGGCTGGCCAATTGAAAATGGCTTTTGCCAACAAATTCGCGAATGGCAAAGAGAGACCGCGCTGCTCAAGGAAACACAAGATGAGTATTGCCATAGTTTACATTTTATGAAGTCATGAAAAGTTTCGATATTCTATTTCACCGCGTTTGTACACATTCGTTAGCTACGAGCTTTATCGAGCAATGACGATACTCAGTTTCGAGTTGGGCCGTCGACCTGGAACCTAAAAGTGAAAGGAATCAATACGATTAGAACCTTTCAAGTTTCCTTTAATTAATTCTTCCTTTTATCAAAACAGAAGTTTACAACTTGATGGGTGGCCCTTTTGGTTCCTAAACTCAAAGTGATCTGTTTTTTCACTCCGCCTACGCATTTCCTATAATTTCTAGTTTTGTTACGAGATCTTTTCTCCACGAGAAACTCATTCATTAAACCCTGCCTGTTCGATATACCGTACAAAAGCAATCGTATATCTAGCTATCTCGCAGGCATTAAAAATGGAGCATTTTGCAATCGGAACACCACCTTTTCAACACGATCCAGAGGCTCGAATCGACCGTGAAGAAGATTTGTTTAATGAAATGGTACAACTAAAGGACGAACTTGATTGCAAGATAGCGACGATACAAGACTACGAATATATCATATCAGATCACAGAAAAGCAATAGCAGACCACAAACGAATGATATTCGAACACAAAAGAGCTCTATCGCAACACCAGAAGAGTCTATTAGACTATGAAAAGAAACTACCGGAAATAGAGATTAGCTTAGCGGAGCACGAAAGAGTGTTGGAATTTTTGTATGAGTCGGTTCAACCAATTGCCAGTAAGATAGCAGGAATAGAGCTTGAGCGAGACTCAATTGGTGTGGAGATGGGGTGGACTCCGGCTGACGACCCAAGAGTAATACCTTGCCGAAGTCGTTCGAGTTCTCCGTGTGCGTGCCCATCTCGATCCCAATCTCGATCACGTTCGCATTCACTCGAGGCTGACAGATCTCGAGAGTTTATTCTAAGAAACGGTAAGTGGTATCAACTTATATTGAGATAGCTTCCCTCACGCCTCTACCAATACTTGCAACGTTATATAATTAACGTTTTTTCTCTATGGCGATTCATTAGACACTACGAAACCCTTACAGCCCTTTTGGGATGGCGTCTACGAGGGGAACCACCCGGAGAGACATAGTCACACAAAATTAGACGAATCTTCGGCCCGCAAAGACTTTTGTGCCAATATAACGCCCTCGGCCAACACAGAATTACATCGCGCCCCAGAGACCCCGAAGGGGACTAAAGCATAAATGTTATAAGAATATCAGCGGAAAATGATCCAGGTCTCTATCTGGAGCAGTAGAGTAATAGCACTTCTCAACTTTGGAAGGTCCAAAAATTGGGGTCGGGCCGTGGTTCTTGCTACCGCTGCATGTTTTGTTTTTGGCATTCAATTGGTTGTTATTATAGGGTCTATTTCCTTGCGCGCTACGGATCCGCGGACAAGAATGATTGGTAGCTTTCTCCCTCTCCGTGGCGGCAATATCTTAAGCCTTATTTTAAAACAGAGAGTTCAAATATCTTCATTTTTCTTTGGGGTTTTTATTCGACAGGTATCAAGATTAGTTGGCTTTTTGCAAATTTTGTAGAGTAGTCGATATGCTGGTCCATTGTTTAATTGAGGAGCAGAGAATCTTATAGTAGATAAATATACAGTGAACATTCGAACTTTCAGTTGCTACTTTTTTCTAAATTGATGAAGCTTGTACGGAGTAGTTATCAGTAATTTCGATTAGGCTTTATGCTATAGGACCGCTTTTGGAGGAAATGATTGGGAATAAAGTATGTAATCTGCGTCCATGTTTATTTAGTCAGGCATCCGCCTTGTAAAGTATTTTGTTATATATAATTGATTTCCGTGTTTTACTGTAACTTGGAAATTATGAAACACGTTATTCGAGTTTTATCAAACCTGATTCAGAAGAGAAATAAAACTTGGTTGACCATCCTAAGTCGGGTAACTTCCAAAAAGAACTCCGCTATGCTAAAACTGATATACAACATCATACCTGATTTGAAGCTTCCAAGCCTCGAGTGTATCTCGTTTCTATTTCTTTTCGTTATTGACTTCCAATTCCTCCAATATCAAAAATTTAGTGCATCTCGTACGTTCCACCGTTTCTCCCCCTGCCATCCTTCTCCCATTTATAATTCTCTTTCCTTCCCTTTAAATACCACCACGCACTAGCCCACGTCATAAGGAAACCGACCCAGCTGTACACTTGCATCCTGAAATAGCTCAATAAAGCAGTAGTACTGGCCGCTCTTGGTCCATTCGCCACAATCGCATCCAACGGACTTGTCAGTCGTACCATACCCAACAAGAAGACAAAGCAAATCGTGGCGATTAACCCAGAAAGGCCCAACATGAACCAAAAGAATCCGGCGTCGAGAAAATAGCATGTGCGGTAGACTTCGTGCCATGCTCCCGTGATTATCGACAGCGGCAGAATGAACATTAACGAAAAGGTGTTGACATAGTAAAGCAGTCTCCAGAATGCTCGCTGATGATCTTCATAGCTGATATTGTTGCCGCCGGGAGAGGTGGGTCCGGTGTTCAGGTTTTCCAGCATAATGTTGTACGCCTGTAACAGTGTGAATGGATAGAGCGCTGTGAAAAAGCTAGAAAATAAGCCGGTGATAAAACCTTCGGGAGCAAATCGAACGTGTCGGAGAGAGGTCATAAAAAGCCCGAATGTGATCGACAAGGCCGATGATAGAGTCGTAACAGGGAGGGTTTGGGATTGCAGATACGTGGCGAAGAAGAGAGCGAAGGGTATGGTAAGGATCCGGGACATCTGATAGACGGGAAATTGACCATATCTAACATTTCGTCAGTTTTATTCCTGCTGCTATATAAAGCTTCAGAGCCGAAATAACCTACGCGAATGCAAAGTTCGAAATGAGAACTTTGAGCGAGAAGACTGCAGAAACAAAGACGAATTTCTTGCCAGTCTTCCACTCAAACTCAAGGATACCGCCTCGAGTCCCCCAGCCCCATCCTTGGACTTTCTGGTATACTGGTGGGTTTGGCGGTGCGATAGCGAATCCGAATTGGAGGGAGTTGAGTAAAGGTGCGATCAATCGTGTGAAATAGGCGAAAAATATTAGGAGTATTTGTGTAGATATCAGCTGCACCGCTGTTGTAAACATGGGGTAGTTGAATCTACGATGCTTCAAATTAGATTTATCATGGAAGCCAACTGCTTGTTTTTGTCACATACTTGTAAACCCCAGCTGTGATGGAGCCTTCATTAGCATCTACATCAAATATGCCAACAGAGGTGTCACCTACTCCAGAATAAGATATGCTCTTGGCTGACCATTCCACCTCCGCTAAACATATAAAGAAACGTTATGAATGCGACAAAAGCCTTTGCTCCTACTGGTGTATCCCAGATCTGCCATGCTCTGACAGCTTGTCGTTTCGAAGAGCTGCCTGAGCCGCCATTGGACGTCGAAAGGGGTAGCAAAGAGCTGGAGGGTTTGTGAGATGCCGAATCGTCATTGTCCCACGGCGGGGATCTCGATCGCGAGTTCGAACCGGTGCGGGAGTGGTGATGCATCGCTAGGATCGGGTCGGTGGATATCGGTGATGTCTCCCGGTTCGAAAGAGATCAGAATTCAGAGTGACTTCGCGAATTGCTGCCGTTTGGCGTCTCGACCTCCCGCGATTTTGGTGTGTTGCCGGATCAGCCGAGGATCTCCGTCAGCTCAACACACTTCAACGTCCGCGACGTCCGTCGGTGATGTCCGCGGTGAAAACAAAGGCCGATGAAGCTAGCGCTATAGCGTATAGATCTCTCTATCTAGATAGATCATTGATATCAAGTCGGAATGGATGAAAGGAGGAGAGTTGGGGAGCTGATGAAACCCATGCAGACCCATCTATGATCAACTCCACGGGATTTTTTCAGCCTCCATTGATCCAGCAAAGGAGGCAAAGACCCACAGTCGTCTAAGCCTTGGCTTGCGTGGACTCAACTTTATTCTCGACCCTGGAACCATGCCCGCGGCACCCCGTTCGACGCCGGAACGGCAAGATGGTTGTGTCCGCTGTTGGATGTTTCGTCTGACTGGTGCAATTGTTTGGAATGATGAGCTAATCATCAGGAGGCTTTCACCGTTTACGATACAACTTTCACCTAGCCTCGATTAATCGCGATTTCACCCTCCATCATTCGAATTCATCAACATGGCGAGCTCTCCAATACAAGACGATTCGCCGGCGACCTTCAAGTTGTTTGACCTGCCGGTCGACATTTTCGAACTAGTTCTCAAACGCCTAAAACTGCGAGATGTAATCGCCTTGTCACTCTCCAACAAATCTCTCCGACACATCTACAAGCCTAACAACGAGGAAATATCTTGTGCGAGAAGAATACACCTCAATTTCCTGGGCTCTAGCTCCGGCTGGACAAACCAGACTCACAAGTGTCCATATTGCAGCTCCCAGCTGTGTCCTCCCAGTTGCAAGAGCGCCCTGTTTCTCGACAGCAGCTCTGGTATCTTCTTCCCTTCTTCCCTGTGGGATATTCGAAGGTCCAGGTTTGCCTACAACGACAGTGGAAATTCTAAGCTCCCCAAGTGGCAAATTCCGGCTTTCCGTTCAATGTACTCGACGATATGGTGCAAACATCATCGATGCCCAAGAGACCTCTTCAGCATGAGAAACCTCCACAAGAAATTTGGATCGCACAGGTTCCTCATAGAGTATAGCCGATATAGTTCTAGTAGAAACGGATGGGGAGCAACTCGGGACAGTCGAGGACAGGATCCAAAAGCTGCCAGATGGTTCTCAGGCTACGATGTCCAGTCTCGAGATCAGCTAAACGCCCTCTTGGGTAGCCGGGATAGCCAAGCCCTCACCCATCTTGAAGTCCACGAGAAAACATGCTACGAGATTTTTTGCAAACATTGCTTTCTACAAATCAACAGCAAAAGGCGCTTGTATCTGTTTCCAATAGGTGGCACAGCTTGCAACAATCGACCTAGTCTATTTAAATTTAGGACGCGAGGAATTCAACACAAGGATTCTGACAGGGGATGCGAGAACTGTGGTTTCGTGATAATTCGATTCCAGCTGGTAAATGTATTCGATAGCGGACGGACGGGTTCAAGCCTCGTTGGGTGGATCAAAAAGAGAGAATCCGAGCCACAAGACAGAGATTATTACCTGTGGCTAGCTACAGAATACAAAACTGTCTTCAGAGGTTTTGAAGCCCCAGAGATCCATAGACTCATACCTACTGACCCCGATGGAACAGCTGTAGCGCTTGCATTGGCCAGGGGAAGGAGTGTGCTTAATGTTCCCCCTCCTCGGGTCGGGATCCAAGATTTGCCTTACAGAGTCATCGCTCAGATATTAGAATACCTACGTGAGGACTGGAAGGATGTATCCTGGTACAACGCCCTGACTTCAAGCTATTGCTTTCTCAAAGGCTCTCATCGAATGAGTCCAAATGGGGGGGCACCTTTCACGGTGGAAGAGGTTTGGAGGAAATCATACAGGGTGGGCCTGGCCAGAGGTCCGGGTCGGAGCTAGGTCTTGATTCTATAAGAAACATGCAATTTACATGCGATTTTATTCTCTGTATAGTAACTTTCCTACTAACTAGCCTGCTACTTTCCTATGAACGAGAAGAATGCTATCGCTTTATGGCGAACCGGTCCCATGTTATATTTATGTCCGAACTTCGGAAATTTCTGATTCTTACTATTCTCATTCAATACTGTGAAAGCCATTTTATATCATGCAATATCAATCATGTCATCTCATTACTTGACTAATATTTCGAGCCTATCCGATCAAGACAATATTATGAACCAGTTTATTTGGAAAGATGCTGAAAAGTCGAATTCTTGGCTTCGCCTCGAGGGGAGTTCGAACATCTAATCCAGGGTATATATATTCAAATTCTCAAGTTCCTTTCAAGCTTTCCAAGGCATTTCCGGTTTGCGAACCACGTTGCTGATTTGTGAATGAGAAACTGTCTCCTAGTACTACAAACGCTCATTTAACAGATGTGACATTCGAATCTTATCATCTTGAATGGTAGGGTTAAATATCATATATATTTGGCTTCTAAACAAAACTATGGGGAGGCATAAATTTAAGCACCTGATCTTTTCTGGATTAAAGAATAAATTAACATATTTGTGAAAGTAGAAGTTAGCGTTTTGTTGGTCTGGAACGTTTCGCGGCTGTCGCCAACCACAGTCGTCTCATATATGATCATTTTGACACAAAATAACTACAAATGCGAACTTTTTAAATTTTTTACATTACAACGTAACATTGCGGTCGGCAGCGGCGACTGGATCCTTAACTCAAGCTAGCCCTCTACTTTCAATATCCAGGTTCAATTGATATTTAGCAAATATTTCTTGATAAATACTGCAAACTTTTCGTCTAGCTGGCCATATAGACTGAGTTTTACGTACCGATTTTTGATTCGCATCGTATAGCTACTTAAGTATATGGCGCTATGCAGATCCTGTGCTCAGACGACGCGATTTCAACCAACTGCAACGCCAAAGAGTTAACGAACCCTTTCTGCGTAGCTGCTATTATGAAAATTTATATCCAGACTTTAGTCTCTATTATGAACTTAGAGCTAGGCTATAATCACATGCACCAAATATTGCAAATTCTACTAGATTAGCGAGCAGATTGTGCTTGCTGCTACAGTATATATAGTACAGAACAGGAAAAGGGTATTCAAGGTATTAGTGCGACTTAAATATAGCAAAACAATTTCAAGAAATCTATAAACTAATTGCCCCACCACCTTCGTCAGCAGAAATGCTATGTATCTCATTTTCTTAACACGGTTTCCAGATCTATCATGCCTGTCTTGTCAACTTGTGGGCAAAAGCAACAGGAGTAATCGCGGTCGCCGAACCATTGGCGTTAGTATCGAATAAAAAGTTGTCTAATCCACGAAGACCATAAACAACATTATCCAGACTACTCCAGGTCTCACACAACCCCTGAATAATAAACAAATACGCAGATTGGGCTTTGACTGTTTCGGGATCAGCGCTATCATAGACCGCTCGCCAGGAGGTAACGCTATTGGTTTGCAGGCTCGTTGGATATAATCTGATAGTCAAGTATGCTGCAGCACCTTGAGCGGTTGGTGCACCACCGGGCGAATGCGCCACGATATCGGCATAAGTTTGCAGAACGTCCTTTCCGAGCGAGGTCCAGTTTGTAACAAGTAGACCCGGGCCGTCATCGATCTCGAGAACAATACTACTATTGGAGACCTTGTCAACATATTTGCCGGCGAAGTTTCTGGTTGCTTCAGCTTTTCCTGCCGCTTCGATCGCGGGTACGAAAGCTTGGAGCACCTGACTCGCAATGACCAGTTCAATATTGAGCGAAGATGACTCGCCGCCCATCACTAACGACAAAACGAGACCGTAATCTGGTATCATGAGGAACAGGCTGTTATACAATCCGAGGCCTCCGTTTTTCGAGTAGACGTCGACAACGCGTCCGTCCATCGTAAGTGAAGTGCTTCGGCCGATTTCCCAGGGTGCGCCGACGGAAACTCCAAGGGCTGAAGTATGTGATTTTGGTTTGAGCCAAGCTCGAGTGGCTACCGGAGAAAGTAGTTTATTTGTGAGGATCGCTCGTCCAAATGTCAAAAGATCATTAGCAGAGGAGTAAAAGCCACCGTCACTGTTCTACATTAGCCATCTATCCATTGTTATATATAATGGAAGAAGAAGGATGGCCTACGCTTCGAGGAAACCGTAAGAGGTACTCCACCAGTTGGCCATAAAGTCAGCCTTCGGGATGAAACCAGAGCTGTCATTCGCCGGTTTACTAGTAGTAGTGTGGTGCATTTCCAACGGCGTCAAGATATGGTCTCGAACGAATTCGGCATATGACTTTTTAGAGACACGTTCGATAACCATTCCAAGGAGATCGTAGCCGATATTTGTATATGCTGCTGTGGTATAAGGACCGTATACAGGGTATCGTTTACCGTAAAACTTCCAAAAGTCTAGTTTAAAATGCTAAATTAGCCAATGAATCGGTGATATTGATAAAAAAATATTCTTACCATCCCATTCACACGGCTTGAGTGTGTCGGAGGCACCGCATGCTGCATACTGACTCTGTTGAAGTTTAGGAAGGCCATCTTGTGTGAGATTATGATCGAGATTGGCAATATCATCTCCGACTATAAAAACCGTTAATTAATATACTATCCGAAAGGTAATTTCATTGAAGGGATACTCTTCTTACGATCGTAGGGAATGCCGGAAAGTTGAGAAGCCAAAGAGTCCAAGGTGATAACTTCCCAGTCAACCGTTGTAACAGCATTTCTCACTGATTGCTGTTTTGCTAAATTGCAAAGCTCTGGGATATATTTCGTAATCGGATCGGCGAGATTGACCTTCCCGCCCAACATTTGGAGAGCCAAGACAGTAAAAGTCTTCGACACGCTACCGATTCGGAATACGGTGTCGCCATCAACGTGGTGAGTACCGCTCTTGTTAAAGACGGTTGGCGTGTGAGAGAAACTCAATATGGGGTTTTTCTCATATATAGAAGCTATTCCTAAAGATAGAGCGGTAGCATTTCCCAGTTGAGTTACATTACTCTGCAAAGCTGCTGTTATACCCTCGATAGTTGCTTTGACAATGGGGTTCGAAGCGGGATTCTGAGGTGCAGGTAAAACAGGACCCAGCGGTGGACAATTGCTGATAGCTTTATCTGAGAGAGACGCGGCAAGTGCAAGAGCAGGCACTTGAGCGAAACTCAACCAAACAGATTTTGATAACATATCGCTTTATCGCAGAATCTCTTATAAAAGATAAATAAAAATAAAATAATAATAAAATAGAAGTTTTAGGAAACCTAGAAGAAGTTTTGTGCCGTGAAGGTACTATCCGAGAATAACTGAATGCAAGGAAATCCCGCGGACTCTTATATAATGAAATATATGAGTATATTTGTTTTGGAAGTTGGAAGGCTGGATTGGCCATATTCAAGGGACGTCATGTCACTGACATCACGGCGCAGGCTGTGAAATAAAATCTGAATGAGAATTTATAATTATACATCTAGCATCTCCATGGATAGTTATCCTTGTTGTAAGAAAATTTACTAAAATTGAGGGAGCTCGAAGGCTAAAAAGAGTATATATCGAACTTTGACGTTCGAGTTAGGGTCCTGACCAAATCAGAATCTGGGGAGCATGGAGAAGTGCACGAAGCTAATAAAACATCCCTGTACGCTTTACGCTCCGGCCAATCGCGTCGCTCAAGCGAATTCGGCCGAGCCCCTGGTGGAGACGGATCAGCGCGGTGCAACCCTGGTCTCCAACACAAATCTGACAACGTCGACGACCTACGACGCCGCACTGCCCGGTCTCCACTTGGACCCACGCACATGCAGGTCCGAGAATCTTATGCCCTACCGCAGCTCAACTATAGGCACCGGAAACTAGCCCAGGGGGAAACAAGCTTAAGCTTCTGGTTTTTATATAAAGAAGCCTGGGCGAAACCCTCAGTTGCGTCGTTCCTTGGAACATAAACGAGATCTGCTCCACTGCAGGCTAATGCGGACGGCGCAGCGTATATTGAGCAGGGGTTCGATTCTAACTCGCCTAGACCATAACTCTAATTAAACGATCCCCTTCGGAATCCTGTTCATATATACGATGCACAACATATCATCTAAACGAACTCGAGCTGGGCATTCCAAGAAATCAACGGGGTGTGGAACTTGCAAGTAAGTGTCAGCCGTCCGAAGAAATTAGAAGCTAGAAGGGACTTCCCTTTTCTTTCTTGATTTTTGTTTCCATATTTTTGGCGGAAAAGGCCGGTCAGGTGCCCTTGGACTAGATCTGGTAACTAGCCATCATGGAGGAGGCCAGCGAAGGGAACGGGCCCGACCACTTAGACTAACCAATAGTTGGGCCTATGTTTTGCAAGTTCACCGTTGGCAGTCTGGCTTGCGAGACAAAAGTTCACCTATTTTCTTTTATGTTTATCCACACGAATTGGGCTTGTGCTGACAAGAAATCTTGATATTAGAATTCGACACAAACGCTGCGACGAACAGAAACCAATATGTCAAAATTGCCAAAAGACAGGCCGAGTCTGCGATGGCTACATTGATGAAATCACTGGCTTACGATACGGTGGACAGCAGAATCATACGTCTGATACCCAAATCATCAAATCGCCCTCCCAGCTCAGATTTAGTACCGAAAAGGAAGCTCAAGGCTTTAGATTTTTCGAAGCAATAACCGCGTTGCAACTTGGTCACGCCTTAGGGAGCTACGACTGGTCTACTCTCATACTCCAATCCGCGCATCAAAATAGGGCTCTTCTACATGGAATTATCGGCGTAGGATCTTTATCCAAAAAATTGGAAGTCAACGATCATGTGATATCAAATGCTCCGGATGCGAAGGCGTTACATCAATTCGCTCTCGAACAGTATTCGGAAGCGATAAGTGGGCTGCGGTCAGCTCTCGATATTTCGATTAATCACAAAAACGATCAGGAGTCTGTTCTTTTGGCTAGCATTTTGTTCGTCATGTTTGAATTCCTCCAAGGAAATGCCGAGGGCGCTCTCATTCATTTAAAGAGTGGCTTTGAAATCGCGAGCACATTGAAGGATAGCTCTGCGGCTAGGCGCATCCAAATACTTCTCGTTATGATGGATATGACGATGACTATCTGGCTGGGGATGGACAGAGGCTATTCAGGTTCCGGAGTATCTTTTCATCTTATCTCCACGGCTACTCTCGGCCCTACAAGACCAGGTGCTCAAGCCTGTATGAATGAATTGATGGTATTAAACAATGACGTACACTCTGTTCGTCATGCCGAGGCTTGCAATAGCAGTCACAACTCGAGCTTCGATGTGTTCAACCCCGGTCTAAATTTTGACAACGAGAAGCGTATGCTCAGACTTCGGCTTCAATCGTGGTATCATACGTTTGTTCGAACCCATTTCGAAGACAAATACGCCTCCACTACGCTCCATGCTAGTTATCTCATGCTAGTTCTTCTGCTAGGGGAGAGTCCCGATTTCCAAAGCATGGACAATAACTTGAACGACGCCCTTTCAAAATATGAGGAAATTGTCAAGATTATCGAAGAAGCGCTCATGGAAGTTCGCCCGCCTCGACGGTTCTCTTTATGTCACGAGGATGGACTTGAAGACGCGACTCTGCTACCGGTATTCTCATTTCGATTTAGTTTCGCACGACCTTTATTCTTTGTTGCAAGAACGGCACCCGATATCAATTTACGCTTGCGAGCGGTAGACATTCTTTTGCGAGACCCCTGGCGCGAGGGGGCGTGGGATTCTGGAGCGTTGGGATTAATTGCACAGCAGTCACTAACTCATGCTCAAACTGATCCGTGGTCTAATTCCTAGACGTGAGGATAACATTTTGTTTGGGTTGAGTGGCATAATTCATTTTCAAAAAGTTTCTTAGATGTCCTTTCATGATTTTTCGGCATATGTTCGATTAGGAATTGATAGACTTGTCACAATAATATTCAGTTTGAGAATTATCCGCTATGAGACTTGAAAGGATGAAGCTGTGGGTACCTGGTCTCGTGGGTACCATATTTATACGTCTAGAAGGGCAAACCCAATATGTACAATTTGCTTCTTCCGTATTGTTTTACAGCACGCTGAACAATTAAGCTAAAAGCAATGGTAAAATCTCCGCATCAAGCAAAGTATGATAGAGCTGTTCGCATAGTAGTGCATAAGTATAGGCATCACGATCGATTGACAGTGTGTTACGATATGCATGGGGTCTCCGCTTCAGGTTGACCACGCCTGTAGCGGTTCATCAGCATATGCTGCCACGAGGACTTTCCCATCACAGTCCACTGTTCCCCGAAAACACCCTCCACAGTTCATCTCCATGATTACTTCACCTTGGTCATCGATCCCAATGACCGCGCCATCAGGAGCTGTTCTTCCGTCGCCTGCTCGCTTCATATCTCCATCGGGACCGCAGACTTCTCTGGCTGCCTGCCGCAAAGACTTACCGCCGAATCGACATCTTGCGGTGATGTTATGACATGCGGACAGTCGTAGAAAGTAGTCGCCGTTCCCAGTGCCAGATAGACCTACCGCTCGGTGAGTTTGGGTTCTAGCTGTGGAGAGGAGTAGACACGCTGCTAATGACTTTGTCAAGACCTCAAAAGGACCTCGCGATGGCATAACGGAGTCCGTCACCTCCCACTCCTCAGCCCAAAACCCTGCTCCGGGCGTCGGAGTGTCTCCAATCCTGCCTGGGACTTTGTTTGTCAGACCGCCGGTGGAAGTTGCAGCGGCGATGACGCCGTCATTATCAAGTACGACGCATCCGACCGTCCCTTTAGGTAGATACTCGGCCAGATCGGTTTCGTCTGTCTCCACTCCAGCACTGGCCGAATTTACCTTCTCATCTCTTAAATCGATGAGTGTTTCCTCATCAGCTTCTACCTCACTTTTTTTCAAATCGTCCAAATGCTGGTTCCACCTCTTCTCTGTGAAAAAATAGCCTGGTTCCACAATCTCCAACCCCCAACCTTCCGCCAATTTCTCAGCATAGGGTCCGGAAAGGCAATTATGTTGTCTGCCCCTTTCTTCTTTCGGATCATCTCTAAGTAATAACTCCTTGGCCAATAAAACCGGGTTTTTGACGTGTTTGAGGAGAAATACACCAGCACATCGTTTTTGCGCCCCACGAGAGACCATAACCGATGCTTCTAACTCGTTCGTGCCATCGAGCGTGAATACCGCGCCTTTCCCGGCGTTGAAAAGCGGATCGTCCTCCAATAGTTTAACGGCGGCAACGGCAGCATCGAGAGCGTTTAGCCGGCCGGATATCAATTTCCGGTGGACTTGGGAGAGAATGCGAGCGAGGGAAGACAGGTACTGGCGACGAGCGGGAGCGGAGAGGTTTTCGCGTGAGATATTGCCTGTGCAGAATCAGGGTTGTGAGCGATGCGTCGATGATTGGTGGGCGATACCGAGGTTGAACCGAGGGACATCAATTGCTCAAAAACGCACCTGCTCCGCCATGGATGACAATTCTAGCTTTTGTTTTGGAGATTTCTCTGGGAGGTTCCGACGAGAGCGACATCTTGACCTTGGGTAAACGGAAATTGATGACGATTGGAAGTTGGATCAGGCTATCACAACCTTTATGTAATCGCGATTAATCGGAAGTTCCATCATTCGGGACACGCTTAAGCTTCGCGTTGGCTGACGTCTGACCGTTCGTCACTCGCCTTACGGATTAGGCAAAACCTCACTAGAAATCAGCATGTTCAAAACTTGCTGAGCGACTTGCTAAGAGACGTCAGCTACCTTGTATAAAATAAGGGTACTGGTATACTAATAACTTTTCAGAATTGATTTGTAGGCGCGGATATACGTACAAGAGTTTTGAAGGAATTTGCGCGCGGGCGCCCGTAAACATATGGTTATCAATCTAAACACAAACAGTCGCGAAGTCGCCGAAACTGTGACTATCGGGTTTTATTATTATTGATCAGAAAGCGCACTTTATCTGGAACGAAGCTCACAGGCTAGCTACAGCCGTTGCGAGACCAGCTACAGCGTTATAAGACCAGTTTTGCTGTCCATGGCCAGCCGCGTGAGTTGCATCCAAGTCAAATCCTTCATGTCGGCACGAAATGAGCTCGAGTTCCTAGGCCTTATACATTATATAATTGACCCCGTAGATAAAACAAGAATAAATCGGACTTATTATTTTTCAAAAATAAGTATAGTAAGCCTCTAGATCTAAGTACTTACTAATAACTTCGGTAACGTAGACTTCATAGGGGTACGTGCCTACCAGGTACCAGCATTGCGCACATTTCAAGCAAATGACGATCCAACACAAAACCGCTGGTAACTGGACCAAAGAACATTCGAACAAGACTCTTGAATCCCTGTCAATGCAATTCGATGACGTTGACTTTACACAAATGGTGTTTAAATACTTAATTCGCAAAAGCGCTATCGATTTGCCGTGAGTTATATCTTTCTACCATTTTCACTAAGCGGGAGAATATATCCTGAACTTCATACTCGTAAACGAATCCTCAAAGCATTATATTTAAATTCAATCTCTCGAGTTTCCAAAGTAAATCAAAATAAATAATAATAATAATGTCTACATCGACTGCAACTGCCACGGAGACCCAGAGGGACTCTACTAAAGAAGACTCTTCTCCTATCCTACCGAAGCCTAGCTTGCATTTGCCGACAGGCTACTACTTTCTTGTCCTCTTCTCCCCGCTGCTCCTCGGTCTCTCCTTTGTGATTCTCGGACTTTTAATCATCCTCACCGGCGTGCTCCTCATACTGGCCGCACCTGCATTCTTAATCGTCGGTCCGTTCATTATTCCTCGAAACGTATCACCGGATGATCCGAAATGGGGTTGGAAATGGGTGTTGGATCGAAATGTGAACGACTTAAGAGATTGGGTTCAGACGAAGATAATCAAGGGGAAATATTATCTTAAGGGAAAAGCGGAGTAGAGTGATATGGGAGAACTCCGAGGTTTTGGCTGGTCCAACGTCTAGTTCTCAAGACGAATTGGCCTCAGCTGCAGATTTTGAGATCCAGATATGTTTCTGTTCATGTCAATATGGTATCTGTAGATTTTAGTTTAGTCTCGTTTCAGTTTGGTCATTATTAGCTTGAAAACGCGAAAGTGTGGACAGTTTGATATTTGTTTCCTAATGGAATTTGCTATTTTGGAACTACTCTTCAACATATATCGCAGTCGTGAACACAGTCGAAGCAGGATGGATAGCATGATATGACGTCACCGGATGTTTATGACGATGTCCATCGCTCGGAGCCAAATCAAGAAAGCTTGGCGTCTTTTGTGTGACACGAGCACAACGCGTGGTAGACTTTTCACATGCACAACACAGCATGTGGTTCTATGGACTAGTTCAGCTCACCTCACCTCACCTCAACACGTCGAGTCTGGCGCAGCGAGACCAGCTCACCTGGTCTCGAAACCAAACCCTCCCAAAAACACGCCAGGTTCGCGCTTGCAGTTGACTTTCGCCGGCCCGTCGGCGTTACAGCGTCCTTGCACCATTTCAGGTTAACCTGACCTAGTCGAGCGCGAGCCCTTGTTCATCGACCCTTCCTTATATTTTTTAGAAAGTGTTGCATAGCGCATACATACCACCAAGCAATATCGAACGGGCCTCAATGCGCTGCTGGGGTAACAACGCATTTAGGCATAGGGAATCCTGCGCCGGTGATATTGCGATGCTGATGGGTGTGGTCATATGATCATACGGCTCGGATACCTAACTCTTCAAAACCTTGAGAATGTGTTAGGGCTAATTGGCCGAGTGAAAATTTTCCAAAGGCAACATTACATATATCCGGAAGGAGGAAGTTTCTGGTTTACAGTTCACCTTACCAGGTCATATCCATATTGAATTATCCAAGGCGACGCAACTTCTAATGCGTCCAGGTAAGAGACCACACTGTACGTCTTATCCGGATTGGAAAGTATATGTGGAGGTTCGTATAGCTTCTCCAAATTTAATATCAAAATTTGAATTATCAAGTCAAATGTTATATGCGAACCAGAGTGTTGGTATTATCCACTTGGAAGAAAGCGCAAACAACTCATGGAGCCGGAATTCCGACAACCGGTTAACGGTTGCTCCTACATAGAATTCCAAAAGCACGAAATATCGAAATTAGGATACCTTGGAATGTTGCGGCAAATAAGATGTCACAAAAAGGCGATTTTTTGATCCTAGTAGGTTGTAACTCCGAGTTACTCCTCCGTTTCGTCTTTTGGTGCCTGCTATAATTATAACATAGTCTCAAGAGCCCGAGAAAGGAGAATTGGCTTACATATCAGATGAGAATTCGATGGGAAGTCTTTGGTAGACATTTCACTCACGGAACCGTTTCCGGTAACGATGGAGCTCTTCGATGCTTAATCGCAAAAATTTGAACTGGATTTGATTTCGAAGTCAAATGTGTGTGTGTATGTGTGGCACAGAGGCATCTATATGCGTAGACTATACCGCGACCGCTTCAGCTTTTATGAAACTTTTAATGTCAAGCATGCACACGTGGCCGATGAGATTCTGGGCCCGAAACATATACTCTATTAGTGATATACATTGACTAGCCCTTATAAGCTTCAACATTGGCCAAGATGCACAGGGATAAAGGATGAAAGACTGGTGATCAAAAAAGTTGCTAGAATATCTCCCTTGCTCTGCATTTGCCTAGTGTCAGGAACGTAATATATTAATATTAATACTAGTTTCGAGTACGTACAGGCACCCTGGGGCTACTTACGTGCATGCAACACCATAAGGTGGGTTTCTCGGTTTTCCTTGATATCGGAGCTAATTTTCGGGTCTCGACCCTGTAATCTTCTGTTCTACAAACTCGTTATATCTCTAAATCTTTCTTAACAGTCTTAGCGCGATGCCCAGATGCGGCGAAGCGACTTGTATTTATGACCCGAGGTCGTGCGGGGAAGTCTCAAGTTTGTCTTATCAAAAGTATTATATCTTTTGGAAGCCGAAAGCCAACAAGGACCCCTGAACACATGGGATTTCGGAAGCCGCTTGTCATCCCATAATTGAAAAGGCTATTAATTCCGAGAGCTAGTACCCTAGTTATCTCATATAGTTTTCGATAGACCATAGTGGCACAAAAATTCAAGCGACAAGGTGGTACACTTAAAGGATGTATTTCAAGGTTACAGCGCTCTCACATTCGAACAAAATGGATGAAGGGACAGCGCCGCGGAGTTGGGGTCAAATCTTACATAATCGTGTAGACTTTTTTTACGCTTGATATATATAGTCAGCGATAAGAAATTGTTTTTAGCTTATGGGACCATGTATTATTATCATGGTTGGGTGATATCTTGCGTTTCGATTTCTTCAAGTCGGAGTTGAACATCACTAAGTAACGATCTCTGAAAAGGTACCTCGTTTCCGAATATTTTGCGATTTTGTTAAATAGTACCTGGATTTAGACAATTTATATCTCAAATCTGTGTTGGTGTTGTGAATAGCAACTGTCCACCAAGCCTACCCAATTTTGGAACCCTGACAGCTCGTTTGGATAAATGGCTTCCCACGGGCGACTTTTTGACAAATTTTCAAGATTCCGACTTGGCAAATAATCCAGTTTGACATTCCCTGTCTCCAAAGCACCGTCCTACATTGCAATATACTCGTATATTTCCGGACCACGGTAAACGCAAGGACAGGGATCTTCGTTAAATGTCGCGGCCCGGTTTTTCCTTTCCGTGGTCTAGGGTGACGTCTACCCATTCATAGAGACTATTTGAATCTTTCATCCCAACAGTTACCAAACGAGCATCGATGCATAGCATCGGGTGACATATAATACGTTGGAAATATGATAAATTGCTACGATCCCTGTCTTGGACAACTGGATTCGGAATGCTCGCTTCGCGGTTTGATCAAGAGAGGTGATTTTTTTTGCAGCCTCATGATCAGGAATATGCTTAAGAGGCATGCTGCAGTGTTCTCCACTGGTGCTACCTGGAGATCAGCCAAGACGGAGAATTCATCGAGAAAGAAATATTTTCTTTTTAGCCTGTAATATTCGATGTTTTGGATTGAGATATCCGTGTTTTATATGCGAAACCTTGAACTATCGGCGAGTAATTCTATAAGAAGAGATTGATTCCTTTGATCGTCATTTCTTGAAAATTAAGATCCACTATCAGTTTTCGGCATCTCCTTAATTTCGAATATATATCTATATTTTAGATTGATTCCGAAACAAGTTTAGTTTTGTCCCCAAACTTCAGGCATCGATATCACCATGCTCTCCAAACTTGCCTTTGTCGCTGGAGCGCTCCAGCTCTCCGGCACTCTTGCGGCGACCATTAGCCCAAGTCCCAAACCCACTACTTGTCCCACTCTTTGCGTCGATTATGTAAACCCCTGCGGAAAAACCTATGGAGGCTGCGGTGCCCAGTAAGTCCTTTTTAACTGTCCTTGCATGGAGTAAGACTCATATATATAGATTCATAACTTCTAACGTGATGTAAAATTTAGTTGCACCGGTGACCCGCTACCAACTTTCTCAGCACCCCCATGTGCGTCTACCACCAGCGCAACAACCACTATAAAGATCACTACGACAGCCCCATCACCGACCCCATACATACCCACAACGACCGCAAGCTGCAGTCGAACCGTGTGTGTAGACTATCTTGATGCCTGTGGGCAAATGTATGGTGGTTGTTACCCCAATTGCCCCGGTTACACCACTCCAACCTTTGTAGGACCCGCGTGCAGTCCCACAACCACCAAGAGAACCACAACGACTATTTATGTTACCGATCCTATTTTTCCAATTGCAAAGTATGCTCAATGCGCTGGTATCGGATGGAACGGTTCGGGATCTTGTGCTCCCGGATCAACTTGCACCTATTTCAACCCGTACTACAGCCAGTGTCTATAAATATTATAAATCCAAATGTACATATCTCGGATTGAATCGGTGTTCTGGCATCACAGCTTATGTAATCGTACATGAGCTTGAGACCAAGAATTATTCTATGTCATATTCGATTGGGCGAGGCGCATTTTCAGGTTGCTATAAGATGGTTTCATGTCTGTTAGACGTATTGGACCGCATAGTTTATTTACCGTTATTTAAATTGGCTAGTTCAATATATATATATTTGGAGCTACAGTACACCTTATATGACCGCATATAACTATTGGAAAACTGTTTAAGCGCCCGAGATTTTGACTTGGATATGAATGTGATTCAGAAATTGGATAATGAAAGTATCTATATATCGTGATAGGTTGGAGCGTTTGTGGATATGGACAAGATTTCGCAAGCACAAGCATGTGAGTAGCCAGCTCTCTCCCGGAATAACCCGCCGGGTATTGTGTTGGAGATTCTCAAGTTTAATTTGTGTTGGACCTCGAGCTTCGATTCGTATTCGAATATATATTCGTATGCGAATGCTGACCACCGATATCTCTTGCCTTAAGCTTATAACTATCGCTGTGACGCCCAGCCGAGCCCATCGTCTTTAATTTGGAGTTCTTTCTCGAGAAATATCCATTTTGTTTCGGCCAAGTAACCAAACATGACACGCGGTATAGACGACGAGGCTTCTCAAGAACCATTGCCGACCACAACAGGGCCAGGGTCTTGTGGAGCCGACGGTTCAGTTACCGATACCTTTGAGAAAATGACGCTGAAACCGGAGCTTCTACGAGGTGGTGCCAACATCGCATCATTTTAATTTGAAATATTTTTAGAACAATGGAATACAGTTGAGCTGATGTATCAACCGCTTTTAGGTATCAACGCTCTGAAGTATGATCACACGAATATGAGATCCAGTAATGAAGTATTCGATTTATTAAATAGGATACAAATTGACAGATGAAACCAGTCTAGAACTCCCATTTCCTTTCCAACAAAAGGTCACTTTGCCCATTATCAACGGTTGGTATCCATGACTGTGATATTACCAAAATATATTAATGACTTAACGTGTACTTAAATGCTTAATGCTGCGTATTGCTCATAGGCCACGATATCATCATACAAGCTCAGTCAGGTACTGGAAAGACCATCGGATTCTTGATATCTGCACTTCAGCGAATCGATACCACCGAAGCTCCATGCCAGGTTCTGGTTTTAGCACCGGTGAGAGAGGCGGGCCAACATATTAAGGGTTTCGTAGACAGCCTCAGTGAATTTATGGGTATAAAGTCCTGTGCCTTGCTTGGTGGAAATAGAGTGCGCGATATTGTCGACGCTTTGGAACGAGGTTGCCAACTTGCAGTCGGGACGCCTGGCCGAGTCTTAGATTGCATCCAACGCGCATTTTTGGTGACGGATGATATAAAACTTGTTATCATTGATGGCGCTGATGAGATATCTTGGGTGAGTTCGCATTTGAACATTATTATTGCACCACAGTCAAGAGAACTGAAATTGATCGGGTTAATGTAATAGAATGGGTTTCTTCCTTGTGTTACCGAGATACTTCAATCTCTACCACAGGACACTCAATTTGTTCTAGTCTCTCCAAGCATGCCGGATAATGTCGTGGAGCTGACAAGGAAGTTTATGCGTGAACCCCTCCGCATTTCGGTAGTTGCCGAAAATTTCACGCACATCTCAAGAGACGAGTAAAAAGAGAATCGGCAGCCATATACTTGCAACGTAGCTGTCACTACTTTTATTTAACGATGTAATGTCTTTCCATCTTTTTGGGGTTGTTGCCGATGTATATAACAGCTGTTTATTTATAAGAACTTATTTACAGTGGGTGACGTCGAGATACTCAAACCACCTTCTTTTCTTGTCTTCTTGTTAAGAGCAACAATAAGTTGATTAACTTATAACTTCAAAGGTGGGTTGTAAAATCTTGTTGAATTGAGAAGTGCTATAGTTTAGTTACAAGACTGTGCTATACTGTATGATAGTCTCAAAACCCTCCACAACACAAGACTGTATGAAAGTGAGACGGCCGAGGCGAACAACTTGGTCAGGTTGAGGTTGACAGAAAGTGACCGAGTGTTGGGATTAGGCTCTGTGATATGTTAGTAGTCTCACTATCAAGGTGTGTCTGGCGGACAGGTTCCTATTTGTATGTCGTTCGTGCCTTTGTTGGTAAACACGCGTTGACATTGCAGTCCACCTCGGAATATCCACTTACTATGATCGAACCGGATAATATTACGCCGGCAATAGCGATGGCTTCCTTTGGCAGCATTGGTGACCCAGTCCTATTCCGGGTGAAGTAGAGCTGGATAAATGACATCAGTCTCTTGAATGCCATGGTTAATACAATATCTGCTTTTGATAGCGGGTATATTTTGGAGGACTTTTTTTAATATAGTTGAAACAAATTTATTAAAAATAATATTGGCTTGCACACAGGCGCGTTTGTTATAAAGATTTAAAAATACATCTCTATGAGCATATGAGGTGCTCTTCGAATTAATTGGGCATCTCGAGTATCTCCCGCATACGCGTACTGAGTGTCATGCTCCATTCTTCCGTAATATGCGGGAGAGAGTACTTCCGATATATATCACATCGACTTGGTCTCAACGTGTTTCTCATACTAGCGAGTACAGAAATACCTGCCCAGACTATGATGTCGTGGACTTAGGTCGTATTAGCTATAACTCTAGCCTAGCTAGCGGAGGTCTCGATGCTTTTCAAAACACAACAAAAACAACACTCAGATTAGACGAGTCTACCTTGCCACTTGCCTACCTAAAACTAATTCTATACTGTTATTATTATTGTGCTGTCTTACTATTATTTAATTTATCTAAGTCTCTGTTTGCGCACCTTTTACATTTCTTCAAGCTTTGTTTGGTAACCATGACTCCAAGCTATAGAATATGACAAGATAATTTAACAGAGTCGGTTAGCGGGTCATTGCTGATGCGAAATAATCTCGGGATTGCATGATTCTACTTTCTTTTATTTACGCTCGAGCCTCAGGCAGGTCTAGACAAGGGTCTATTGTCGCGAAATTCCAAGAATGCTTATTGATATATACATATCTTCTCATTATTATAATACATAACAGCTGGTACAAGATCGTATTCATTCGGCCGAGAAAAATTATCGCGGGTGCATTGCATTGATATGCATGACCATGACTAGCGTCTTGACGTTAATAACCAAGCTTTCGGCGACTCCGAGGGAGTTATACGTACCGCACGTTCCTGTCGCTCGCTTAATTCCCTTGACGGGGCCAGGGATCTGCTTGAATTCGCTATCCCGTCTGGTCATCGCTGACGAATATTGACCAATGGCGATATATTAATATATTCATGTTAAATAGTATCCTTTCGGAGAACGGGACGCTACTCCTGGCTTTTAAATCTTAGCACACGGCCTCGAACTCACCGAATTCGCGAATAATCATGGGGATATATTGATTAAGTTGCGAGGATGATGTTTTTATATAAAGTATCGTGCCAATCTCCAATAGGTCATTTTCGAAAACACTGCCCTAGCTCCAATTGCACTGCACTTTATATATCTCAATATAATTAAATCTCGGAAGATTTATAATAAGACCATGTTGTTCAAAATCGCAGCGATTATTGCGGCCTTTGCGCTCGCGACAACAGCACAAGCAGGACCTCTGCTTCAGGAGCGCCAGGTAAACTGCCCTGGACCGACGAAAACAACTGTAACGCAATTCATCGCAACAGAGTGGAGTACGACGACGCCGCCTGCAACCACGCTCACACTTTTAGCGTCTTCCCTCGGCCATATCACCTCAACCAAGCACGAGACGACAACATGGACGATTACCACACGTGAAATCTTCATTTCGCCAGCTGTGACCACAGTCCCAGGTATTTCCTACCCGTTTCCCCAATCATATCCATCTGCAATTTTTTTACGATGAAACTTTCATACTAACCGCGCTCCCTCCCTTAGTCATGACGACCACATCGACCTTCACTGGTGAACCCACGGTTCTAGTTTATTTCACCTCCACTTCCATCACTACCCTACCAGGCACCCCTCCAGCATCTCTGTGCTTGACCACCACTTGCACCGACCTCATAGAGAGCACGTTGACCATCACATACACTGAACCTATCTACTACGCCACCGTCTGGACCACCACTACGGGACATGTGACGACTTCAAGCAAGACGGTGTTTAAAACCCAAACGGTTACGGATACCGTCGCGGGATCTACGTATGCGTTGACGACGGTGACTGAAGTACCAACGATTCACATCGTGACGGGGCTTACTTCGACGACGATTTGGCTTACGACTTATGCTACGCCGGCGCCAACCTTTTGTGGATGAGAGTTTGTCTCGCAAGCTAGATGTCGTCCTTGGTCCCGCAAGAGAATGGGGGGTTAGGGAATGAATGAGATTTGAGAGAATGAGGGAACAGAAACGAACGAAAAAGTGGAGAAGGAAGATGTGGAACTCGACTATCTTTCTAGTTGGACAATTTAGAGTTTTAAGAAAGTTTTTATCAAAAATATTATGTCACAATTAGATACCTAGCATAAATTTGGTATCCACAGGACTCTCGTTCAACAGATATTTACTGAACACGAACGTATTTGTTTATTATAATATAATGACATGTCCGACTCGAAGGCTAAGACTAGCTTGGATCCATTGAATGTGAGATGTATATTTCTGCACTTTTTTTTAATCACAAATCCGGAATTTACCGTTGAAATGTTTTTGAATTGGTTATTATAGTCCTAGTATCATATATATAGCCGACAGGGTATTGAAGTATTAGCCTAAATTTCAGGCTCTCATTAAGCGAATCGTTCCGTTTCGTTATTTTTAAGCGAATAATAACACCGAGCTGGCTATATATACGAATGCATATGCATTCTCTGAAACTCCGGTCGTGCAACCGGCATATATATATATACCAACAATGTTGAAAAACAGAATCGACATGCCGGGTGCCGGTCTTTTGAGGGGTATCGAGGCTACTTTTGAGGATACATACACGTGTCTAGATTACCTGCATAATTTAATATATTTCCATCAGGAAGGATATCATACAGCTCGAAGGTATAACAAAAAAGCTGAGGTTGGTTAGAAAAACCGGATAACTCCTAGTCTAAGCTTCAGCCCCGAACTCGTTCTATGAAACTCTATACTCTATCTATTTAAACAAGTTTCTTCATGGTAACCCTATTTGTGGTAAGACCCTAAAGTTCAAAATCTGGATATATCCCTGCCAAATATCCAATTTATCACCCAGTACATCGGAATTAAAAATTTATTCCTCCAGCTGACCGTTTTGGTAAGATAGGCGCCTCTCCAGATAAGCCATGCCGTTCGTCTATAAATAAAAATGTCAGGATCAGTAAAATATTTTAATGAAAGCCAGAAGCGTGCAATAGGCGTTACGGATGTCTTAATAGGTATCTGACTGCTCACCCTTTCACCTCAGTCTTGTCAGACTGCATTATCGCTTTCATACTCCCTAAATATGTCATCACACCCAAATTCCTAAATGTAAACTTTTGCGAATCGATGTCTCCGGCATTTAGATGCTTTCCCAACCAATTTGCTTCTTGGTTGGCCACCTGAGCTGTAGCCGGAAGCTGTGATTTCTCCATAACTGAAACATCGCCGATGGCAAAGACATCGGACATGGTGGCTTCAGCTGATGATTCCGGATGGACAAGTTTAACGCGGAAACGGTCATCTACCATCAACCCTCCCGTCTTTTGATCTCGTTTAAGGGACCATTTTAAAGATGACGGCGAGGTTTTTATAGTATCGGGAGTATTTAGTTTTGCGGAGGATGTCGGATACGTATGCACCGAGTCCAAAGCTTTTCGAACAAAGGGATTCATCATCAACCCCGTAGACCAAACACACATCCCGATACCAATTTCTCCTTCTTCCTTGGTAACGAGGGTTAAACATGCCGCCGCATCGGCATTTTTCTCTTGCTGGTCAGAAGGCAGACCTGGTCGTAGCTCTTCGATGTGATGTTCGGTTTTAATAGATATCCCATCTCGTCTGAATAGATTCATGGCGTAGGCCGCGAGCTTTGAGTCAAACATTGGAAGAATTTTAGGGGCTATGTCGTAGATTGAGATTCTGACAGAGGGGACGAGGGTTGGATAGAGACGGATGAGATCTTCATGGCAGAGGTCGAATAGTTCTGCGGCGAATTCGATACCGGTTGCTATATATCATATTATGTCAAACGAAATCTCAAAGGAATACAGTATATCAGGTATTAAGATGGACCGAGAAGGTATACCTACGTCCACCACCTACAATGGCAAAATTGAGCAACTGCTTCCTCAGTGATTCGGATGTTGTGGGTAACGAAGCGATTTCAAAACCTATTACTTTCAGCCCTCATCCTAGAATATGGCACACTTGCTTGGATAATAGCATATATAAAAACTCACACTGAAGAATCCTACTCCTGATCCTCCTCGCATCCCCGACATCCTTCAAAAACAATGCGTTCTCTTTAACTCCCTTCGTACCAAAGGTTTGACTGTAGCACCCAACTGCTACGACCAATTTATCATACTTGATATTAAACAACTCTCCCTTCTTTTTCGCTGGCGTGGTGATAGTCGTCAACCCATCCACCTGCGACGGCTCACTCATACTGGTAACATAGGACCCGCTCTTTGGTTTCCCCATCACCGCTTCGATCGTTAGAGTCTTCTCGTTCAAGTTCACATCATCCGCCCAGCCTTGAATGTAATCCACATTTGCGTTACGCGCTCTGACGGGTTCAAGAGTGGTTCGGAATTCTAGGGTGCCGACGGCGGTGGAAGCTAGCAAAGGGGTGAAGACGAAGTAGGAACGAGGGGAGACTACTATAACCTCGTATTTGGATTTTTTGAGCTGGCGGGACAGTGTGAAACCAGCCCAACCGGAGCCGAGGATTACGATTCGTTCGCGGGCTGGAAGAGAGGAATCGAAATAAAATTGGTATTTTTAGCGGTTAATGGAATGAATGCATTGATGAGGTCATAGCTTACCGGGTGTACTACTGCTGCTCACGTGAGAAATACTTCTCAGTGTGGTTAAAGCGGTCTGTTTTAAATTCGAATTCATCGAAGGACACTTCGGTATTGATAGTAGCTAGTAGTTGGTACTGTGAGCGCACAAAAACTCTTTGTGATATACCGATTTCACAAAAAAAGACGATAGGTTTTTCACAATCTAAATAGTATATGAAGCAAATAGATATGGTATACCAAAAGAATGAAAAAAAGTGCTTTAAATGCTTTGCCATGCTTGTTTTAAATTTCGGCCCAAAATCTAAGACTTAAATGGTTCCGACTTTCGCCGTATCTAGGGCCGCTTCGGTTGGTCAGCTAACAGGATTCAGGCCTGCATGTGTTGTGTGTCACAAGCTCGATTGGGGATTATTTTCTGACAATCAACACCGATGAGCTAGCAAATGCCACGACGTCAACATGAGAAACCCCCGGGTTCCGGAGAAACGGATATACGTCTACGTCAGATTAAAGCACGAGATAAACCAGTCTCTAGCTTGTGAATGGGGCATCGCGTCGGCTTCTGCGGAACATGGGGACTTTACGTTATTGCTGATAGGCAAATATCATTAATGACAATGGATTCGAATCGGAAAAGAAATTATGACTACAAGTATACGTCCTTCGAGACTGTGTTGTGTGTTGTTTCTTGTTTTGGAAACCACGCCGCATCGCAACACGTTGACTCCGCGCCCTCGAAAGCCTTCCTTTTCGAACCGTCCTTCATCTCAAACTTGCAGATGCCTTCATCGCGATAGCATCGTGTGCCCACCGGCTCAGTTCTACCATGTCGTCTCCACCCCTCTTCCCTAGCTCTGCAGACCCTGGTCTCGCTGAGTTCCAGCCGTCTTCGATCCAGCTTCCGGTTGCGCAGGCTCCGAGATCGCCGGGTTCCATATCTTCCACAAGGTCCCCGCCACCATTCTTGTCTTTGTCACAAAATGAGCAAATTGATTCTCCAACACCGGAGCCTATACCGGAACCCGATTCTGACGATGAAGATGCTGCAGCGCCTCCGATAACATTATCGGCGAGCGTTGTGCTCACAAACATCCCCCGCGACAGTAGGGTGGCTCTCGCAAACGCATTTCTCCCAAGCATGGCAAAAGGTGAGAACGGGTGGATATACTTTACTTATATCAAAACGTCGTAAATCCCCTTCTAATCATGCTTCATAGTGACTATTCGTCTACTCTCTGTCGGCTCCACTCCGTCTCTCAAGAAAAACGTCAAGACCCTAACAGCATCGAAAAAATTCTCGGTCATCGTAAACTTCCTTCGCAACAAACTAAAATTAAACGGCCCCAGTACCGCATCACCGAGTAACAGTGGGCAACTGAGTCCCGCACAAAATAATAACGGACAAAGTCTGTTCGTATATGTGAATAACACGTTTGCTCCAAGTCTGGATGAAGAAGTCGGCAATTTGTTTCGATGCTTTAAGAGAGAGGATGAATTGCTCGTGAATTATTGTTTGACACCGGCGTTCGGGTAGTTAAAGAATTTGGTATCTTTCAATGGCGTTTTGGTGGTTTGTGGGTTAACACAAATATATATTTAATGTCGGTGCTTCGACCTCTATAGAACGGGTTTTTGGGATACTTTGGGGTTGCGAATCTTGAATTCCGCTGCGAATAATGAGCATCGACCGAATAGATTGAAAAACTTTCTAAATTCGTCATCACGACAAGATGTATGAAATGTTGGTTCAAGTGGCGTCTGTTCTCTTATCTACATTTACTCTCGATTCGGATATCGATAAAGCCTAGCAACTATTCGCGCAAAAATCACATTTTCTTAGTAGATGCTGTATCTCCAAGTTTATCACTCCCTAGGGAGCTGAGGGACGAAATCTACACCTAGTTGTTGATCGTCGATACTCCACCCCCAACCTACTCTGTACACTATATCGCATATCATTGGAGAGTAGTGTCACCTGTCTGGTAGATTGCAAGTTACCTGACTAGCACGGGAGAACAACTTCAACTTAACTACAAAGGTGAGGAGGGGCGTCCTGAATTGGCCCCATGTGAGATATGGTTTTGCAGGGGACGGGTCGGATATTCCTCAAGGCCCACTGACGAATTACGACTCCCAGGTCGCACGAAGTTTAGGAGTTTTAGGATCAATCGTATTTAAATCTATAATAAAAATATGAATATTCCTGCTCTTTATTTTCCATCTTGGGTTTGCTCAAGTGAGGAGTGGCTAGGCGTGGCTGGTCGCTGCTAGCATACTGTTGCATATGGTTCGCGGTAACACCGCAACTGGGCGGGTAGTTTTACGCCTGTATTTACCCTAACGAGTGGACAAAGTACTTGCAATCCAATTAACAGGTATTTTCATGGGAAGTAAAATCTTTTGGAAGAAACGGGACAAGACACGGCCCGAGATTGTGGGATGGCTGGAAGAGTTTTATGTCTCCATACGGCCCCGTTCGCGACGTTGCGCACGCCGCCATCCCCATTCCTTGCGAAATTTGTCGCATTTCAGGGACGAAAATTGGAGGGATACCAAGATCTCACTGTACAATTGGATATTGAAAGTTCAATACGAAATGATTCCATATCATATTCGATTTGCGAATACAAACTGAAGTAGAAATATAAAAGCCAAGAAATTGAAAATATTAAGTATATACACCAATAAAATAATGTCGCGATAATAGCTATAGCTAATAGTACAATTCGCCTCTGGCTATAGACCTAGCCTCTGTAAAATATATAGATCCCTCAATTAAAGAATCGAAAGGAAAAAGTTCCAAAAAAAGAAGGTAAAATTAAAATTTCAAAAAAAAGTCCGCTCAACAAAGCGAGGGTTATTTCTGGTGTTGAGGCCAGAGGGGTATCAATTCGGACTGTAAATCAAGAAAACGTACGCCAATATATATATAGACGAATTGGAAACAAAGTAAAGAAGAAATTCCTGCGATTTCGAAATTGCGGACATAGTGTGCTTATAGCGACGCGCAAGCAGAACTACAACCGTTGAACAGGATGCGATTATTAGAGTTTCTTAACTGAGCGAGGCTGCCTCGAAGTATTCTTGTGAGGGCGTTATTGATCAGTGAATTCGTCGTCGACTGTGGGGAGAGACCGGCAGACCCTCCATGTGTCGAAATGTAGTAGGCGGCAACACCGGCGACGTGGGGTGTCGCCATTGAGGTACCGGAGAGAATAGCTGTGGCGGAGTTGCTGCCAATGAAAGAGCTTTGAACTTCAACTCCTGGAGCGTAAAGGTCGACGACGCTTCCAAAGTTGGACCACGAAGGTATAAGATTCGTATTATCGATCGCTCCAACAGTGATAGCCTGAGGAGCTGAAGCTGGTGAGTCGCCGGCAGCATCCACCCCTTCGTTACCAGCTGCAACGGCACTGATGACCCCGGCGTTCCATAGAGTATTAATCGCGCTATTGACCGTAGGGGAGTAGCTTCCGCCGAGAGACATACTGACGACAGACAAGTTTGGCTTCGCATTGGCAGCAACCCAGTTCATTCCGTTAAGAACGCTTGTCCAGGTACCAGAGCCACTAGAATCAAGGACTTTGACTGCCACAACTTTTGCTGCTTTGACGACACCCCATGTATTTCCACCAACAATCCCAGCACAATGAGTTCCGTGACCGTTGCCATCAGTATTGACCGAGTCAATCGTGTTGGTACCCCAAGATGCTCTTGAAGTTCCGTCGGGGTTTTTAAATTCATTGTGGGTGGTCAAGATTCCGGTATCGATAACATAAACTGTAACACCTTTGCCGTTGGTTGTACCATCGTATTGGTATGTGTATCCAGTTCCGAGGATGTCGGCTTGGATCTGATAGTTGGAGTGAGAAAGACGGTCGAGACCCCAAGGTGAGCTCCATTCCACGCTGCTGAGCTTGATATTAACATCTTGCTCAATGTAGTCAACCTCTTGGGAGTTCGCGGCCGCTGTGACACTCTCTCTAGTGTAATTGGCGACGTATCCGCACAAACCCTTAAATCTGAAGCTGCTCTTCTTGCCACGGCCGTGTCTTCGGTGCCCTCGAGTTTCAAGGTCTCTCTTCTCCTGAAACGAGGTCATTTTGGCGTGATGGCGGGCGATGGCAGATTCGGTGGTGCCCTTCTTAAAAACGACCATATACTGGTCTGGTACGCGGTTCGGTGCATCGGCATTAACAATCTTCTTGGTGGGACCGGCGAGGACATCTGCGACGAGCCCTGCAATGGTGAAAACGGAAAAGATGGCCTTGCTCCACATTTTGAAATATAATGCTTTCAAGCAAAAAGATCCCTGGTAGAAATTATAAAATAGATAGATAGTAAGAACTACTAAAGGAGAATGGAGTGTCTATCTAAAGGCTGATCTTTCGATGCCGATGAGGATGATAAAAAAAAGGCTGTCATCCGAGCGGGAAACATCCCGCATTTATAGACTACAAAGTATCTCCATACCCATTAGCCACGGCGTTGAAGGGGCCTCACATACGCCTGCAATGCTTAGCGGAGACGCCATTGGTTTCCTTCAGCCCCGCTGTCATATCTGGCCATGCAAAAAATGGGTAGCCACCGCTAGCTACAGCTTGCCAATCTAGATGTCTCCGAACAAATGCACACAGAATTATTTCCATGTCTCGGAATCAACTCTAGCACCAATTGCGATTAATGAATTTCTTTGTCTCAGAAAACACCTTGTGATTATTTTGAATAGGTGTCCCTGGATTCAGAGCCCATTGTCGACATTGATCATTCGTGGGGTAAATGTGGCGGGCGTGCATATTTCATCCGTAACGACTTTTAAAATCTAGACTTCAATAGTATGAGACTACTCCTAAAATGGTGACGAGATGCATATCATCGTTCCTTATCAAGATTAGAGCGGGAACAGCCACTATGAAATACTCCGCGGGGCCCTGCAGCTTATGTGTCGAGCCAGAGCATACTAGCACCGAGTAATATTTGCCCGCAAGTCTAGGAGAATTGCGGTATATCACATACTATAGTTGACCTTGGCCTTCCAATAGAATTAACCACCAGAAGATTATTTTAGCACATTCTAGAGTGTCGACTGTTAACTGTCAGTCAATAATATTTCCCATAAATGATTTGTACAAGAAATTGAATTGAAGAAATCAGAAATAATCATGCAAGGACGTTTGAATACATGGCCGATGGTGAATGTTTACTCCTGGCCGTTGTCTAGGAACTCATGCTCCCTCCGTGGCCGAAAGCATGTTTTCTGACTTGGCTGGACGAATCACTCGCTTCCAGGCGAGCCGTTTCCAGTTCGCCTATCTGTTTCGGCCAATTCTGAATCTCAACGAGACCTAAAACCTGGGAACATGAATCACTGGAAACATTCAAGAATCTGGCCTTCTCAATATGTCGATATCCGGAGCAAAGACATGAGAATATAAGTACTATTGAATATTGAATATCCTACCAGTAGCAACATTCTTAGGACTCACTACAACCAAAATATCTATTTCGATATGTGATGCGAAGATGTGATAATATAAACTCCGTCTGTAGGTGCACCATTAGAATCCAGCTAAATTCTGGCAACACCTCTCTTATGTGTTGCATTTCGAAAGTACGAGAAGGAAGACGAGACAAAATTCGGAAAACGAACTAGAATTTTGCCTTTAAATTTGTTTCCTCCGCTATTTTCGAAATTTTCTGCTCTCTTGTACTATTTCGTACTGGCTGATAGACACATCGACGCACGGTCTTGCGTAGACGTCTACACTCTGCGGAGGGTTTATCGTATAGCGCTATTGTGTTCTCTTCCAAGAATTTGCTACTAATTTCTAAAATGAGAATAGCGTCTAGCATTTTGAGCCTCTATTTTGAGCAAACGATCCAATCATTGAGCATCTTCCAAAACCCCTAGCAAGCCACTGCACTGAATCCAGGCGCATGCAGGAGGTGAGGCTGCGCTTAGTCTCAGGGATGCACCCCTCCGGGCTGCGCTTGCAGGTCCCCTGGTCTGTGCACTATATTTCCTCTCCCTTATTATTCGGGTGTTTAATCCAGAACGTTTGTGCATCCAAGCTTCTTGAGGTCTATTTGTGGTTCAGATCGAGATCGTTCCAGGCATAGTTTGGTTCGGTGAACCCGCTTCATGAAGACTAGCATTATCGATAGGGTCCCAAAGTTGCTTAGTTCGATTGCCTGATGTTGACTAGAGTGACTATCTGTCCGAACCCACCGGTGGGACCTGATGGTGAAGGAAACATTGGGTAATTCGGTAAATATTTCCGTCTAACTTTGACAATAGATTTTATTTTTTTCCCCTTAATATTTTGCATAATACACAACTTCAAGGATATATTAATAACAAGCTGGCAAAATGCTTGTTCTCTCCGTACAACCGGTCAACTGGCACACGCAAGCCAAGAAGACGGGAGATCTTCATTGTAACACCTCTTGGCCTGTCGTCTTGACTGCAATAATACCATCCGTTGGGATTTGGAATTTAAACTAGGCCAGCTGGTCATCTGGCCTGGACCGCTACGAGATCAATTGCAATTATCGTGAGACATGCAACCCCGCCGGACTTAAAAAATTTTAAGCCGAGAGTTGATGAACTCTTGGGCCGAGAAAATAAAAGACATTTCTATAAAACTCCCCACAAACTGGTCCTTCAAATAACGCTTGATATTCACGATCTTCTGAAACACATTTACACTTCTCCGTCTCGTAGACGGTATTAGGGTGAGAGTAGTTGAAGAATGTGAGCATGTGAGTAGCATTAAAAGAGCAAATTGATCGCTCCGATGACGGGGACGAGCATTTTGGCGTTCTTGAAAGTTTGGCATTTGTGCGCAGCTCACGTCTTTATGATCATATTTTAGGTCTACGAAGCATTAGTCCGTTATAAGCAAGCTGCATGCATACAGAAACGCTAAATGGAGACGACCGTCGGCGGTGTGGATGGGCAAAAAAGCTTGGCCTGTATCATTCACTCATTAGACTCGATCGATAGAGGGATCTAGTATTAGTTGGCCAGAATCTCAGAGACTGCCTGTCCATTTCCAAAATAAAACAGGACCGTGTAAATACTCCGCTTTCTCTACGCAATATTCAAATTTTTCACACTTCTTTTACGTTAGGATACAAATTCGGCGGGTATAGCAAGTGCCGGCACAAAAAAATATCTTGACAATGCCGAACTCCGCCCTTGGTCTTACCTATATGACTGATTCTTCGAATTCGCTTGCTAGCTGGAATCAAATGCTGTACGAACTAATTATTCAGTTGGTCCGGATTCCTCATCCCAAAGCAATTCGATCGAGTTGATCAATTTGCCGTACTAGATCTTGCTTTATGAATCATTCGCTGCATTGTGACCAATGACATATGTTTCGCCCATACCAGTATACTATTAATTTTTGCTTAACAGATCCTGCGAGAGTCGGCAAATGTATCGGGATAAACCCGTCCTGAACACCACTACGCTCTGTACCCCCCGGGCCCATTTACCCATTCCCCGCGACGATTCGGGGTCACATGTCGGCCGATCCGATCGATGCTACATTTTTCAAGGTCCATCTTCATCTATGCGCATGTTTAACAATTGAAGAGATTGGACACCGAGTCGAGCATATATATATTTAACAGAAAACTTTGAATTGGTTCCCTCTCCCCATGAACGTGTTTCGAATTCGTTGATAGTCTATGTGACAAACCCGCCGAATATGTCTTAATGGTGATCCCATTATAATCCTCGCTTTCTATAACGGCCAAACTGATATTTAGCATGATGCCATGATTCTTCCCCCAGTTCCGCCAAGCGAGATCCGTTGACGCCCACACTATGCATAACTTGCTTGTCCTGAATATGCCATATGTATACCAAGCTTTATATCTCCGATGCATCCCTCATATGTTTCGGTCTTTGCCTTCTTCCGTTATTAATTTTCTTTTCTTTCTCACGTACGAGTCAGCGACAATCAACTCAAAAGGGCACAACCAAAAAATATTGATAATGTATAAAAATCATATTTTTAAAAGAGATATCCACTAAACAGGCCAAAAATCAAAGTTAAAGAACATAAATCAAAGATATATAATAGTACCGCGTAAGGTTAGAAGTAATCCCCATAAACCTAGAACCAAAATTACAAAAAATAAAGAGAAACGCTAGCCCCCCAAAGCCTCGGCTGAGAGACTACCTTGAATTTACCCCAAACCTAACAAAACTATCGCCACTGAGAATGAAAGACTCGCAAGAACGTTATCTCCAACCCTGCTTCCATCAATGCCCTGAAATTGCTTATAAATCGATCAAACTCTCTTCAACAACTGGTTGCGGCTGCGGCTGTACTAAAGGCTTCTGCATAGCCGTCTGGTAATACGCTAGATGCTGTTGGAGTTGCTGAGGTTGAGGCTGCTGTGGGGGATACGAGTTATAAAAGTCCGCCGAAACGGATTCCTGAACCGGCTGTTGAGATTGAACGTGGGGTTGCGCTTGCGTTGGCTGTTGCTGCTGTTGAGGCGGTTGAGTCGGTTGCAGGATTGATCCTCCAACTGGAGGTGGGCTCTGCCACTGTTGAGTTGTAGGTGGCGAAGCTATAGCACTCTGCGGCGGGTATGAAGGGGTTGAAGATGCGGTTTCGTGAGTTGGGGTTTGTTGATGATATTGCCAGTATGGTTGCTGAGGTTGAGATGGGGGTTGCTGGGATTGCTCTCGAGGAGGATATTCTTGAGATGGGTAAGAAGGCTGCGATTGTGGTTGCTGCGGGGGATATTGATGAGCGTATTGGTCCTGTGGAGGATATGACGGTGCGGATTTGATTTGGGCTTCAGCAGCCACTTGAGAATGGTCAACGGGTTGCTGAGAGGGTTGCTGAGAGGGTTGCTGGTGAGAAGGAGCTGTGTATTCTGTTCGGGGTGTTTGGGAAGGCATTGGAGGTGGCATTGAGGGATATGAGGAGTATTCGGATTGCGGTGTTTGAGGAGGTCCCTGTCTTTCTTGTAATTGGGGTGTTGAGGCAGTTTGGCCATTAGGTAGTCCGCCTTGCTGGGCGGTTGGTGGATATGGTGTCTGCTGTTGGGATGCTGGTTGTGAGGTCAAAGAGGGATACGGTCCAGACGCCTGCTGGGGAGGCTGAGATGGCATCGAAGGGTACATGTTATATTTTTGCGAGTCCTGGGGCGGAAGAGCCCCTTGCGGGGGCTGAGCATACTGTGTTGCTGGGGTCACTTGATACTGCGACTGTCTTTGGGTGGGTGGAATTTGGTATGTCGATTGAGGGCGAGAGTAAGGAGTTTCGGCTTGAGGGGCAGGGCTAGAAAATTGAGCACCGTAGAAGCTTTCCGCGTTCTGGGGTACATTTGCATACGATGGCCGAGCAGCGTATGATGCGCCTCCAAGGCCATGTCGCGAGTACGTGTATGATAGCCTATCCTCCAGCATCTTATCATAATATCGTACCACCGTTGCGAGTTTCGCGTGTAAGTCGCACAAAGCCTCTGTATAACTGTTAGCATGATATCAGGAAGGATTGGAGATGACTTGCGTACCGTATTTGCTCATTGTCTCGCCAAAGGTCCTCGCGAGCTTCGGTCTAAGCTTGCCTATACTCTCGTATAGTTCTTGTATGGCTGGTTCGCGAAGAATTGTTCCAGGAGGTTGTCCTTGTAGCTTATGTACTAGCGTAGAAAATAAATTGATGTTCTCGGCTTCAGTAGGCGTTAATTCGTAGTCTGGACGGACAGCGCTAACAGTAGCTGGTTGAGCGCTTGCAGCAGCGACAGGGTTGTTCCATGCAGATTTCTTCTTCTGCTCTTCCATATCGGCCAAAGAAGCAGCGATTGCAGCTTTTAATTCATCGTCCTCTTCCTCTTCAGTCTGAGCTTTTGGTTGTGGCGTGGAGGTTTTTACATCCGTAGGTTTGGCACTTTCGTTTATGGCTTTGAGTTGAGTTTGTGAAACGTAACCGGATGTACCTTTCCCACCACGAGCCTCCTCTTCGGACATTTTGAGAGCCATTCTGAGGTCAGCGTCGAATCCGCTATCATCTTGGATCCTCGCATTCCTGGGTTGCATGTAATTAGGTGGAGAGAAGGTGCGGGAGATGGGCTGAGGCGACTGCTTGATGGCTTCGCCCTTGCGAGTGAGTTTGTTGTAGCATCCATCACAGACTCTAACGGCCTGAGGAATTCCGATGTGGACGAGAGGGAGAGTTTTGGAGGAGCAGCTTCCGCAAAATACATTTCCGCAGTTTCGGCAATGGTGCTTTCGGTTCATCATGGTGAAGGCGTTTCGGCATCCAAGGCAGACATCAGAGTCAGCCCATTCAGGCGGCTAGCCAGACAAGTTAGCATTTATCGCTAAAGCAAGAAAATAAAAATAGTAGTAGGAATTGGCCTTACAGCTGATGAATCGACAAAAGCTTTTGATATTTGGGAGGGCGGTGGTGGGAACTGGTAGCCGTCCATCTTCAGTAAGCGGTAAGTCTCGCCGACGTGAGAAAGTTGGGGTTGGCCCTCGAAAGCGATGGCCCAGGCCTGTATGAGTTCAAGCATTTTGAACTTGACGTCGAGATTTATGGGTTGGGCGGGTTGATTCATGAGAGAGACCATGTTGTCGATGAACTCCCTAGACGCGATCTCCTGCAGGAAATGGGATCCCCCGTTTTTAACGCAGGCATCTGTGAGCTAAACCAAAAGTCAGACGCACATTTTATATATTGCTAGAACCAGGTATATCGAGGGATCGAGTAAGAATGAATGGGTTAGTGTACCTGAAGGGCTGCGAGCTGGATGTTTGGGTTCTTGTTTCCTATTCTCCGCTTGAGGGATCGCATGGCGTCTTTGGGAGGCACTTGCTTGGAACGGATGAGGTCACATATCTCGAGGTTGGCGGCCATGTCCTCCCTATTCCATCCGGTATTATCCAAATTAGCGCCACAATAGAAAGAAGATATGATATGGGCTTACAGAGCGGAGGAGGTGGCCTTTTCGATCTGGTCATCCAGAGCGGTATTTCCGGAGCCAAACCACCCCGCCATGACGACGTGTTGCTGGTACAATATATAACGACGAAGGGAAGGGTATCGACCAAAGAAACAGGCTATGCTGAACGGAAGCTGAAGACAAAAGATTAAGCGTGTGCGACGATGAATCGGAGAGAGAGACGTTGAGATGTGTGAAGTTGGAAAGATGGTGATGATGCGGTGGATGATGAGGTATCTCGGAGGAAGTTGAAGGTGGCGACCTTGTTTAACGTCCTGCGGCTTTGTAACCAGATGGCTGGAACCGGCGACGTTTTAGGAATCCCTCACATTCCATCCCGGGGGAAGCGACCAGGGGGAGCAGTCCGGGGTTGCGTAAGCTTGTCTGCGCAAGCCTAATCTCAATGCTCGTTGTGTTGCCCGGGGCCCCGGTACCCCGGGACTGGTAAGTCTATAGTATACAATATTGATATATGTCAGCAGATGAGGTCTCAAGACAAGACCCGTCATGTTCAATAGCGTCTATCTCAATAAAATATATCCTACTGTTAAATCATATACCCTGAGCCCACAGCACACCTGAGATGGCTCGAAACCTTCGTGAACACTGAGTTTTATTACTTAAATTGTTACAGCTTTCAAATATCCATTCGGGAACCTTGGAACCGACGGGACCCCGGTCACACATAACCACAGTCTCGAAAACTACAATCTGATATGAGAATACTCAATTTGATAGTTGAAGATTTATTTTTATTATTATTATTATTATTATTATTATTATAATTATTATTATAATTATTATTATAATTATTATTCCAAAAAGGGGGGAAACAGAGTCGCCCCCACTTAATTAGTAGTACTATAGTCTTCGTGTCGGTTTTATCACACATTCGATTGTTGAACTCGCGGTACCTTCAATATCCACGTCTTAGCCCTTTATTTTATGCACAAATTGATTGGATCTTATATTCTAATATTGTACATTTTTTTAATCTCATAAACTGGATTCGCCATTTGCACACCATTTCTCCCCAAAGGTATATAAACCTTTAATGAATCAGATCTGCAGACAGCAAGATGCAATAATGTGAATTCTAATTATGCTACTATCAAAAGTGCGGTCACACTCTGGGCGTTGTCATTTTCCGAGACAAAGTCCTTGTGAGCCCAGCAATTTGTCGGCGGTGTGTCCGATACAATGTAATCGACCGATATACATCTCCCTGCGTTATTCCAGTAATTGAAAGATGCACATAGATCCATACAATCCTCGAAGCTGTAGAAGAAGCCAGATGCGAGAACAGTCCCTGGGCGGCTTTTACCACAAAATCTTTGGAAACTGAGACCCGAGTTATTGGATACCGACTCTTGACTTCCACTCGCACTGAGAGAGTTGATAATTAGCGAGTTGTACACGGTTCCATTCACTACTGGGCAGTCGGCAGGTATTAGACTTGAAAGCGGTAACCTTCGCGTCTCTGTAACGGTTTGTGTTGGCATGGTAAACGCGGTTGAAGCGCTTGATATGCTAGAGGCGAGATATCGAGATAAATCAACGTCAGTTGGGAAGCTTCGAAAGCACGAGAAAGTATTCGAATGTCAAGTTTTCTAGTTTTTGGATGTACTTTGCAGCTCAGCAACCTTTATTTCGCTCAGCAATGGAACCTCCAACAGAGGCGTCCACCATAGCCCCAATCACTACAATTGACAACCCTCCGAAAGTGAGCCAGAACGTTGCTTCCTTTCGCTTGGGGCTGACACCGATGCAGGACCGTGGAGATTTAGAGTCGCCTTCACGACGGTCTTTTTCGTGATCAGATTTGCTTTGCTCTTGTTGATGTGATAACCTAGGAGACAGTGGCCGAGATGCTAGAACTTCTTGTCGAAGGGGATTGCTCTGTAAGGTGTTCTTTAAAAACGGGTATTTTGTGAGCTATGAGCGCCGTCATGTTTCAGTTTCCGAGTGTTTACCTCTCCGCTAGTCGTCATATTCGCTGTGCTTTTCGAAAAGTTCAGACTGTATACAACGATACCACCCAATAAATATAATTATATAAGCTGCTTTAAAATCTAAAAATTATGCAAGGATTCCATAATCTCGGGAGGATTCCACTATCGGTTTATATATTAATAAAACAATACATCTTTCGAAGCGCCCAGCCTTGTCACTGTGAATTCACGGGCATCTGCGGTGACACAAATGGCACGCAAGGCATAAGGGGCAAACCTGCAAGGCTGAAGATAATTAGAACGCTGCAACCGCAGTTTTTTCAATGAGCTGGCTAGCATCCAGTCTCCGAGATTAATTAGCTCGGTCTGTGTAATTACGGAACTGGCTTATGCTATTTGTATCTTTGTTGAGGAATAAACTGGCATAAATCAAGAACGATTTGATTCGTCATTTTATATCGGTCGTTTCGTCAGCGGCGGGATATTGGCAGTCATGGGGATGTAGGTTAGCCTCGATTTAGATATTGGTGGAGTTAAATCTTTTTTCATGCGAGGATTATACTTTTGCGGGGCCAAGATGGAATCTGGCCAATATTTTTGACTCTCAAAGACAACTTACGGGATTATTAATTCTCGGAGACAAATCTACAGATAGCTGCATTGAATACGCTTATATTAGGCAGATATCGATCGCCTTGGATATCCAGATGCGGAACGGCACCTCGGACCCAACTATAGAAAGAGAAAATCCGAGCCTTCCGAAATATTATCAGCCTCGGCCTTCGTGCTGCGCTGCGCGGCTGGTTTACGAGATAAGCCTCGGCCCTAATATTATAATGAACATCGTGATATCAATGCCGCTCTAATGCATCTATCAGATCTTTCAGTAGTTATAATTCAAGCTTTAATTTGTAACCCTTAAGCTAATATAGTGTGTATTGTGGGCCAGCGAAAGTCAGGCTGGAAACGAGACCAGTATGTATCGCGATCGAGTTTTTACTGATTCGAAGTCATGGGCTAGCTATACTATGGTACTATTGTCCGATGTGATACCGACGTCATCCTTTTACGGTGCAAAAGTAAATTTATAACGTAGTTTTTACAATTAATTAAGATTTTACCAGTGCTTCACATCATTCTTTCGCATTTCACACTCTGGCCATGCATATGGACATGTCTACCTCAGAAGTACTACCTAACCTTTGCCTCGAGGGCCTGGATTCAAGGCTACAACCTAACCACAATTACGACCACCACCATCAGAGCGCTCTTACCGTTACCCAGAACTAGTTGCAATGATATCTACATCAATTAATTGAACTCTCCAGCCTCTATTATATATTCATTTTTTTACACTCCCACAAGCCACTGTTATCACGCGATTACAAATACATTTTTACAGTTCTTTTACAATCAATATACCACATAATCATTATTAATTATTTTTTAACACTAATTACACATAATGAGCATCAAAGTCATACAATACAGCTAAATTTACTTGGTTATATTTATAGTATAATAAAATTTATTTAATTACATTTTCATTTTATTTTGATTTTATGTTATCATTTAGTTTTTGTTTATTAGTAATTTGCACAATAAGCAGAGAAACCCCCAGCCAAAATTGGCCATCTTGGCAATCTGAGGCAGCAACCTTGAAGTTGCTTACACACACACGTGCACACACTCACACACACACACATGTAGGATCCAAATGAAGTTACACGAGAACTGACCGATGATCGCGTATCGATTGGCTAGGTTTGCAATTAGCTGTGTACATGTGTACAGATGTATCTGACGCTCATTGTTTTGAAAGGGATACTCTCAACCAGTTAACCGTTTTCATATTATATTCTCGAGATCTCAAAAAACAAGTTTGCACGTTGGAAGCGTCCCCCAGACTATATTCTTGTGGTCAAGTAGCTCAGCATCCAAAGGCACAGACTACCCCCAGACTAAAAAAACAACATATATAAAAGCCTCGAGGTGCCTATTATCTTATCTCGAATGAAAACCTAATTCTGCTTGCATCCGCAGCTAAGATCCTACCACATGTGCACATAAAAAAAAAAAACAGACAAACAGACAATTTTTGTATCAGGAAAAACTACTTTGTGAGTTTAATAAGCCTCCTCTTCGTATTATCACCGTTACATTTAACCAGGGGTGCGTGCTAGACCTGGTCAGATGTATCAGGAATAGAACATGGAGTATCAGCGTTGGCATTAACATTGGTTTCAAGGGTACCGGTAGCATTTAAGTGGCATCGACTGCAAAAAAACAAGGGCAATCTCACAAAAAAAAAAAAAGGGTCTGATAAAAAGAAACCCAAGAAGCTTGTAAAACTTTCTGAGAGTACTTGAAAAAACTCATCTTGAGTTCGAGGTTCGAGGTTCATGGTTCGGCAGCGCCACTTTGTAGCTTACATCCGCCACGTGTGGCGATTTACTTGCAAATTTCGACATAGTCAACACATAATGACAATATTAAGGCATTATTGATCAATGCGACAAGGGCAAGCGCAAGCCATACTCACTTCAAATGGCGATGATATATAGTCCCGAGGCTAGATGGCTTAAGGGAATCTGCAAGTCTCGAATGAATAGAATTTGATTACGCGACTGTCGCTTTAAATAACAACACTTTAAAATATATATACTAAAAGCAGAATTAAACTCAGAAATGGAGAAGTACCAGCGCCAGCCGACGGAACAAATGGATGATGTGGTGAAAATACTGATGAGTTCCACTAATTACGGCTATTTAAACAGCTATATGCTTGAGGCGTGGACTCTGTGGGTCTGAGACTCGAGACCACTTGAGGCTACTAGTATATCTATGGTTTAAACGTTTAACGTTTTACTAGTGAATCTTAAGCTTCCCTCTTCCCTTCCTTAGCCTTAAATCCAGGCGCCAATGCTCCTAGCATATCCGACTCAGAGTGAAAAGCAGAAGCACCAAGATTTTCGATCCAACGACAATCGATATTTTGGCACCTCGGATGAATGTATACCAAATCACTCCCGTACTTGTCTAACTCACAGAGGATAAAAAAGTTTGAGATATCACCCCGGTTCGCAGAGCAGTATGGAAAACACTCATTCTCTATCAGCTGGATGATATACTCCTTGTTCGCCTCCTCCAAAGGCGATTGGTGTTGATATTGGCAATTAAAAATCGCCAAGCTGCCTGGTTTCTTGGTATCACATTTAGCATTGCCATTATATCCTAGTAATAATCCCGCCGGGGATATATTGTTTTCGTGGCGATCCAGCAACCTGTCTGCCGCAGGCTGTGCAAGTGCTTCTACTGAAGATCTCTTTGAGATACCCTTGCGCAGTGAATTAAAGCCTCGAGAACCTGCGAAGCCTGCCAGTGCTGATAGAAAGTGAGGTTGAATGAAAGACTCTGGACCATATAGCCAATATGGCTCTTTAGTCCCTGGTGCTAACTGCCGGTGCTGATAACCAGTTCTTCCGCTCCCCCCTCCATAATACGTACCGTCTTCTGATTTAATTCTCGTTCCATCCCAGCCAAAGCTACCACCTGGGCCCTGAAACCCAGGTCCACCTTGAAGCTGCCTTGGTGGACCCCAAGGGCCGTCACCAGAACCTGAGCCTTGACCCCCGCTTTGAGGCTCTTTTAGCCACACTCTAGCCACACAATGACATTGTAGAGTCTCTTTACACTTCCTCCCAAACGCACTTGATGCGTAATCCCTTAACTGGCCTCCATCTGATGCAGAACAAAAGAGCGCAGCAATAAATTCTGTAGCAGTTCCTGCTGGCACACAGGTACACTGGCTTGTGCACCTTTCGCGTGCCCTCTCATACCTTGCCTGACCACCGGATAAAACAGATGGCATCTGATCTAGAGCCGGAAGTTCTAAATGGCTTTCTAAAGCATTCTGATAATCGTCGCACTCGACAAACCACTCGTTGCCCCCACCCCAAATGCTATCAAGATCATGGGCTCGTTTGACGAGAGAATTTGATAGATCTCGCTCAGCAACCTTGCCATTAACATTCGCAGGGGTGCGATTTAAGATTTCTGTCGAGTCTTTTTCCGCGGTTGAACGCTGTTTTTGGGGTGGGCTAGGTAAAGAAACTGCGTTCCCGTTCTCCATCCTTCCAAAAATTGAGCTTCGTAATACGTTCGTGGCAGTCGGCAAGTTCAAAACTCTTGTCTGCGAAGTTTGTGGTCCAGTAGATAGAGACGTAGTAGTTTGTTGTATGGCAGTTGCAGAGGCTTGTATTCCTAGAATCAAGGCGGGAAGCCATGATAACAAAGCGCGAATTGGGGGCATCATGACATGGGGTTGCTATCTTGCCGATGCACTATTTAGTAGGTCGACTTTCTAAAGTTTAATGGGCGTGGGAAAAAAAAGTAATAATAATAAAGGACTGCACCTGAATTTGGGACCCGACCTTGGTATTTAAAAATCGATCATTATGACCTTGATTTATCCTTGGAATCGTACTTATACAATAATAGCTGCACGTAGGTATATAATTCGTAGTTACCGAAATCTTATCATTCTGACTGGATCAAGCTCAAGCTGAGACGTCGAGACTTGTTGTAAAATTGTCGAGATGTTACAGTGGCCATGGTTGTCCTGGTTGGTTAGCCTCCTTACATGATGTAAGGAGGGTTTGCCGCTGTGTGCTAGCGAAAGGCAGGATGAAAATTTAAACGTACGTTCGAAACGAGACCAGTTTGCCGAGACTACGGTTATATTGGTTAGTGATTATTGTATTGGTTGTATTGATATAATATTGGCTGTATTAGCTGGACGGGCCAGCTGGTACTTGTACCTTATTGGCTGGTTGATGGCAATTGAACACTGCTCATTGGTAACTGCCGGATACGTCGCGTATACGCTTTTAAGCTTCTGAGCTTATCAACTACTATGAGATATCGAGATGCCCGTGTACAAGTTTTACCCGCATATACTAGTTCTAGGTGTATCGACCTGAAGTGAATAACAACCTGTCATGTCTCATTCGTTGGTTAACGGTTTCACTACTTAAGTACTTAATTAAGTAAGGACGTATACGTATGTAAATTTTTTTTCGGCCACGTCGGAGGTAGTGGCGCAAGAGACGGGTGTTTCTGCTCAGCTCTCGAGCTCTCGCGATGCGCGCATTGCATCGCGATATCGGCGATGTAAGCTTAAGATCTATCGTTTCTGCCTGATCCAACTTCATTTGCACGTCGTACCCCCTTGCGCCCAACCGATATCCATGGATCAACAATATCTACTAGCATTATGCGCAGCTATCTAGGGATATATAGAGTTTATTCCCTTCAAAACTGACAGGGACATTTTTCGCTGACCGCCAGCCTACAAAGTGTTCTCTGGGAGAATACCCGGGTTTGAGGGATTACCTTGATAGAAACGGTAATCATATACGTAGCTACCGATTTTGTTTCTCTCGGGGAAGATGGCGACTATTCTGTCAGGAACAGCGCAGGAAGAGCATGGCGATTAAGTGATTCAATAGAAGCCATATATTGAAATCCGAGATCCGAAATTACGACGACGACGACGACGACGATCTAGTGCAAAACATCTCGGGAAATCGAAAGATGGGAAGGAGATTGCTAGTACGTCTCGCGCTAAATTTATAGACAAGGAGGATTCATCTAGCTTGCGCTTGTAATATTATAATGTTATACGGAGATTTTGGAGGGCCTTGGGGCTATTCTTCGAACCCGGGAATATGTATAATAAGGGCATGACAATGATGTCGTCAAAACGGTATCTATATCGAGAGCTGGTATGAGCTTTTATGGGATCAAGACGGCAAATTTGGCTTATGGAACCAGTATCAATGGTTATACATGGACATAGTTCCGCGGTCGACACAATTTTATAGGTATACCTCGGTACTTTCGAACTACTAGTATAATAATGATGCCAATTCCATCGGCAAAATGAAAGGTTTATAGAATGCCTATAAATCGATATTTTCCTATATATAAACTACGAAAGAAACCCTTACAGATCCACATAATTATAAATAATTGAATATCGTATCATATATGCGTAGTACGTAGTCTTTCGACAGAAAGTCCGCAATATATATTGCAACAGTTTCCTACTCTGAGCGGAAGCCACATTCTGGACTGTATTCTTTTGAGCTCGTTAGTGATAGCGAGAAGCTAATATTATATTTTGTAGTAGAACATCTGTAACTAAAGCTACGAATCTCGTGGCCATGGTCTCTAGGCCGGGCCTTGTGAACACAGCTCTGTGTTGTGTCGGGGGAGGTAACAACGCCGACAACACTGTCCACAACACACTGGCCATCAACAATAATGTCAACATCAGCTGTAAACATCATCCTCGTCATCCCGCTCCTCTTTCCTTCGAATCTCTCATTCGGAAATCGTCAGACCTTGCCATCACGAAGCCTCGCCGCCATAAATATACGATACACTTCCCTCTAACCCATCAGTCGAGCAGCTGCTTCCATCCGATAACTATTAAAGCCGTCACGACGCTTCATCACTGTAAAGGCTTGCCCGTAATTAGCCATCTGCCTGTTCGCCGTCCTTTCCCTCAACCTCTTCTGTCGCCCTCCCAGCAACTTATATACTATAGCTCTATTCGCCTGAAATCCCTCTTCCCAACTCATGTCCAACCAAACAGAAAACCACTTCCGTCCGACAGTCTAAAGCCTTCTCTTCTCTCTACAGGAAATACCTCGCTTCGGCCGGGTGGTGCAGTGATGCCTACCACAGCGCCATCCATCTCTTCTTCAATAGCCACTATCACTACTCCAAGCCATCTCGGAAACCCCCCCGGCTCCATGGATAACACTCCATCGTCGACGCCGGGAGGTGGTGCTCCCAAAAGAACACTCAAACACATCGAAGAGCTAAAGCAGAAAATTGAAGCGGAAAAGCCAAGACCTGGTTTGTCGGTACGTCTTACGCATCATCGCCGCAGTTTTGAAATCCCTCTGACGGCTGGCATTTTAGATTAGCGCCCTCTTACTCCTCGGTCACAGTCGATATAAGGGTACCCTTATGAACATCGACTTCAAACGTCTCGATCTCGCGTACATTGATTTCAACGTTGGCCTCGAAATCCTCATCAACACCATTCCTAACCACCGAGAATATCCCACCTGGATCACCCGGCCTAATAATACCCATGTCGTCGAGTTTAAGAGTCTTAGAAGGGTTAGTTTTTTTTGTTTTCTCAAATAATCTACTAGGAAATTCGTGAGTCTAACCGGTCACCTATAGGATATGATGAAGTGCATGGAGAAGATGGAGAAAATAAAGCAAATTATCATTGAAGACAACAAAGAGAATAATACCCTTCCTCCTATCTCTAACACCTCAAACCAACCTTCCAAAATACCCTCTATCACGTCATCTCAAGATCCTAGACCTACTCTTCAGAATGGACATCCCGCGGCAATTAATATCATAAAACAAGCCCCACCTCGACCGGCGAAACCGGAGGGTCTCCAAAATTTTAATCGCATAGGTAAAGCCCCAATGCTTTATAAATGTCGCCTTCCAATCTGCAAGGATTTCTTTTAACAAAAAGATAGAAGGAAGAAAATCATCAGACAGACCTCCTTCCCGTGGAACCGCTTTATTAAACGGCGAGAGTCCCAAGAGTGATGCGGAACTCTTGGAGGAACGCTTCGGAAGACTGAGGGTCGGGATTAATACAACACCGAGTGTTCCAAGAACGGGCCCCACCAATACCGCTAATATACGTATACGCGCCCTGACTAATACTCCGCTGTCAACTGATGAGTCGTCTCTGCCTCGACCTCCGGAACCCACCTATTCCCCCGTCCGACAATTTCCTGACAACAAATCTGGTTATTTTCCGGAATCCAAACCCCGACAATTGGTCAGAGCCTCGTCGAGTACCTCTCTCGATAGCCACATCAGGCCTAGTAGTGCTTCGTCCGCCCCGACTCCTAATCTCACCTCCGTCCCATCTGCCTCAGGAGCTAGTGCAAGCGAGACTACAATATCAGCGGAAAGACTATCGACAGATTTAGCCCACATTTCCTCCAAATCGATCCTACTCATTGACGTCAGAGAGCGAACCGAGTTTGATCAGGGACATATCTATACCAGAGATATCATTTGCATTGAGCCGGCAGCTTTGCGTGAAAAGTAAGAAATTTCCCATAACATTATGTTTCATACCGCTAACGCCTTTCCAGTATGTCCGCCCAACAACTTGAGGAAGCTCTATCGCTGTCCCCTGATAAGGAACAGGCTTTGTTTGAGAGAAGGAATACTTTTGATTTTGTAGTCTACTACGATCAAGGTACATCGTCATTAACCTCCTACTCGAGAACTACCGATAAGCAAGCACAAAGAGCGCTTAAAGTTTTGGTTCAAGCCATTCACGAATTGGCTTATGAGAAAACTTTGAAGAATCCCCCAAAATTGTTAGTTGGTGGCTTGAACGCTTGGATAGAATGGGTCGGCGGCGCTTCGTTGGTCTCAACTTCGTCGTCCGCACAAAAGCCCGCGAGTCTATCAAGAGCTACCGCTAAAACCGCTACCACCTCCTACTCAGCGTTAGCCGCCACGCGCCGTAAGGAACGGGCTCGCGCACTACCCGGTCAAGTCCTACCGGATGATGAAAGATCTGAATTAAACAACTCGCAGCCGATAAACCGAGAAGAGGAAGCTGAGTGGATTGCGCGACTGAAGAGAGAAAAGTATGAGCGCTTCGTAAACCAAGTCCCTAACTTAAGATACTAATCTTTTTCTAGCACTTCTGTGACGATTAAAAATCCGATCGGCGACACCAGCGGCACCAAAACTCGCAATAGAGGCGCTTCTTTGGTCACGCTCGACTTTGAACGGTCTCCAGATATTGAAGAATTCGTAGGTTTATTATTCGTAATGCAAAGAGTAGCATGCTGACTTGAAACAGTTTCATCGTTTCCCTGCCCTTGGCAGCAATCACATGGAGCTACCTCTCCCACCAGCTAGAGGACCCCCCTCACCGCCTCCCGAGGGCACATCACAACGAAACTCGACTTATCCCATGTTGCCAATACTCGGCAGCACTCAACCTCGCTCAGTTTCCCCAGCCTCTAGCGTTTATGAAGAGCCCTCCGCACCAGAACAACCAATGCCAGAACATCCCAATCGAGCACCACCACCTGTCCCTCCACCGCTTCCTGCAAAAGAGCCTGCCGATAGTGGCTTACAACGACGAAACACAATCATAGACCACATGTTTCATGGCTTTACCGATGTTCACAATCCGCAGTTCCACCCTGTTACTCCGACGTCTCCATCTAGACCCCCTCCTGCAGTCCCTAAGAAGAGCTATAGCGGTGTTTCTGAACATCATCAACCGCAGGCCCCCGCTCTGGATCAAATTGCCTCCCCGTTGATCACACCAGTCGGACCCACAGGTTTCGGAACGACCGGGCTTAAGAATCTCGGCAACACCTGTTACATGAACTCCATCATACAATGCATGTCTGGAACGGTCCCACTCGCCAGATACTTCCTCAGCGGTCTTTATAAAGGTCACATCAATCGCGATAACCGTCTTGGCTCACGTGGAATATTTGCCGAAGCGTTTGCTAATCTCAACCGCAATTTGTGGGAAGAAACGTACGCTTTCGTCTCCCCTGTCACGATAAAAGATATCTCAGGCCGTCTCAATTCTCAATTTCGTGGCCGCGACCAACAAGACGCGCAAGAGTACCTTGAATTCTTTCTTGACTATCTTCACGAGGATCTTAATGCTGCCGCCGGTAAGCAGAAGCTGAGAGATCTCACAGAAGATGAGGAACGTTACCGCGAAGACCTCCCGGTCCAGCTCGCCTCCTACTACGAGTGGGGACGATACACCCATACTAACCTTAGTATGATTGTGAAGTGGTTCCAGGGTCAATTCAGAAGTCAGTTGAAGTGTTTGAAGTGTGGGCATACTAGTACAACATATTCTCCCTTTATGTACTTGTCTCTACCCATCCCTGCTGCTGCTAAAGGAGCCAATGGATGCACATTGAAAGATTGTATGGATGAGTTCACAAAAGAAGAAATTCTAGACGGAGACGACGCGTGGCACTGTCCTATTTGCAAGAAGCCGCGTAGGGCTAGCAAACAGCTGAGCATCAGCCGCATGCCAATTGTTCTTATCATTCACCTGAAGCGATTTAGCAGTCACGGGCTCTGGAGAGATAAAGTCAACACGATGGTGAACTTCCAAAAGTCTGTCGATCTAACGCGATATGTCCCGCCACCACTAGACCCAAACAAAATTCCTGGTGGTAAGGCATTACCACCGACCGTTGAAACTACGCCGCCATTCCATTATAGCCTCTATGCTGTCACGAACCATTTCGGTAGTTTGACAAGTGGTCATTATACTGCCTTTGTGAGGGTGTCTTCTGGTGGACCGGGGGTTACCTCTCCCGGGCTCGGTAACGCGCAGAGTTCAGGTAGTGTTTGGCATAAATTTGACGACACGAAGGCGACCAAGATGGAGAGTGAAGATGTTGTGGTGAGTTCCTCTTTTAAAACGACTTACTCGATCGTAGTTTCGGCATATACTAACGTATGAAAATTAGAACCGAAATGCGTATATCTTGTTTTGGGTACGAAATGGCGTTATGTGAACAAAAGCGACTAGTTATGACATTCATATTTTACTGGACATTGCCTCATTTACTTATTATTCTGTCTGTTTATTGCTGCTAGTTAATTGTTGCGGGCGAGCGGGCTGGCGGGCATGCGTGATCACCTTTGAAATGATTAATAGGCTTGTTTACCGATTGGGCTTTAATGCTTCGCATTGCTCTGTTGTCCTTTTTTTTTTTTTTTTTTTTTGTTTTTTGTGAGTATTGTAATTAGTATTTATTATGGCGTATGATGTTTGCATACTTGCATATTGAATGGTACGTATATCTTTTCTTTTGGTTTGTTTTGCAACCATTTCGAGAGAACCATTTCGAGAGCCTTTGAGTAGCTACTTTAGTAGCTATAGGCATTCCTAAGACTTTTTCTCGGAGAGAAGGGCGACGTGCATCTGCGGGGGTAAGCCGAGGGGCAGAGTTTAGGATTTGAAAGTATCGAGGAATGAAGCAATGATTTCTATCTTATGTTCAGGTGTTCTCACGTTCAATGCGAGAGGTCTTAGGTATGCTGGGTAATACTTATGGTATAATATGAATAGGTTATATTTTTGCACTCGTTTTCTGGTTTACTAACTGCGACATACGCATAAAATGAACCACGGGAATGAATATCGAAAGATAATTCCATTCGTATAAATATAGGTGTATATACTAAGGTATGTATGATAACTATACATTGACACTCGGGATTTATTCATAAGTCCTTCTTCTGGCTGTCCCCACGCGACACTATATCTTGCTTTTAACATGTGCAGTCATACCAAACAACGCTAACCCGATTATTCCACAAGTCAGCTTTTGGCCCATTTTCTTTCCTATCTAGTTATATTCTCCTGTACAAATAACTAGAGAGAATCTGAAAACTTACGTGCTGCCGTTCCAGCATAATTGTGCGCCAGCGGTGCATGGAGAGCAGTGGCCGCTAACAGGGAAACATGGTCCGGTTCCTGGAGCTGGATTTGGGTCCGCTTTAGGGGCGGGGACGGGTGTGGCCGTCGAGGAGGCAATGAGAGTGAAGAGAGTGACGAGAATAGTCGAGGTCTTCATATTTGATAGGTATGAATGAATTGCTTGGGCTCTATTTGTGCGACGATTAGATTTTGAAATTAAAATTTTAAAGCTAAAAATATATATATGGGGATAAACGAGGCGCTTTACATTGTTTGATGTTTGAGTGTATTTTGGAATATATTAGGCGTGGTTCCTATATTTCTTGGAATTGGTGATATAAATACAAGAGTTGTAAATTTCGAGTGAGCAGACGACCCTTTTATAAATGTTTCTGGGTTCACGAATTCAAATGCGACGGTTTCTAATGCTTGGCTGACGGAAGCGAGTTTACAAGATAATGCTTAGCTATGGTTACAAGAAAATGCTTCGCTAGAGTAGCTCCTAGCTTCCTTGTCTCAAAAGCCCTGTATTTTGTGGAGACATCTGCCGGGAAGGGCAGCCGATTTAGCCTATTAAATATCCATGAATGAGAGCTTAATTATGCGGCTTGACGAGTGTTTTCCTATATTTATTACGTACATCCAACAGTGAACATGCAATTCTTTATGGCTTTGTGCAACTGCTGCGGAAGACGAGAGAGAAGCGGATCGAGAACCCGGCTTCTAGATTCATAATTTTGTTCAAATCCAAGAAATAAGCGATTTAGGTTATTGTGATACGTGGAGTTTCAAGGGAAACCGAGTTCCATCTATATATATTTGTGTTAGCAGTCAATCTCGGCTAAGGTCTACATACAAAAATAATCTCGAAGCTTCGAGATTCAATTTCGATATATCGTATTGTTATTATTTTATCTTTGCTGATCGGTACGCTGTAGGGTCAAGACGGTCACATATATGTAACTATCTCTGGCTAAAAGACGCTCATTGGCAAAGTTTACATAGGAGGACTATCGTCAAATAGAAACCAAGTTGTCTCTCAAGATCCACGCATACAACTATCGGATAACCTATCCGGTCAATTTTATTTATTGGCTATTATAGAATTCTAATTACACTGCAAATTTGTAAATACAACGATCGGTTGAGAGCTTCGATTCAATTCGGTTGAAGCCTAATTCAAAACGGGAAAAAATAAACGGCTGTATCGGCGAATTGTAACGTCAGATAGGCGAGAGCTCCACCATGTTAGAGGTTTTCCCTGGAAACAATTTCATCCTCACTACAGTCACTCCGGAAATTTAAACATATTATACTTCGGGCTTTTCGCGGGGAGGGATGCTGCCACAAAACCACCCAATTAGGCAGTGGCAACGCAAGCGCCACCCACAAGATCCAACGCATTCTTTCTGTCGAGTTCTACTGTTCTTAGGCTGGGTAGGGACCTCGGATTGATCAATATTGAATGCACGATTCTTTTGAAAATTTTTAGAAAGGTCTTAAGTTAGTATTTACGGACATACATAGTATTAGCCTACAACATTCGCAATATTGCCCATCTTTAGATAACACTAGGATAATATGGGTTAGTGGATCATATGAGAAACTGGCTAACGTTAACTTCAATTATACGAGCCATGGCTTGTATAGCGAGGAAGCATGGGTAGCGGTTGTAGCCTCGAGGCCACACCTATATAACCTGAAGCTGCCTGAACATTTGCCATGCCTCTGCATAGTAGTCTGGTGTCTGATCTCGAGGCTACAGTAACTGTGCTAAGAACACAGCAAATTTAATTCGCCTGTACACATGAAGTATCAAATGTTAAAATTTAAGCTTATAAATGTATGCATAAGATATTTTCGATTTACAAACACACATGACCAAGAATGACTTTTAGTTCACTTATACACACTGAAGCCGCCTTGTAATTTACATCAACTTGTTCAAGACCATTTTTGCTTCTTTTTTGTTTCTTGGTTGCCGGTTCCTATGGCTAAACCAATTCATACAACAAATAAGTTGTTCCATATCCCACAACCGGTTCAGCCGACCTATCCGTGTGATAGAACTCTTGTTCATTATCACCCTCAGCAACCACAAGCACGTTTCCTATTCTTTTATGTCTTAGAGCGGAGCTATGGTCACGAAGCATTCGGGCGATCCCCTTTCCATTTGGACACCCAACAAGGGCATTGAATGCCTCTAAGTCCGCCCTATTGTTAGAAGATGCGCTCAAGCTAGCCACCTCTCCGTCGAGTCCCGAGTATTCATCCGTCCAAGGCAAAAGTCGCCGATATTTAGCGCCCCCTAGTTCCTTAGTGAAAATCTCGTTAGTAACATTTATCGTTTCCGCATTTATGACGTAATCGTGAATGATATATCGAAGACCGTCCACGGCCGCTCCGGTATGCTGTGCGAAATTGTACCAAACGCGATACATGAGCTCCGAAAATTTCTCTTCTTTAACACTAGCAAGATCCATGTTTTTAAACGCCCGTTTTACGATAATCAAGCCATAAGCTGCATGTATATCAAACTCATAAGGGGGCCAACCGCTATCGCGTTGCTTATAGTTGTCCACATCAACGTAATTAAGCGACGGTGGGAGTTCCTTTCCGAGAATATACAAAGGCAATAACCGCGTGAAACTGCCTGCGAGTTCCGGAACGTCAATATCTCCATCTACCGGGCCGACGGTGATATAATAACCGTTACTTGTATCCATAATTATATCCGAACCCTCCTGCGATAAATCCTGCGCAGGTACTGGGAGATTGAGGAACTCCTCGCCCTCACGAGCCAGTTGCTCATACGATCGAATGGAACGCTTTTGTAAAGATTTGTCGAAGCCCCAGTTACTTGTATTTGCGGAAATCTCAGATGGTGATGGTAAAGGCCAATCGCTAGAGTCGATGCTTCGTCGACCCAGATCCCTTATCTTCTTCGATACTTTGCCTGGATTCTTCTTAAATCCATTGTTGAGGTCCGGTTTCACATCCAAATTATGTAAGACTAATTTTGAGGTAATAGAGGGTTCGGAGGTATTGGCAGCGTGGTCTCCAGCATGATAGGGGATTGTGAAAGATTTCACCCCCAGAATCAAACCTAAATAATATATCAAAATTAACGCCATAGCTGAATACTTAATCATTTTTAATAAATATATGTTGATTTGCCAATTTAAGTGGTATTGTTGGGTGCCGAAGGCTGTAGACTTAGAGTAGGTGTCTAGGTTTGATAGGCTTCGAAGGGAAACATATAGCTCACTGCAGTGTTAGATGAATGTGTATATATATTTAAAGAAAGATATTCGGTTCATGGCCATTAATAACGAGATCTCGATTCATGAGGCATACAACAACCCAGCAACATAGCTAGCGAAACGAGTCCCAACTCTAAGCCTTAACTTGAAGATGCGGCCATTACGCCCCAAACATTCTTGAAGCAATGTTGATTACGTGTATACGCTGATTTAGACGCGCCCAAACTGAGAATCCCGAATTCGCGAAGCTACAGGAACCCCCCCGAAATCTAAATCTCGGACTACGATTTTATGTTACTTTCAATCTTTTTGGCGTATCTAATTTTTCTACTATTCTCATTTTTTCTCATTTTTTCCCCCTGACCTTTGGGCCGCTCTTTTTAACCTCGCGCTAGAGATATAGAAAATCTAGAAAACGTAGCGTCTAAACTTAGAAAAGTCTGTGCCTTGCGTCTTAGGTTGGTTATGATTTTATAACTACAACGATCCAACCAACAACTTGAAGGCAATTACCGGCATTTGAATCAGCTGCAAGTTGCATACTGTTCAACATTGTGTGCTGTAAAGAGGTTAGTTGATGCCTCAGCCTACTAAAAATATGGGTGTTTATCCGGGAAGGCCCACTCCATCAACAGTATACTACTGTGGATATTGACATTCCCTTTTTTTTCTTTTTTCTTTTTTCTTTTTTCTACAAACTTGGGATTTTTACTGGCATCTAGCTAGCGAGACAAGATTCTTATTGGTATGAATAAAGCCCTTAAAGAACATCTCTTGTATATTTGTTGAGGTTAGATGTGGTGATATGAGGGGTAGTTGAGGATTAAGGTAATGGGAGGTGGAGTGAAGACAGACGATGATAGGATATTGTGGAGAGATCTCGAGACGAGTTCGCAAAGATAATTGTCGAGAAGAGATTGAGGCACAATGTCATCGAGGTACATAAAAAGACACACACCAACTAGTCTCGGGGACGCTACGTTGTGAGACCATTAGATCGACTCGCGGATCCGAACGACACCACATTGGGAATATATCTGTGCTTGCTCATATCGATATCGCGATTTTGTTATGGAAGCAAAAAGAGAAAAGTTAAGAAAATATTTAAATATATGAAGTTGGCAACCGAGACCAAGAAGTTGCGACAAGTTGGTACGTTAATTATTCTAATTTCAGTCTACAGATGTGATAAAATCACATAGTATTAATACTCGTTAAGGTGGGAAGGTATGTTGAAACGATTTTTCTTTTTTCTTAATTGCGATTTAATGGACTGTGCACTATGGTACAAAAAATCAAGGGTGCCAATCTTTCGCTGAGCTTCTTGACAACAAGACTAGGTGCCAATACCATTTCCAAAAACAATCATCATACATCCATGATTTGGGCGTTATTACCTGAATATCAGGGTCACATGTTCAAATCAAGGGTGCCAATTTAAATATTGTATGTACATATGGCCATTTTTGGGTGCCACCCTGGCTTGCGAGACAAGGTGCTACCACCAAAAAGTGTTCAAGTTCGTGACCTTGTACCGTAGTGTGCATGTGTCTGGATCGAATATTTGAACTATGAAGTATCTAGGTAGATTAAGTATATAAATCAGATTATTCACCTGTTAAGCTTGTTGATTTCAACTACGAGATGCTGAAATATATAAAAACCAAGGATAGGATCCGAAACATCGTAAGGCGATAGCGTGATATCTCCTATTCATTCATTCAGGTTTAAGGGCTGCTACACCATGGTATTAGAGATGACAAGTTTTTGGAGCTAATTTCTGATAGATCGCTCTGCGTAAGTATATACAGGCATATATGACTTGGCCGCATCCTTCCGGTGCAAACAAGCTCTCTCGCCTATACTTCAACCGAACGAGCGACCCGCTCGGTGTTGGAAAGGAAATATATTAATATGATATCACAGATTCAAAAGTATGTAGAATTGACGCTCAAATAACAATCAATACAGAGAAAATGAAAACTTAATGAGAGAAAAAACACAAGTCATGCCTCGTAAACCAAACTAGCCAAAAACCTTCCGCTTCGTCTGACTGAGTCAACCCTCTACCGGCAATATCGTGACGATGTAAATTTCAATGACTATGAATCGAGTCCTTGCAAATATTGCGCATCGCCATCCTTCCACGGGTTCTCAACCTCAATAGCCGTGACAAGCGCCGCATGCTTCTCGCTTCTCGGAGAGATATCAAACTCAAAAGTAGTAGGTCGGGATACCAAGCCCGGTGTCGCACCTACGACTCTCTTAATCTCAATACCAGTCTTTGGATCCACCGGTTTCTTAATATCAAAGACCGTCAAGCTCTGTGCGATAGTCACAAACAAATTCGCATCTGCAAGACGACGCCCCGGACAAACACGTCTTCCAAATCCAAAAGCCCAGGTATGAGGATCTCGTTCATCAGCACCGAACGCACCAAGGAATCTCTCGGGTTTGAAGAGCTGTGGCTCAGTGTATACGCTTGGGTCCTGAGAGAACCATGCTAACGAAGGAACCACAATAGCACCCTTGGGGATACGGTAACCGCGGAACTCATCCTCTTCATTGCTGGTATGTGGAACGCATAGTGGAGCGATTGGGATCCAACGAAGAGTCTCTTTGACCACGGCTTCGACGTATGGTAGACTCGCTCGGTCTTCAAATGTCGGCAGCCTATCGCCTCCGATAACACGGTCTATTTCTTCTCGGGCTTTAATTTGAACTTCTGGGAATAATGTCATCGCGAGGAAGAAGAAACCCAATGCCGCGACCGTGGTATCGGCACCACCACCGTACATAGACGCTGCGCTATTTTTGATCAAGTCAAGTTCATCTGCGTCTGGGTTGGGGTTCTGATCTAGAGTACTCGCGATGAAGGAGTGTTTTTCAACACCGCGTGCTCGTTGCTGCTTGGTGAAGGCGTATGGGATGTTCATTGTGTCATCGTAGGTTTTCTTGTAATTTCGGGCGATTTGCATGAAGCCAGTACCAGGCAACCACTCGGGTAGGTTTTGGAGCCATGGTATCATATCGACTAACCATGCGCCAGCCACGATGGCCTCACCGAATTCAGCCATGAATTTATTGGCGAGAACGACGAGCGGGTCTCGGCCATTGGGGTTGACGTTGTATCCGAACAACATATCAAGGATAATTGATGAGGCTTGGCTGCGCGTACACGATTAGTATACGACTCGAAATATGGGAGGCAAATTTCCATAGGCGAAGGGCTAAACTTACATTTGCAAATTGAGTTCCAGTCCGGTTGGGTTCTTTAAGGTATGTAGTAAGAATCGTCGGGCTTGAAGATCAATCAATGAATGCGATTTCATTATCGAGTTTTTGGATCCCATTTGACCCGCTGCCAGTTTCCGTGAATCTCGATGGTATTTATCACATTGCAATATCGCCATTTCATGACCGTAACCGCACCTTAACTCACAGCAATATTAGCATGGATATCTCCTTTTATCATCAAGAGTGTTCACCACCATAAATGAATCAAGAGGAACCTACATCTTAGGAAATTCCATCGATGGCCGATTAGAAAACTTGGCCGATCTCTTTTCCAACAGCTCAATTGCCATCTCCACATCGTGGATAAGAACTATAGTCTGTCCCAGAACTGTCACAGAGCTAAGCGGCCCATAACGATTCTTTAATTTAACCCAGTGTTGCCATTCCGGAAGACCCTTAGGCGGAAGATCCGAGATGTTTCCTACGATTGGGAAACCTTTAGGGCCGGGTGGTAAAGGAAGCTTTCCTTTTCGCGAGGAGACAGTCTTCTGAACGATCCATAAGAAAAAGAGGGCAATACCACCGTAGAGCACAAATTCTGGGTTGTCTAGGGGTAAATTGAACTGCGAGATCATATTGAGTGGTAAAAAAATAGCCCGGTAGACGTTTCAAATCATACAGATATAAAAGAAAGACTCTAGTATATAGCTCTACCGTTTCGCCGGGACAAACTTTAAGATATACGGATAAAAAAGACCAACAGATTTGAAAAACTAAGAGTCTACCAGAATTTCGGAAGGCTCTCTCTCACAGGTTTATAATTTATAAGCCATAGTCACACGAGCTCGAAATTTAGCGTCTTGCGCGTGTTGCAAATTCACCTGTACCACAAGTGAAAAGCCTAACATGCGAGAGAAAGTTTGGTTTACAAAGTCACACAGTGTGATTGGTTTCTCTGCGGACGAGTGGGTCGTCTAGCTAGAGCTGCGACCTGCTGGAAGGGGGCTGATACGTGGCCCACACTACTCTGTACATGTATCCCCGCTCCATGGATTCGTTATCACTGGTTTGGATTTTTCGGGCCGCTTATGAGGGAAAAAAAGATTGATTAGCCTTGCGCTTAACTGTTTTGAACGGTGAAAAGACGATTATTCACACGCGATCCATGCAGCTGAAGAGGACTGCTTTACCCCGCTGTTTGGTTCGTGGAACTGGTCGGAAACACATAAGCCACATGTCCATCTTGAGAGTTCCAACTTGCAACAATGGCTGTAGTGTTGTCTACGATCGAGTACTTTGGTAATGCTTACACAAGTTAAAAGACAAAAAGATGATATGCGACATGTATCAATGGGAGGGAATAAATAATAATAAGATAGACATATGGAAGGAAATGACCGAAAGAGCAATCAAACGTGATTTTCAGTACGTATACGTGTACGGAGTGGGGACCAGTAAGCCAGTGGAGTCAAAGGAGGATAAACCAGGAAAATATGCTTGCCATTTGGTAATAATACGAACACTAATTGCAAATGCGGATTAACGACGACCGCGGAGGAAAGAAAATCTGTCAGAGAAAGATTGCCTTGCGACCTAATGCAATGCAAAATTGTGACGCTCACTGCATCGATGCATCTGAAGTGTTACGATGGATACCGCGCTAGAAAATGACAAACTCGGAAAAGTACAAGCCAACCGGTACTCTGTCCGACAAGCTTGAAATTTGGAAACTGGGGCGTTCTTCCCCACAGCGTCAACTTGATCCATTGAGATATCGCAATAGTGAGCACGCAAGAATATCGTATCCTGGAATGTAACAGGGAAGGCTCCCAATGATCCAGGTACTTGGAACACAACGATTACATTCGAGTAGACCGAGTGACTTCCACTTTTGACTATTGAATTCAAGACACACAAACAAGTCGGGGAGAATTTTTGCTCGATTTCGAAACAGAATAGACATTGACTAGCTTAACGCATGACAGCTCCGGGTCGGCTGTCGATGGTAGATGGTTTCAACGGCAAGCTGTCTCCGGGGCTTCAAAATATCTAACAATCGCAAGCTGATTTTCGTCTGAGGAAATAGCACCTTATATTATTTGACCCCGAAATATAGGATGGAGAGCAGAATCCGTTTTTTCACTATTAAAAGTCTGGTGACCTAGAAAATACTAATTGAGCGTGTTGATCTGTTGGGCCGTCTCATTGCCCTGTGCCACTCGCGTACATATGCAAAATCAATGCAATGCACAGTTTCAAGAAGGTCATTGTTCCGAATGCAAGGCAAAAGAGCTTTTGCATGGATTTAGACGGGATACTCCATGAACCAATCGCCGTGCATGGGAAGGCGGATGGAAATTGCCGGTGTGCAATCCCTCTGCGAAGGCAAACTTGTTTTTAAGGCAACGATATTTCTGGTTTCATACGAGCTTAGCGACATGCTTGTTCTTTGGAGTTTGGTGATTCTGCAGTGTACAATAATAATTCTTTGGTTCTATTTTCAAAGAGCCGAACTAAGCGTCAGCCCGTTATTGTCTTTATGTTAGCCATTCTTCGACCTTTCAGCCATCTCTTCCTCGTGTCGTTTTATTTCTTCATCTGGGATAAGCTCCATAATGGCTCCTGGAATCTGATTAGCAATGGTAAAGTGACTGCCGTCGAATTCCGTAAGCACGGCATTGGGTAATCTTTCTGCCATGTAGCGGATCGCTTGTATGGGTGCATTGTAGTCTTTAGCTCCGTGCCATATTCGGATCGGACCGTATTGGACCTCCTCAAAATCGAATCCCCAGCTCTGATCGGATAGAAGTTTTGTTTCCTGTACGAACCCTGCTACGCCCTGTACGAAAGGCTCCCGATATAACATTCGAAACAAACGATCTCTTCTCTGTTCCGTGGTAAATTCCTCGTCCTCAACCATTCCCATTTTCTCACCTTCCGGTCTATCCTTGTCCTTCTCAAGTTCCTTCTGTCGAATATCTTCAAGAACTTTATCAAGCCGCCTCGCGATTGGTCCCAAGTTAACGAACCACGCGAATACCTTGACAATCACGCTGGCCAGTCCCGCGAACAATGTCGGCGAAAAATTGACGAGTCTCTCCGATAAGCGTGAGAACCAAGGCATGTGTTGTCGTCCTGCGACCCACGGCGGGCCTCCCGCAAAGACGCCAACCGACGTCATCATATGCCTCGGAAGCGCCTTTGCGCAAGCAATCGCGTACGGACCACCGCCTGACGCTCCTAGAATGGAGAATTTCTGGACTCCTTTGGCCTGAGCGAAGGCTGCAACATCTTTCGGCCAATCGAGAAGTTGTCTGTGCGGTTGGAAGGTCGAGAGACCGAACCCCGGTCGGTCAAGTGCGATCACACGGATCCGACGATTGTGGGCAACTTTATCGAGGGGGAATCCCTCGATACGAGAAGAGGGGAAGCCGTGGAAATAGAAAAGAGGGTAGCCATTTGAAGGGCCGTATTCAGCGTACCCTAATGTACGACTATCTGGGAGGGTGAAGGTTTGGGATTCCGAGTCGCGATAGTGCGATAATGTGGTTGATGGGGTTGACATTGCTCTGGCCTGTTTGACGAGCCCGCGCTGGTTGCAGCTGTTGAAAGCCGCAGCGTGTCGGCTTCGGATGCCTGATACCAGCATGGAGGTCGATATCTTGGGGTTCAAGCTGTTAACGTTTGGATATATAATGATTCGATTGTGACAAGTTTCGCTATATGACAACGATTTCTCTCCCGTCCACTGCCATACTTATAAACTTATTTCGTGATATCAACCAAGACTCACTGTCATACCTGATTCACCTTTGCCGTCGGGAAAGTCAGGTGGTGTCATCGTGATCTATAAGACGCCGCTTACTGAGAACGAAGTTGATGCTCAACAGGAAGCTCGGAATCGCTGAGTAAATAAAGCCAAGCACGGACCCCGCGGACAACACGACAGCTCGTATCATCATGATATATCATGATATCAGTCATAACTAGCTGTACAATGAGAAATTTGAATTTAAATGTGAAACGAATAATATACAATACTACCAGCTGTCCACGCGTAAATAACTTACATTACCATAACTCGCTTTGGCGGTTGCAGCTTTGTTATTATACCGAGTTGCAAAGCGGTGTTCGATTAATGTTGCACAAGGGCATGAATTAAGGAGCGCCTGGATTCGAGGCTAGGCTAGGCATGAAGCCGGTTGATTTGTTCATTTCTCTACCGATACGTATGCTGACAACGATCGGAACCTATCTATAAATGCTAGCCTCGTGTTCATTCCCGATAATTCAATACGAATCTTCAAATGACTTATTTTACGTTATCTGTCCCATTATATTGCAATACTTGCTTTCGCTATAGCCTTGCGTTTGACAAACGAACTAAATGCTTTATGCTTGAATATATGCTTAGAACACAATAGGTATACCCTAGCGAGAATCGATATAGGGCTGAACCAAGTTAAACCAAGTTAAAAAAAACCTCAATATTGTCATTATTTTCAAGGGAAAAAGGATCACACTCGGCTAGAATATACGGTATGCATGATCTCCAAACTCCGTTGGAGGCTGGTACCAGACTCGAGGTAGCTTATTGCGATCGCTTAAACTGAGTTTTGTCTAGTTAGACCGCCCAGCATTATATTTATTTCTCCTAAAATCGACTTTTTAGCCGCGGCAGCAAGTCCAACATGGCAAATACTACCCAACAACATGTTTTCGACCTCACCGCTAAGACTGTGCTACCAGCAGTGCAGAGATCTAGAGAAAACGGTGTTTCCATACTGCTGCATTGGCGAGTGTTTATCCGATGAAGACAATTAGTTAACCGTTAAACATGCTAGAAACTGTAACCGGTTTTACACGCATGGCAAGTTTCCGAGGTTTCCTGCTACTGGTGTACTGGTGCCCATGGTGATATATAAGTATCATATGTACGTCCGCAGATATTACCTAGTGTTGGTCATCTCTTCCACAATAACGGTTCTCACGCTTCAGTCACTCCTTTGATCAATCATTGATAACTTTTATCGATAACTATTTGATTTTTAGTTTCCACGGAAATACTTCAAATAGATCGAAATGCGTGTCGTCCTTGCCTCGATCGCTCTTTTCTCGCTCCTCCAAGGTTTGGACGCGGCTCCAGCTGTTGAGGCTCGTGGGGCTGCCAGTACCCGGAACGATATCTCGAACGGCGACTGCAAACCATACACCTTAATTTTCGCTCGTGGCACTTCCGAGCCACTCGGAAACTTGGGCATCGTCGGAACTCCCTTCGCCGCTGCTTTGAAAGATAAACTTCGAGGCGACTGTGCCGTTCAAGGAGTTAACTACGCCGCTACTCCCCAAGGTGCCATTTCTGGCGGAGATGCAGCCGGCAGCACAGCCATGTACAATCTTGTTCTCAAGGCCTGTCCTTCAACCAAGATTATCCTGGGTGGTTACAGGTGAGTTCGATATAACTCTTTTCTATATTGCTAGAATGGGTTGGAGAAAATATGCCTTCTGACCAGAATCCGAAAAATATAGTCAAGGCGCCCAGCTTGTCCACAACGCTGTCGCTAAGATGTCAAACGCTCAAGCCAAAAGGATCAGTGCCATTGTCACTTTTGGGGATCCGGAGAGATCCAAAGCTTACGGCCACGGACTTGCCGCAAAGGCTACCACATACTGCCATAAAGGTGACACACTTTGTGCCAAGCCTATGCCCAACATCAATTCCTGTGGAGCACGCGACTATGGATGTCTGTTGCGAGTTGGAAAAGAGGTGTTAGCCATGCAGAAGACTTTATCCGGTGAAAATGTTCCTCCTTCCCATAAAACTTACCCCAATGATTGTGATGCCGCTGCTGCTTTCGCCAGGAGGGTTTGTGCTTAATTCTGTAACCCGAGTTATAACGTTATTGGAATATTTAAACGTTTCTGGTCCTTTTTTCAAGAGTTATCCCAGCAGAGAGGTGATCTAGGGCTTGGAATCGATGTCAGACTATGGCTATTTTATAGTCTTGAAACTAGATGGTCGAGGGTTGGGCTGCTTTGGCATATTATATCACCTAGCTTTGGGATCGCATGCGTGTTGAATAAGTATATAGACAGATAGAGATTATATCAATATCAAAATACTAATTTAAAAATTTAATAAAAATTTCGTATCATTATCGACAGCAATTAGTAAACAATAAATAAATTCTTGTCAATCCCCTTGGATTTGTCTCGTGAACCATCTGCGACGCAGGAAGCCTGGATCCCAATGTTGTAAATTTTGTGTTGTTCCTTCTTGGTGCCTAAGTCTGAAGACAAGCTAGGAGTGGGTCGATACGTAGACAATCGATAATGTCGATGCATCGATGAGCTCTAGTTGATGGGGCTCGGTTGTGAGTTTTTTCTATGGATAGTATCTTGAGCTTTTCGTCCACCAAGAATTTGGCAGAAACTCGAAAATCCGTTCATAAATCATTCGCATGATATATCGATATATATATCTAGCTAAGACACTCGCGAAGGCGCGGACAATCAGAGAGTCACTTAAGTCTTCAAGGATGCTTACCAATGCTTATAGTGTATCACATGAGTTATTCGTGACTACTATAGCTCTAAAGCACATAATCTAATTAAATACAATATATATGTGCAGCTAGCTTAGTAAACTAAATATCGTAGTTACTCCGAAGATGAACATGTTAAGGCGCTCGAAAAACTCAACTTGGAATCACATGGTATTATGGACTTAGTCCACAAGCTAGATTAATTACCTTATTCCTGATCCAGCAGTAATATAAGAACTTTTACGACTAGCTCTTTTTAATCAGTGAAAATGGATAAGATACTGAGGAGCTACCTATATTAATTTTAATTTTAAATGGTAACTAACGCCTAAATTTATTGGAATTGTAGATCTAAACCAGAACTTTTCTTGGATTTTCAGTCATTCTTATGAAGTTCATAGTTACTTGAAAACTATGATTTCTTTATTCGGATCTGGCGAGTAGATGCCCACGTATGCGAATACGTCCATTTAAACATTGGTTGTCTTATTGGGAACTTTGTACTAAGACGGGAATCTAAAACCTCAAGAACAGGGTATAGGAGGCAACTCCGACATTTTTGCAAAATTTGTTTACGGTTATAAAGACCGTTAATAGGAGATATCTGGATTTTCACGGAGGGAAGCTTGATGCCTCGAGGAAAGCTATCGAAGACGCATGGTTGTCTCGGGCCAGCATGTCATTCGGCACTGATGGCGCGAAATTTCGAAAAGAGTATAGTTGAGATCCACGGTCATGGGTATCATCTAACTCACCAAAGAGCCTGAGGTTTCCTGAATCAAGTGAAAAATAACGCCTTTCTATTGGCCAAGAGCCCGTGCTTTCGTGTATCAATATAAGCCTTGGATTGTTGGATTTTCCTCCTAGTAACTAGAAGATTTTCCCGGACTCAAAGAGACATCATTATCAACTCTTCATGGAGAGTTCTAGAAAGACCCTCCGAGATGAGGACGTTAACCCTCTAAGAATGCTAATGATTACATCTTAACCAATATCTAGAGTGAAGCTCTTTCTGGATTCAGTACTAGCGCGAATGAATACTTGTAAAGAAACTAAAAAGATTATATACTTTTAGTGTAGCCCGAATTTGAAGACTTAGGATTTGTATATAACACTGTGATGGCGTGGAGCTCAAGATGTAAATATTAGGCGGGCGACGTATAAGCGGCCCATATATAAACAGATTGTCAAAATATACATTAATAGACAGTATTACATAATCGTATCGTGTTCTTATCAGAGTTTTGCTGAATTAGGTCGATTTTGGGCTATATCGGTTTGCTAAGTCTTAAATGAACCTAGTTAAGTGAGAAGCTGATGTTTGAACTCTGAGATTTATAAAAGACTGTAGTGCTTTGAATAACTCTTGGTGTTGCACAAATGAACCGGATCGAAGTATCAATCGATACTAGTTGTGCTCATGGAAAGACGAGGGAAATTTGAAAATGTGAGCAGAGCCAACAAGACGGATGTTAGTCTCGACGATGGGTAGTCTTGTTGTCAAGGCGGTGGGGATATGGAAGTATTTCAGCATTAGATTTCTTCGCAAAACCACGATCACCCCGATTCCCAAAACATCACCGTGGCCCTCAATATTTCGCATCCGCCTCGCTGCTATCCCACGCGCGCATACAGTGTATCTCGTGAATCAAAATGGCACGTGAAGTCGGCCTGTTTATACGACCCGATCAAGTCGATAGCATTGATTTCACCAATCCCTCACCAAGGTATTACCCAGATGGACTCAAACAGGCCAATGTTAAATAATTCGCAGATTGCTAATCATATTGACATCTAGCTTCACAGCCTACCTCCCCACCGGAGTTCCATTTCAATTCAAATGTCTCAAGAAAACCCCCATCTCGTTTGTGGATTACAAATTCTATCGCGAGAATCTCGTCGGCAAAACAGACGTACCATGGACTCCTCATATCCGTCTCGTTTTCGCCGAGTTTGGCGGCAACAGAGGCTTCAGGCCGTGTATCTTTCCCATGACCAGAATCTCTGATACTTCAGAAGATAGATCTAAGGGAGAGGTTCGACCGTTCAAAACCACGACAGAACAAACAATCAATCTTCGTTGTTACGGCCTCGCTTCTCTTCGCTTTGTCTTGGATGGAACCCCTCTGGCCGTTCAATGTTTGCTGATTGATATCGACGGCCAAGAAGTACCAGGTGCCCCAGTTCTCCTGGACGAGGGTATTTTCGATGGATTGAATACTCCCTTTCTTCTTGACGGTAACGAGCTACGAGGCATGCGAGGACAACCGAAAGTTAATATCACAAATGGAACAAGTGAATCACTACACGAATTGGAGCTGAATCTCTCCGTCCGCGCTGTCTTTTGCAAAGATCACAAGCCAACTAGTTCTTCTTCGGATAATCGCCCATGTGGCGTTGGCATTTTCTTTGACGATGATGATTCTCAATTCAACAGGTACATCTTTTTAAAGTCAAAGATTGATACTCAACGGAGAGCAGAGCTGAGAGCTGCAATCCTTGCTGAGACTATTATTGAAAACCTACACAAATACGGCGGTTATCACTTCACATCCGTTACTATAGAAACCGATTCGACATATCTTTATAACGGGATTAAAGGCGTGGGTCTGGTCTGGAGCGGGAAGGGTTATGAAAATCACGACAATAGTCCTATCATTAACGAGGATCTTTGGGATGAATATCGGGCTCTGGGTCCCTCTGAGTCGTACGACGTTGGCTGGGAGGAACTAGAGGAGGACGAAATTATTAAGGAGCTCAATATTCTAGCTATATCGTGCGGTAGCCAGACAGCTCCTTCGAACTGGCCCGATCGAGAGGAATGCTGGAAGCGAGTTGGAGACGATAGTGATCACGATTCTTTCTTACGATTCTTGGACAGAGCATGGGATGGAGGAAGCAAGTGGTTTAACTATGGTGTCTTTGATCGTGACGAGGAGGTTTCCGAAGACCTACCCCGTGGGTTTTATTGTATCGACTAGCTGTGTCACAAGCTAAGACTTTCCAGCGACAAGATCAACGTGTATTTAAACATACTACTTCGAGATTATCTCTCGCAACCCCCTAAATTCGTAGAAAACCGTCTTCTGATTTAATATTTGCAATTGCATTTCAACTAACTGATTCGATAATGATGACAAGCTAACCCCTCGAACGGTATTTTGAGGACTAATCGCCATACTGTAAATTGTCGGTTTCACGCAGGATTGCCTTTATTTTGCTAAACAATAAGTAATAGTTGGTCCAGCATCTATATAGATAACAATACATCATATATATTCCGCTTCATTTATTTCCCAGGAGCCTGTAGCTCTCCAGTCCCCTCAGTCTCCTGCGGCTTGATCCCTACAACCTCAGTCGCAAACTTCTTTTCCTGCCCATCATCCTTCATAAACGCTACATTAAAAAAAAAAACAGCCTCATTAGCACTATCCAACACCACACCATCATCTAATCTTCTTAAAAAGGGGGAAAGGAGAATGAATACTCACGGAACGCCAAAACCTCCTTAATACTATAATGATCCGTCAAAAACATAACCATCCGATCGATACCCATCCCCCACCCACCCGTCGGCGGTAACCCATACTCCAAACTTGTACAAAAGTTCTCATCGATCAACTGCGCCTCATCATCACCCTGAGCCTTCTGACTCGCCTGCTCCTCAAACCGTAACCTCTGATCGAAGGGGTCGTTCAACTCGGTATACGCGTTCACGATCTCCTTCTTGCACACGAACGCCTCGAATCGCTCGCACAAGCCAGGGATCGAACGGTGGTATTTAGCTAACGGCGACATCATCTGCGGGTGTCCGGTGATGAAGGTTGGGTTGATGCACGTTTCCTCAATGTACTCTCCCACCAACTTGTCCAGCATTCTGGCGTTCGTCAACGGCGGGGTGCATTCGACTTTGACCTCCTTGAGCAAATCTCGTAGGAACTTGTTGGTTTCCATGGTATGTAGTTGATCACCAGGTGGGAACTTTTTGCCGGTCGCCTTCTCCAGTTCCGTCATCATGTCGACCCTTCTCCACGGCTTCTCCCAATTTACATCGTATATTTCTCCGCTCTGAGTGTGGAATTTGGTCTTGTAGTCTCCCGTGACGTGCTTGACTAGTCCAGAGACCAACTCCTCGGTCATGTCCATGACGTCGTATACATCGGCGTAAGCCATGTAGAATTCGCAGGTGGTGAATTCAGGGTTATGAGTGAGGTCGATACCCTCGTTTCTGAACTGCCGTCCGATTTCGTAGACTCGTTCAATACCGCCGACGACGAGCATCTTGAGATATAACTCTGGAGCGACACGCATGAAGAGGTCCATGTTGAGTTCGTTGTGGTGGGTGATGAATGGTTTGGCGGTGGCACCTCCGGCGATGGCGTTCATCATTGGCGTTTCGACTTCCACGAATTCTCGCTCGTCAAAGTATCTGCGAATGTAGGAGACCATCTTGGAGCGGGTGATGAAGGTTTCACGGCTGCGTTGGTTCATGATGAGGTCGAGGTAACGTTGACGGTAACGGGTTTCTTGATCCTTGAGGCCGAAATGCTCGGTGGGGAGCATGTGGAGGGATGGCGAGAGGAGTGTGATCTCACGGACAAAGATTGAGAGTTCACCCGCCGATTCACCTTCTTTGGCACCCTTGGGGTTGGTGTAGCCTGGGAATCCGACGATTCCGACGATATCACCACGGCGGAGGTGTTCATGTTGTGCAGCGAATTCGACTCCCTTGGCGTTGGCAAAGCTGGCGACAGCTTGGACACGGTGACCGTTACACCGGATTTCGTAGAATCGAAGCTTGTCACCGAAGGATCTGTAGGCGTAGATTCTACCGGCGACGGCGACTTCGACTTCGGGGCGTTCCTGACCAGGTTTGAGGTCACTGTGCTTGGAAACGAATGTTGGAATGTCGTCCTTGACTTGGAACTTGTGAGGGTAGGGGTTCGGATTCTTAGTCGTGCGAAGGTTATTGATGGTGCGAGATCGGAGTTCAAAGTATTGCTATCATTTTTGTTAGGTGAATTTGGGAGTTTGTGAAGGGTGATTATGGGTAAATATATATATACGTTTGGTGTTAGTTCGGCCTCTTCTGCACTCTTATCCACCAATCCGACCTTCTTCTTGATATTATCGACGACACCGCTGGCCTTCTTTTCTTCATCCTATATATATACCCCAAGCACGTGCGTGAGCAATTGACCTTTTTCAAAAACAACTGCAGTAGCTAGCAATTTTAGGATAATATATATATATATATATATACCTTCTTACGCTTAGCTTCTTCCTTTTCTCGCTGCTTCAATCTCTTCTTGAGCTCGGACTTGGAGACCATCTCGCCAGTAGCTTCATCGAGGTGGAGGTTGGCGACGCCTTCGGTTGGTGGGGCAGAGCCCGATGGCGGGGCAGCAGAAGAGCTAGCTTCTGACATTGTGTGGAAGGAATGGTATCTATCGTAGCCAAAGTTAGGAATGTTAGCTAGCGAATACCAAAAGTTACAATAAGGTGACCATGAGAATCGGAGCATACCTTTAAATGGGAGTTTGGCACGATGAATGAGTGAGTCAACGGCGGGGTGGGTGATTGATCGATCGAAGGAGGTTGGCGGGGCGAAAAAATTCGGCGGGGGACAAAGTTGGCAAAGAAAAGTTGGGATGAAAAATGTGTTGTCGATGGCTGTCAACGGAGAACACCCAACACAACATGCTAGCAACTACTAGCTGCTAGCAGCAGCAGGAACATTTCTGGGGAAAGAAACCTTAGCTTAGTACCTGAGGAGCCAGAAAGGCCGTAAATAATTCTGGTGTCGCTGAATAATTCCTCATCTAGGCCTATAGGAAGAGATGGAGATATCTTCGTGTATCCGTGACGTGTCTACAGCGATTGTACAATTCAATAACTACCTGCTTCCCTATATACTTAAGTATATATATAAGATGTCAAAAGCTCTTTATCAAAGCCCACTCTAGTATCTCCGAATAGTCATATATATACTAGCCTTGCGGTCAAAGTTTTGATTACTCCATGTTACTTACATACTTGTAATTATAGCAAATAGGGATGTTTAAAGCGTCTGTTTTAACAGTTCTAAAAACTTGGCCTCCCAAGTGTGAGCCTAAATCAAACCCATAGTGCTTGGGAAATTGAAGCCTTAAGGGGAGAAAAAAACTTTGGAGGGAATGGAAGTATGAGAATGCATGAGAAGCTACATAAACATGCATACAAATCTCCTAGTCTTGATTGATAATCTGACCTACAAGTGCCATACCCTTGAAGCTAACTGAAAATAGCTGAGTGTATTCAAGTTTAAAAGGTGCATTCATGATTTATGATTACTCTACAACTGAAAGAAAGCATTTGCACTGTAATATATAATAGAGATACACGCACCAGGTCCCAAAAATCTTAATTGATACAAATCTCCAAGCTACTCAATTACTTAGTTATTGGAAATATCATGGCCAGAGACATTCATTCGAATTAGTTCGACAGTTGTCGACAAGTGCTCAAGTGGTTAATTGTTGCAAATTTGGTGTTGAGGAAACATCCCTTTTTCGGGCTAGTCGTTTTTTCTCGACGGGCGGCAAACCTTTTTTTTCTCTTTCTTTGCTTTCTGTTTCGTCTCGCCAGCTTCAATTTTTTTGACCATTTACATGATTACATCGCCAACCGAAAAAAGACATTCTCCGAGCTTGCCGCCACGACCGACGACGACGACGACGACGACAACAGTACTATCTGGGAGAAAAAGTAGATAATAGCTTCACAAGATGGATCACACAAGAGACCCCTGTCCGTGGGTTATCTTCAATGACTTTGGCGGTGCCTTCTCCATGGGTGTACGTCCTCCCCCCACCACATTTTACCCTGAACCACCAGCTAATGATATTACTTACTCGACATACAGGCGATAGGAGGAGCGGTCTGGCACGGTGTCAAAGGATTCAGAAACTCACCAGTCGTACGTTCCATCTTCATCCATCCATACACCTTTCCCCAATAACCCACATACTCACGTCAAAGAATGCAGGGTGAACGAAGAATCGGTGCGATAACAGCAATCAAAGCCCGAGCGCCAGTACTAGGCGGCAACTTTGGCGTCTGGGGCGGTCTCTTCGGCACTTTCGACTGTGCTGTCAAGGGAATCCGCAAGAAGGAAGATCCTTACAACGCCATCATTGCAGGTTTTTTCACCGGTGGTGCGTTAGCTATCAGAGGAGGGTACAAGAGTGCTAGAAATTCTGCTATCGGTTGTGCTATCCTTTTGGCTGTTATTGAGGGTGTTGGTATCGGACTCGGTATGTCATTTCTTCGAAAATACATAATATATAATATGGGGTCGCGTAACCAGAGAGCTGATGGGAACTGATTGTGATTTTTTAGGACGGCTCATGACTCCGCCACCGTTACCGCAGCAGATGGCCGCTGCTGAACAACAGGGATCGCTTGCTTAGGTTCTTTTTACCGATACTAGCGGCTTCAAAATACTGAATTGGATAGAGTGGTTCGATGAATTACCACACGATTACTCTCTACGAATCGATTGGCTTTACTTTGATCGGTGGTATATATACCACGCCGACCTTTCCTACTTCTCCCTCCGATAATCTACGATATATATCACGCAATTCTCGAGGCACTTCTTGTACAAAAGTTTCTCCCGTCTTCGTCTTTCCCTCAGTCTCATAACCGGACTGGCCTTTTTTTCATGTCAATGGGTTATTTATCATTCGGTCGATCGGCGTTTTTTGAAAGAATCGCGCCTCTTAAATTATTTTCTTTGGCAGCATTTTCTGGAAAGCTAAAGGTGTCATATTATCTTTTATTTATCATCGTATATTTCTTTTGTCAACGGAATGCAGGACGCTTAGAGGTTTTTTTTTTTCTTTCTACTCTTTTCTATCGTTTTTTTCTTCTGTTGAAAGATACATGGCATATCACATGTGCTGGGCTTGGCTGGTGGCGGATGAAAAACCGACGTCTCTACTCTTATCTATCCTATGGTCTCTATCTCCTACACGAGATGATTTCAATTCAAGTATAGATATATTTTTACGATTCAAACAGATAGAATATTATGAAGTGTGTGAAATTTGGATAAAAATACATTCTATGGCTACAGATATGCCCCTTCCCTCCGACCACCGTAACGCCAATTACCAATATAATACAATACAACGTCATAACAAAGCATCGTGTTCACTGTTTAGCGGGTATAGTAAACCCCCTAGTCATGAAATCTGCATCCCTCGGCTTCCTCTCCCCGTTCGAACTGGTGAATAAACTCTTCACATTATCACTCATTCCCATCCTTCTCTTCTTCGCCCTTTCCTCCTCGTTTCCTAGCACCTTTGATGCGATATCACCCGCCGTCGACTTCTTCTTCTCCTTCTTACTATCCTTTTCTTTATCCTTATTCTTCCGCTTCTTATTCGATACCTTTTGTAACGAATGCGACAAACCAGCTGCCGCCAACCTCTCCCGCCGTTGTTTCAACCTATCTACATCGGCAGGTTCCGTTGGGTTTATCTTTACGATACCGTCCTGTTTATCAAACTTTTCGGAACAGACGAGGCACACGTCTTCTTTTATCTCCCGGACCGCTGCTTCCGCGAACGCATGGCCGCAGGGGATGAGGTACACAGCGTGCGAACCGGGTCCTAATTCCTTCCGCGTGATGGGACACACCCAAACTTCTTTTCTCCCGCTCCCGCTGCCGTTTCCGTTGAGGATACCACCGTTTACTATTACTCCCACTTCCTCTGTATTCTTCTCATCTGGAGAAGAGGAGGTGGAGGATACCTCGAAATTAACCTGGACGATATCTTTCAACGATTTGACACCCGATTGTTTCATCACCTCTTCGCCATCCCCGAATTTAGACGGTTTCAGCAGCCATTCTAGTACCGCGGGACGGTTGAAGAGACGACCGAGGGAGTCGGATGCGATAGGGGAGCTGAGGGGTTGTTTCGAGAGCGGGCAGAAGGACCAGTGGTAGGTTGCGTTTTGCGAAGATTGGGTTCGTAGCTCTGAGGTTGTTTTTGAGCGGGTGGGGGATTTGACTAGTTCGCGACGGGTGGGGATGCTAATCGTTTTTTTGATGGTTAGTCAGGGTACCCAGTATCTTAGGTGAAAGGGGGAATAGAATGGGGCTTTTTTACCTTCCGCCGTCATTACCCATGATTGTATACGATTTACTATATGATATTGAGGTATTGAATTATATCGAGTGAAAAAGGGAGGATTAAGATGCTATAGATGATAGGATGACTCGGTGGAGTTTGAGTGGCGATGGTGAACGTTGAGGTTGGTTTGGAAAGAGAGCGCCAGAGTTGTAAATGTGGCGGGTGAGAGATATGCACCAGCCACGTGTGGCTCATTCGCCAACTAAAATGCAACAAGCAACGCCAATTACTCACAACTTTGAATATCGGATTTGGATATGTGAGTGTCTTCATGATTTTAATTTGAGCGTAGGACTAATAATTCCGAAGGGTCACACCGTATGGGAAAATAAAAAGTTAATACTTTTCAAGATTCACTTATGCAATATATACATGCCGATATACGAGTCACTTTAGCATCCCGGAATTTTGTGCAAGCTTGCTTTCCAAGCTTTTCTATTCATCAATAAACCAGAACTGGCTGTCCTGAAATGATATTTCCTCCAAACTTATATCTCGAAAATTATATCCATATACTCTCATACATGCAAATTTGCCTTTTTCCTCCCTGCATTATAAAACTTCCAATAAAATAATCTAACTCCCACTCCAAAACGGAGTAACTGGCAACATCCTAGTCCAATAATTCGAATCCTTTCCGTCCTTAAAATAGTAATCCGCAGTATTCCCCAGCCTGTCTACACTATTCGCATCCGCACCCGCAGCTTTTAAAACTTCCATAACTTTCGTATGGCCCGGCCGGCTCGCATAATGCAATGCAGTCCACTGATCTTTATCGACGGCGTCGACTGCAACTCCGTTGTCCAGAAGAAGACGAGCCGCAGTGTCACTGCCCCCCATAGCCGCGTAATGCAGCGCTACACGCCCAAAGCCATCTCTGTTCGTCAACGGTGCACCTCCGGCGAGCAGCATCTTGATGACGTTAATGTGACCGTTGATCGCAGCAAACTCCAAGCTACCTCGTCCTGAATCCTCGACCGCACTCAAGTCGGACCCTCGTTGGATGAGCATTTTTATAATTTCTTCATCCACATCATGCGTATTCATATCAGTTGCGGTAATCAGCGCGTCTCTGCCGTATTTGTCTCTTACAAGCAAATTGGCTTGATCGCGCGATAACAACTCCACAACTTCTTTATAATGCGGTTTCGCAGCCGCGAGATGCAACGCGGTGCGCTGGTCGTCGTCTTGCACATGTTGGTCTAGCTCGTGATGTGAGAGTAATTCCTCCACGATTGCCGGGTGGTTTGCGATCGCGGCGAGATGTAGCGCGGTCTGTCTCTTCTTTTGTTTCCCGTTGATATCAGACCCGCGATCGACGAGGAGTCTCACCAAATCTAGTTTGCCTTGGTGCGCAGCCACATGTAGAGGTGTCATTCCGCGTTTATCTCTCGCTAGTAGATCTGATCCTGCGTCGATGAGAGCTAACGCTATCTTGTAACGCCCTTGTTTGACGGCGAGGTGCAAGGCAATCTCATCGGTCGGTGTTGCCTTTATGTTCGGATCCGCATTGTGATTGAGCAAGATCGTGATGACTTCGTGATTTCCGTTTTCAGCGGCAAGGTGTAGTGGCGTGTAGCCGTTGCTGTCCATTTGATTGATATCTGTTCCTGTTTGCGCCATCCAGTCTAGTACCATGTGGTAACCTTTGGCGGACGCTTCCAGTAGCAAATCCGACTTGTCGGCCAAGTTGAGGAGTAAGAATTTGATAATTTCAGGTCCATTGGTATACTCGCCGGCATTATGCTTGTTAATGACGGCATACAATAAATCCTTGTCGATGGGCCCGCCGTAGAAGAGGATCAACCGCGCGATGTCGATATACTCAAATTGAATAGCTAACCCGACCGGGATCTCGTGCTCGTCATTCCATGTATTCGCGCCAACACCATGTAGTAAAGTTTGGAAGACAAGACGGATGTCCCCTCTCGCGGCTGCCGCATGGAGTCTGAACGGCTCGACGACCTTTGGCCGTTTTGATAGTTCTGCTAGCTTATCAATTGGAAACCCGACGAATCCGGCCGCAAATTCCGTCATCGCCTGTCTCGCGTTCGCGACAGATTCATCCTCTGATCCAAGGATCCTATTGAAGACATCGATAAGTCTCAAAAAAAGTCCACCTGCCTCTCGGAACCGATCTTGATCTGTAAGGATCCTTGCTTTCCTCTCGCAGAGATAGGTAAGACGTTCGCAAGTCTCCCTGATGGCGTTCCTTGATTTGGATTGCGATTTGCTTATCGTAACGATATCCTCCAGAGTATCGAATGGATCTTGAAGCATGTCGAGTTCGTTCAAGATGGGAATAAGGATCCTGTAAGAATCTTCGACTGAAATGGAGCTACTCCTTTGTAGAACTTCTGCTAAGCTGCGAATCGTACCATCAAACAATGTCACACCTCCTGCTCCTGGTCCCTCCATGACACCTGTATCTCCATCGAGTTTCTCTACACATCGCAGAAGATCACCCAAAAAGCTTCCAAGTAAATATTGGGCGTTTATCCTCTGCAAGCTAGCTTGAACAACAACACCGATTTGTGATTCTAATATTGGCACCTTGATCGTGTGGCTTGTTTGGAGGTTGAAAATTCTTCTCGCATCTATACGCTTTTGTCGACAAAATCCTGAAATGTCGTTTGTGTTTATTTGATCGCTTGGAGTACCTCTATAGATCCACCAATCGTGTATTATACGATTGAATTGACTATTGGGTCCCACAATCCACAGGTTTGGCTGCGACACGAGAGGGGAGGATTCAGTAAAGTCAGACATCCAAAGCGAAAACATAGCGGACACCTCTTCCTTGTCGAAAGTCCACGAAGTCCAATTGTTGTCAACTTTGGTTCGCCGCATTGTGATCCGCAGCTCGCTCCGCCCGCTCACAAACTCACTATCGACTAAAACCGGTATTTTCCAAGTGAATTCGCAAATATCTTCGTACGGTTTCTTCAAGGAGAGTTTCCCTCTAGATTTGTCAAAGGTCCAATGCATAATGCTTTGAAGAGTATTGACCAGTTCGTCGACAGTTTCCGAGAATTGTGAGGGCCACTTCGTCAACTCGGATAGGCGGACACGAGAGGTGAGAACCTCATGAGCGTATGCCGCAACATTCAATTGCAGGTCGGTCGGAAAATTTGAACGTGGTAGTTGAGATGGGTTCGAGGTCGATACGATTCTCCAAGCGTGGCATCGGTTGATTTTCTTGGCCATAAGATCCAGTTCATAACCCTCAGTGAGTTCCGTAGTTTCAGGAACTGCGGAAAGATTCCGTCGGACGTAGGCTTTCAATAGGATCATAACGCCGGTCGCAAGTAGTTGAGCAACGGATGCTGACCAATTCATCGCACGAAGTCTAATTGTAATGTTCTTTATCAGCTTTCCGTGCAATATAGAGCGGAATAAAGGCACTCGTTACCCTATAAATTGAAGTACGAAACCTATAGAAGGCATCATATGCGTATCAGTACGGGGCCTCATCATTAATTCAGAGCTAGACTCTTGACTTACAGACAACGGTGATTAAAGATCCAAGTACAGTCCAGAACTCCAGTCTTTGCAAATTCTGTGCCTTCCGAGAAGTCCTAATAACTCTACCATCACCTTTATCATATATAGCATACGATCCGAAGGACTGATCTCCCACGGTTTGCCCACGCTGCACCCAGACCACTTGATATTGGGCATCATTCGTCCTCGCGGCCTCCCACGCCTCCTCTTCTGTACTAGCTTCAACAACATATGCACAAAGGAATGAGCCCAACGTGATGCCGAGAGTACCGATGAGAGTGAATGGAAATGCATATTTAGGGGCTCCGCTCGATAGGTCTAGATGTTGAGTTGGATGAAGCGTAATGATGCCGTCGTAAATAAGGACACCGAATTGTAGCAAAACACCGATTATGGCAACAATGGTGTATTCCCATCGGCGTACCACGCCGCCGGAGACATTCAAGAAAATATTCGGGACGGTTTGCGAGTCTGCGGAGAGGCTTGAGGGTAGGCTTGAAGTCGGAGATGAGGTTCGCTTGAAAGGTCGTCCCTTCTTTTTCTTCGACTTGCTCCCTGTTTCGAGCTCCCGACCGCTCGCGCTCGCCGATACGAACAGTCCCTCTTTCCTCGCGTCTTCTAAGGAGCGAACTTCAACACGAGGAGCATTGCTATCTGATTTTTGCAGAACGTTTCTACTCTTGTCGGAGATATTGTATATCAATTCTACGGTCGAAGGAGATCCTATAACTCGAACAATGCTGGAGCCGTTCCAGAGCTAGCATACATCTTCAGAAGTTGAGCTGGTTACGACCAGGAAATGGTAAGCGAGACCTTCAAAAAAGCGAATGACACGGGTGAGGTGCTCCTTACCTCATAAGTTCTAACTCTGAGGCAGCTTCAGGTTCTCTGGCTCTGCCAACAAGAGCTTGCAGCCATCTTGGACCTCCTACTCTGATTGCTGAGATGACAGCGGTCAAGATCCCAATAGGTGCACACGCAAATATCAGGTTTTCGGTCCATGATGTACTGTGGCTCAAGAACTGGAGTGCAACCCGTTCACCAAAAAGAGCTAAGAGAGGACCTGCGAGCCGTATATATTGGTTAGTATTTGTGAGGATGTTGCATACTCGATCCCCTTTATACGGGGTTGACTTTGGTGGAAGCCGGAGACACGAATCTCCTCGAGGCCTCACGATGCCGGCCTTTTATCCCACTTGAGCAAAGGAAATTAAATCTGCATTTATGGCATCTCAACACCAAACACTTTATTTCCCTAGACGCTCTCACATGTCTGGCCTGGAAGAAAGGGGAAGAAAAAGAAAGAAAAAGAAAGAAAAAGAAAGAAAAGCAGACCGGTGTATATAACTCACCTAGGTCGCTGAAAAGGTTATTGGCAAAATTTGAATTCTCGCCATTGTCGTCGTCGCCAGCTCTTGCAAATGAGGAATACAAAGCAAGAGTTATGAAGAGTACGAATAACATTGTGTAACTGTGCCCAGGAAGCGAGGGGTCAACGAGTGCAAAATCTGCAAGCGAAGGCAGCAGCTTCGCCGGTAATATATTCACAGAGCTTCTGGAGGGCCCGATTTGGGCTTGGTTAAATTTTTGCTTGCTCATCACTCGACGCCTATTTCGCTGATTTACTTCAGCCTTTTAGTGATGAATCCGTGAATCCGGAGGGGGGTCGATGCAGATGCACGCACGAACACCACCAGGCTAGAGATATGCACAGTTGCACTGTAATATTGGAAGGGAGGGAGGTTATTCGCTAAAAAATGATTTGGGGGGCGTTCTTGTGTAACGATTGTTCCCAATTGCTCAGGGATTAGCAAGAGCTGTGCGTGATTTACAAATGTTTGGCGGGAGGAGTGGTTCAAGAATTGGGATGCTAAAACCGGTTTGCAAATGCGATTTAAATTTTGCAGGTCGGAGACCATGGGTTTTAATATTTTCGGCGTCGGTCTGTTCCATACTTAAGTATACCTTAGGGCATTGAAAGTCTAAGTCATGACATGGCCTGACTTATAGACGATCCGAAACTTGACGAAAGGCATTTGGCAAGGCTTCAGGTTTAGGAGCTAGGAGGGGAGGCTTCAAGGTTGAATATTTGTGACATCAGATCCATCAGTGCGAGCTTGTTGGCAGATTTGAGCACTGGGGCAGGTGAACTCCGAGGAATAGTTCTAGCAGTTGCCAGATACGGAAAGCGCTAAGCAGCCAATTTAAACCCCCGCACGGGAGGCAAGGCAGAGAGGTAAAAGAGAGGTAAAGAAGAGCAATCCTCCATCGATCTAAGATTGGTGGTTGCGAGAGCTTCAGACTGTGCATGAACTAGCTTCGCAGTTGCATTGTCTCCGAAGCTAAGTTAAGTTAGAGGCTAGCATCCCGACTAAGCTAATGTATTCCGTTGTTTGTTACACGGGACGGGTCGTCAAACTGCGCTATCCCGAGCAATCTTCGAGGCTAGGCGGACCGAAGGGCTAGCCTCGATTTCAGACGCCAAAGGGGCGTACTAGACTAGGTAGTACTTAAAGTGGCGATTGTGGAACCCGAACACTCGCCTCTCTGTACGCCCAGCCTTAAGGATCCGGAACCCTGAAACTGCTGGTAGCTGATCCTTGAGTCGAATATATATATACTTAAGTATATATCACAACTTTATTTGGTCTAGTATAGATATATTTACTCAAAATCAAAGCTATTGCCTATGTCTAGTCTATCAGCCAAGTTGAACCCGTTTTTTCTCGTTATTATGGTCGACATGGCCCTATCAGCCCTATTGATACAGTGTCGAAGCGGTGATTTGCATGGAGACAGGGGTCTCGCTGGCCAGACTTGGCGTCATCCAACCTCCAAAATCCTGCAACATTCATAGCTACTTAAGTACTTACTTACTTAAGTACTTATGTATCATGGGGTATATCTGGTAATGTTATTTGGTTTTTATTGTATTTTAGATTTTAAATTATCAACTAATCTCCTTATTTAAATTACTTAAGTACTTAATTACCAAGTAGATTTTGTTATACACATTATCCTCGCCCAACATATATATATATATATATATATACATTTCTAAAAATCTTGAGCTTCTTGTACCGCCAAAGCGAAATCAACAAAACTTGAAGGTATGGCTGAGGGGCAGTGGCTGGCTGCGATTGGTCTCGTTCCCAAAGGCGGCATAGTCGAGTCTCCAACTATACGCCCGAAGAAAAATTCGGCCGGCGAATATATTCCACACCAGGACCCACTTGAACCAGATCTCAACGTCCTTGAAAAGGAAGGTGGTTACATGAAAGACGCCCCAGATTCCCTGGAAATCGCGAAACAATGCGATGATTTGTTACGAACAGCAGAATCGAAAGAAACTCCCAGCGGAACGGTCTTCCAGACGGACGAAACATTTCGACGGGTGTGCGACGAGCTTTCCGGATGTAACAAAGCTAGGATCATTGACCTCATCGGCCCATTACTTGTGCCGCGCGCCAGAGAACTCTGGATTTGTGGTAGACTCAACCTTGCAAACTTGGTTGAAAGTCATAAGGAAGCGTGGGAAGGCCACATAGCTTCCGCAAACCCTCGCCCGCAACCAAGCTATGCTGTAGGCTTTTCTACCGCCGCGTTCACAAAAAGTCAATTGCGCGCGATTGCACCCTTTATCGAAATTGGTTCCCACGACGGGTATTCAGTGAGGGGCACACGTGATATGCTGTTTCCGTTCTTGACCGTGGAAATCAAATCAGAGACCGAAAGCATCGACACCGCACATCGACAAAATTGCCACAGCATGACAATTGCTATAAAGGGAATCATCAAGATTTTCAAATTAATCTACCCGAACGAACATTCACATCGCCTTCGAAATAAATTGTTAGGCATTTCAATTTCGCACACCAACAGAGTTGTTGCGATATTCGGCCATTATGCTGTATTTCACTTTGATGGCAGGAGGAATAAACTAGAAGGTGTATTCCGCCACCTGATCCAGGAGTTCACGTTCCATCATCAACCTGAAACGAGGTGGAAGTGTTATCAATTTGTATTGTCTATTTACGATCATTTCATGCCTCGACTATTAAATGACATACACACCGTTCTTGATCGGATATATGATATCACAATGAATACAGAAGAAAGGAACTTTTAGGCTAAGAAAACACGGTCTTCAGTAGCGAGTCTTGAAATGCAGGGGAAATATTAACGAGAGAAAAAAAGAAAAAGAAAAAGAAAAAAAAAGACTCAAATGCTAGCTAGCTAATCCAATTTAATCTTATGGCGGCCTCAAATGTTACCATCAATATCGTACCTTGTATACTTATTCGAATTCGTTGGATAAATCTGGGTACTGCAGGCATCCTAAATTCCCTTAGCAATCTTGATCATTCTGAAGGTCTCCTTGAGATGATGCGCCGATAAATTGAGAATGAAGACCAGAACAATGCAAAGATCAACTTCCAGATGTTTTATATATTGTACTAATTGTAGCCATGGATAAGAACGGCTATATAGACAAGAAATACGCATACAAATGAACCGTTTCGAAGGCGAATATCGTAGAACGTCTCAGACCTTTAGGATCTCAAATCCTTCACCACATGACCATCTTGGACTAAAACCAGACTGCCACCATTCCTGACTTCTATTGTTCTGATCTTACCGACACTGTCATCATCCACGGAGTTGGAAGCCCAAATAGCACTTCTCTGTTGACCCGCCGTATACATGACCAAGTTCCCATCCCACTGCAGTACAACACTAGAGCCACCTTTTCCCTCCGTACTGGACGCCCAACGAGGTTGAGCACCTGAGCCCTTTGGTGTTTCATACAATACCAAGTTGCCGTCGTCTTGGAATATGAGCACATGGCCTCCATCTGGGGATCGAAGTTGCTGGTTGCGGTACATGACTCCACCTGTTCCCAAGCTAGTAATCACAGGTGGATAGATGGCCCATAGCACTACGCCCTCCCTTGCAATAAGCACCTCGCCTTTGTCGGTCAGACGGAAGCTATCGGACCACCCAGCGTTGTCCGACCAGCGTTGAACACCATTTTGGTCAACGATCTCTAGTGGTCCACGAACCGGGAGCCTCAGTCCCATGGGAGCCTCGGATGCATTATTCGGGTTATACAGCGGATCGGTAAATACTGAATAGGAGCTGTCGGTAGAACTAGTGATTCGGAAGCCGCCGTGAGCTGTCAAAGTTAAAATGTATTGTCCGTTCGGGGAGACCAATTTGTGATTTGCGAGCAAGGTATCGCCACCACCGAGAGAACTTGTAACGTCCACTTCAGCAGGATACTGTCATATTTAGCTAAATTTGGCATTTCTGATCCAAACGCTAGTTGCCCTTCATAAGCGGTAATTATGATAAATGATAGAGAATGCTTACGCTAATGTTCGTGCTCCAGGTTATAGCAACATTCCCGTCCTCCTTTTCGTTTGGTCGGCCGATGCGTACAAACTTCATTTGTGCATCATCGTCAAGAATTGCCAACTCGACTTGACTCCACGTCTGACAGATGAGAATCCTGTCACCCCAGTCAAAGATATGTCTATATCGCGCTCTTATCCAAGCGGCCACCTTTGGTTGTCCTAGGAGATCAGCACGCTTGATGGAGAGCACCTTCTCAGAATTCGAACCAGCATGAGAAGAATATCCTTTCTCCTTGGATGCATCTAGAAGATCGTTGTTTGGCACGTAGAAAGTGTCGGTGGTGATGATGACTTCCCATGTAATCCCCTGCAGGTCCGGCACCTTTGATTCGCCAACCCAACTTTGATGTCTGCATGTCCAGTCGATTATGACCGAGCCTTCTTGTGGAAGAAAACGTCCGTTCGGTTTGATACCTCCATTCAGTGTCATGTTAAGTTTCATAAAGTGCATTATTTTTGCTAGATGGCCCTCGACATCTTTGAGGAATGCGTCGTTATTTTGCTTTATTCCGTCGAGGGTTTTGAACTCGTTCACGCTCGAGGCGGTCCATGTTGTTGGTGGTGGGATGGAGGGGGCATTTCCCACCAGACGGAACTTTCGTTCTAGAGATTGTAGGTCAGACTTGGTGATGAGACTGGGTGCCATAGTGATATCGATGATACAACATGGATTTCGTAAAAGTTAATTTAATGCAAGGTAGTGATATCGTGATTTTGACTGCGTAACGAAGTTTATCAAGTCTTTTCAACCGAATCAAGCTTAAGCTTAGGGCCAACATAAATAGATGGAGAAAAGACGTCGCTGTCTGGTCTCAAACCTGAATTTTGCAAACTCTCGATTCTAAATATTGGAAGTGACTGAGCTAGCGCTGAGACCGAGAACAGCTCGACCAAAGATATCTCCGATTGTGTGGCAGGATGCTGGCAAGTACTAGTATACTAAATCATGCTTGATTGATGAGCCCGGTAGCTCCTCCTCAAGCATGCTCTTGCACTCTAATGCTGGGATACATAATGCATCGATATGGCTAACTTGATCAGCTTGTATATATATAATATAAGGGTTGCAATATTAATTGAGGTCTTCGTGAAGTCCTTAGAGCGTGTTGTTTACCGCCGAAAGAAGTTAGATGTGTCACAGCCACAACATGGCAGCCATGATCGCTAATCGCTTATGTAATCAGGATTCAGATCCTGGTTGTGGCGGTGCATTTCCTATATCAAAACCAATCGAACCGATATCTCCGTTCCATTCCACTTGCAACCACAATACTATAGTAGCTACTAGGACACTCGAAACGAACCATGGAACCGGTCACACCTTTAGATTCAGCGGATAATACAGCTGCATGATAATATACTCCTTTTTTTATTCTTTTTTTTTTTTATTAGAATGCCATCTATCTTTCGTAAGGTTACGCTCGGACGAACGATATTTACATCCAAAAGCATATGTGAGTTACATCCACTAACATTCATTCACCCCATGCTACCAACCACCATACAAGACTACCCACCACCATGCATCTCAACTATATATATATATTCAATTGAGACGTTATTAATTCACATCTTCAGCCACCAGTCCCATCTCCGATCAAACCAATCCCCTCCATATATACCCGTATCGATATATATAATAACTATAATAATAATAATAATAAATATAAACCATACTCAACCTCGACAATGCAAACCTACACCACAATCCCATCCTACCGCGCATGGCGCTCCTCCCTACCCCCCAAGTCAACCGTAGGAGTGGTACCAACAATGGGTGCCCTCCACGCCGGCCACATCTCCCTCGTCCGCCATGCCGCCCTCGAAAACACCCACGTGGTGGTGACAATCTTCCTAAACCCGGCGCAATTCTCCCCGACTGAAGATCTAGCAGCGTACCCGAAGACACTCCCCGCGGATCTCGCAAAACTCCATACCTTGAACTCCTCGTTGCCGTTAGAGGCCAAGGGGAGGGTATCGGCTGTGTTTGCACCGACGGTGGGGGAGATGTACCCGCTCGGTATCCCACTCGATCGAGCGGAACAGGTGGGGACGTTTGTGGAGGTGGTACCGTTGAGTGCGAAATTGGAGGGAGGCACGAGACCTCATTTTTTCAGGGGTGTGGCTACGGTATGCACGAAATTGTTCAATATCACGGGTCCGAATAGGGTATATTTCGGTCAGAAGGATATACAGCAAACAGTCATCTTGAGACGGTTGTTGGCGGATTTATGTTATGATGTGGAGTTGCGGGTCGTACCCACGGAAAGAGAAGCGGACGGGTTGGCGATGAGTAGTAGGAATGTATTTTTAGAAGAAGGGGACGGGAGGAAAAGGAGGGAGGTTGCGATAGTGCTATATCAAGCTTTGAAGGCGGCGGAAAAGGTGTACGTTGAGGGTGAAGTCAGGGCTGGTGAGATTTTAAAGGTGGCGAGGGAGGTTATCGAACGGGGAAGGGTGGAGAGTGGGGGGATGGTGGAGCTGGATTATGTGAGTTTGAACGAGGGGAGTTTGTTGGAGGAGGTGGAGGTTGTGAAGAGGGGAGAGGGGGTTATATTGAGTGCTGCCATGTGGGTGAATCCGACGAAAGAAGGGGAGGGAAGAGTTAGGTTGATTGATAATTTGATATTGAATTAAATTTTATATAGCATATATTGTCATTTTGTATGTAGATGTGCTTGTATGTATATATTATATTGATCAATTGAATTTAATATTTATCTAGCGATATATATAAAATGATTGAGCTTGGGATCACAATTTAATTTCATTTTTTGAATGCAAGTCCACGCGAAAGCTACTCAAGTAGATATATCTAGCGATAGTACATACATACTTAAGTACGTGCTAGTCGCAAGCAAGTTCCACGTTGCAATAAGCGTTTTCTTTGCGCATATGCACACAGGTGGGATACAACCATGGAATATTCCCGAAGGATCCTGCGCACGGTCGAGTCTGGGCAGGGGGGAAGAAATTAATGGAAGGAATGGGCGCTGGGTCTGGGCGCACTTGCTGGCATGTAGTATGACGTTTACGTCCCACGATCGAGGCTGCAATATTCGAGTACGAAGAAGGTACGAAAATGCATAGCAGTAGCCAATTATGATACGATATTTTAGAACTAGAAGCTACTATGGCATGACTTGCATGAGTATTCAAAACGAGATGGGATGAAATTTTTGGAATGGGAGTCATATCGTGTTAATTATAACTTTTGCCTCCGAACCGCGAAGGGCAGGAGGCGGCGCCCGTAAAAAAAAAAAAAAAAAAAAAAAGGTTGAATCCGCCTCATCCCATCTCATCTCTCATCTCCACCAGCCTTAGGCTCCTTTTTTTTCTTCTTTTCTTTCCCAGTTTTTTCTTGTGAAACGGGGGAGAAGCTTATCGTAACATGACAGCTAACAAGTTATGGTAATTATATAATTAGCTAGACCAACGGGGAGGCGCCACTTTTAGGATTTAGCTAGTTAGGATCGATATATAAGTATGTAGTATCATTTGTATGTACATGTATATAATTGGATTTGCCGCCCCCGGTGTGAGTAAGCAACATTGTTGGTGACGAAACCAATATTTGTTTATAACTCGGTGGCGGCAAAAATTGATACGATTCCCCCCCGTGACAAGTGTATCATATCATATATATATATATATATATAATATAAAATACGAAAAGGCCAGCTTGGAAGTTAAACTTGGAAGTTGTGAATGATTTCATGAGCTCAGAGTTAACTTGTGTTCAGCGGATAAAATCTGACCGAGTGGAATTGCAAGGGCCTCCTCTCTGCTCTCCGCCAAGACCCCGCACAGAAGAGGCCAGCTTGTACAAACAAAAACACACCCGCCCGCCCACGCCGCCCGTCGCGCGATACACACACAACACGTTAATTAAGCAATTATTATTAATAATTCAGAATTTGCTGACATATGCTCGTGATTGATCGTATTGTTCTATTCAAATTCTGATATATTCTTCTATACTCTAAGCTGCCAGCTTGTGGTGGTAGTGGTGGTGGTAGTGGTGGTGGTGGTGGTGATATAGTTATTGCATAGATCTGATAATATAAGTAAGCTTAACTTGAAGACACATGTCAATAATTTGTTTGTATGTCCGTGCCGTAGAACACCATAGAAAACTTTGTACACAACTGTCGACTCTGTCACTTTTTGTTCACTATCGATAGAACTAGTTGAAGCTAGCTAACTAGCTACCTGAACCCTTGTCGGTGTTAATATTTTTTCTTACCAACCGGGTGTTAGTTTTGCTAGTTTTTAGTAGTGCCCTTTGTGCTGGGTTCACAGCAGTGCAGCAGTGTGGCGAGTGCGCGCCGAACAAGAAAAGAAAGAAGAGACCGAATTTTTTATGCTACGCTGGCCTGTACGTCGCTGGCTTGTCAACACCACCACCCTCAACAACCCGCACAGCCAACCACGGCCATTATTTATAAATCTACTTTCCCTCTCTCAACCCTCTCGTTCTCCCTCCATCTCATCTCTCTCATCCTTCTTCTCCTTCTCAATCTAAATTCAATTGGGAATTTGTACTGCTTGTCTGTCTGTCTGTCTGTCTGTCTGTCTGCCTGTCTGCCTGTCTGACTGCTTTGAAAGCTCTGACAGCTTCTATATCTGATACCCTATTTTGTCACGAATAATCCCTTTTTATATCTCTTTTTCTTTCTTTCTTTATTTGTCTGTGATTCCCCTTCCCCGCTAGATACCCACAATACAGTCAGTCAGTCGCCAGTTATGGCACGAAAAACAGGCTTCTCCGCCTGGAGCACACTCTTCTACCTCTTTTTACTATTCGTCGCCCCTCTGGCGTTAATAGGCACTGCTCACGCGGATGCCAACGAGACCAAGGAAGCTGAAAGCTATGGAACTGGTGAGTTTTACTTCTTTCTTTGATATATATCCGCTTTAGATATATATATCTCCGCCAATTGGTATGGAGGATTCGATTTTTGAAGCTGTTGTAACTAACGTCAATCGTCAATTTACAGTCATCGGTATCGATTTGGGCACCACCTACTCTTGCGTAGGTGTCATGCAAAAGGGAAAAGTCGAAATCCTCGCCAACGATCAGGGTAACCGTATCACTCCATCCTGGGTCGCCTTTACCGATGAAGAACGTCTCGTCGGTGACGCCGCCAAGAATCAAGCCGCCGCGAACCCAAAGAGAACCATCTTTGACGTCAAGTAAGTCTTATTTTCACTATTATTTGATATCCTTGAAACTTCTCGCTAACGGTTATAAAGGCGTCTCATTGGACGCAAGTTCACCGAATCCGAGGTTCAAGCCGACATCAAACACTTCCCATTCGACGTCGTCAACAAGGAAGGCAAACCAGCCATCAAGGTCGAAGTCAATGGCAAGGACCGTCTCTTTACCCCAGAGGAGATCTCCGCCATGGTTCTCGGAAAGATGAAGGAGATCGCTGAGGCTTACCTCGGAAAGAAGGTCACCCACGCCGTCGTCACCGTCCCAGCCTACTTTAACGACGCCCAACGTCAGGCCACCAAAGACGCCGGAATCATCACCGGTATGACCATCCTCCGTGTCGTCAACGAGCCCACAGCCGCCGCTATCGCGTACGGCCTCGACAAGAAGGAAGGTGAACGCCAGATCATCGTCTACGATCTCGGTGGTGGTACCTTTGATGTCTCCCTCCTCTCCATCGACCAGGGTGTCTTTGAGGTCCTCGCCACATCCGGTGATACCCATCTCGGAGGTGAAGATTTCGATTACCGTGTCATCCAGCACTTCACCAAGATCTATAACAAGAAGAACAATGTCGACATCACCAAGGATCTCAAGACCATGGGTAAACTCAAGCGTGAAGTCGAAAAGGCCAAGCGTACCCTCTCCTCTCAAATGTCCACCCGTATTGAAATCGAAGCCTTCCATGACGGAAACGACTTTTCCGAGTCCATCACCCGTGCCAAGTTTGAAGAATTGAACATCGATCTCTTCAAGAAGACCATCAAGCCAGTCGAACAGGTTCTCAAAGACGCCAAGATCAAGAAGAGCGAGGTTGACGATATCGTCCTCGTCGGTGGCTCCACCCGTATTCCAAAGGTCCAGGCCCTCCTCGAAGAATTCTTCGGCAAGCCAGCTTCCAAGGGTATCAACCCCGATGAGGCCGTCGCCTACGGTGCCGCCGTCCAGGGTGGTGTCTTGTCCAACGAGGCCGGTACCGAAGAACTCGTTCTTATGGATGTCAACGCCCTCACTCTCGGTATCGAGACCACCGGAGGCGTCATGACCACTCTCATCAAGAGAAACACCGTCATCCCAACCCGCAAGTCCCAGATCTTCTCCACCGCCGCCGATAACCAGCCCGTCGTCTTGATCCAAGTTTGTAAGTCATCATATCATCATTATCGTCAAATAACAATTCAAATGAGAGGATACTAACAGCGAAATTAGATGAGGGTGAACGTTCCATGACCAAGGATAACAACATGCTTGGCAAGTTCGAGCTCACCGGTATCCCACCAGCACCACGTGGTGTCCCACAGATCGAAGTCTCCTTCGAGCTCGACGCCAACGGTATCCTCAAGGTTTCCGCCTCCGACAAGGGAACCGGCAAGGCTGAGTCCATCACCATCAAGAACGACAAGGGCCGTTTGTCCAAGGACGAAATCGATCGTATGATCGAAGAGGCCGAGAAGTTCGCCGAGGAAGATAAGCTCGTCCGTGAGAAGATTGAGGCCCGAAATGGTATGCTTTATCCATCTCCACATCTCTAGTATTCATCATCAATTACTAACGTGAACATAATAGGTCTCGAGAACTACGCCTACTCCCTCAAGACCCAAGTCGCCGATGAGGAAGGTCTCGGTGGCAAGATTGAAGAAGATGACAAGGAAACCCTCAACAAGGCCATCAAGGAGGCCATCGAATGGTTGGAGACCAACGGCCCCACCGCCACCAAGGAAGACTTTGATGAGGCCAAGGAGAAACTCTCTTCCGTCGCCTACCCAATCACCAGCAAGCTCTACGGCGGTGCTGGCGGTCCAGGTGCCCCACCAACCGATGAGGAGCCACTTGCCAGCCACGACGAACTATAAATTTAAAAAAAGTCGTGAAGGGGAAATAAAGTATTCTTTGTGTATATTTTTGTTGGGTCTTTTTGTGTGCGACCCAGCTTGCTTGACCTGACCTGACCCGGCCTACGGCGTCTACGTTTACTTTTTTTTTTTAGTTTTTTTATTTTTTTATATTATCTCTTTTTTTGGTTGACATGGTCGGGTCACGGTTCGCTTTGCATGTCTGAGGGTGTTTTTTTTTTTCTTACTTGGTATTAGAAAAAAACTTTTATTTTATTATTATAAAAGTACAGATTTGCGGTTGGGGGTGTATACAAGATTGAATGAGAATGGAAAGAGATAATTAAACAACTACTTTTTTGTGCCGGATCCATGTGATGTAACGTCGCGTTCGTGATAATATGATTATGATCTTGTCTAGTGCCGAGACTGGATTATGATTGCATATTGGAAAGTGAGTGTTATTCCACACAACTCTCGCTCGTTTTGGATATATAGCTAAAAGTTGCATATACGAAATATACAGGACCGACATTGAGTATAGTGATATCACTTCCAATCGTACTATTACCCCAAGTAATATCCATCATTCCGTCTACCAACGTATTTTATTGTATCAAGGGTCAGACTCATGCTCTTGCATTAAAAAATCGATCGAAAAGCAACGGTCTGTGAATATTAAGTCTCAATAGCGCGTGGCTCCTGTGCCTCCAATTTTGCATGCATAGACTTATCTTATCAGGGTTAGTTGTATATATATATAGTGACACGTTTAAATCCGATCATGTGCATAAGTATCTAGGGTAGTTAAAGTTCTCGACGACCCGAATTGATAGATTTTCAGTGGTCTATCTCTTTCAAGGTCGTTTTGAAGAACTGACCGGGATGAGATGTAAGGGGCTAGATATACATAAAGGCACAACCGGCCGGATTTCAGAATGCCAATTAAACCCGGGCCCAACTAGCAAAATCGGTCCAATTTCGGTCCGTATTTAAGTATATATACTTAAGTATATATATTTCGTGACCCTGAGTGACTAAGTAAGTATTTCGGGCCATTCATTGTGGATACTTATACATACTTGGGTAGACAGATACGTAGACGTGCTTCAATATTTTATATCGTCTGATGCACTCGCTGAAACTTTTATGGGCACGAGATCATACGCTTGATTTTGGTCTTTTTTTTTTTTTTTTAAAAAAAAGAAATTTCGGGCCAGTACGGTAATTGCACTTATCGTCTCGCAGATTTCGGGCCAGTATTTACACTTGCCGTCATGCAGATTTCGGGCCAGCGTTGGGCCCGACATTGCGTTTGCGTTACCTTTGAGATTTTTTCGAGAACTGAAAGTGGAACTAGGATAGTACCGACTAGAATTATTTACCATGTAACGGCACTGGAATCCAGTCGTCCCGTGTGAGTATCAATCAGTGTAGCATGCATAAAACTGCTCCACAGAGTTGCATGGATTTCACAGTGAATGTCTGAACTGTTTACAATAACGTTACTAGCGGAACTTGAGAATAGAAACTCAGATATTCAAGACTATAGTGTCTCAACCGCATTTTTCAACGAAAGTGGGGGGCTATGGACAGCAAAGATGAAGGCTAGAACTTGCACTGTAGATTCGAAGCAGGTCAATTCACACCACACTGCACAGCGGCGGCACCGAAAATGTTGCAGAAATTGTGTTGTGAGAAACTGCGTTGGTGCGTGTATGTGTAACCACACTACCAACACTCGTGATAATATGGGGCGGAAGAAAAGGGGCTATAATCTCATATATTAACTAACTACAATATAAGATAAGGAGAAAAGGAAAAGAAAAATCCCAATCTAAACTAAAAACCTAAAATATAACCCAGAAAATCCAAAAAAAACCTAATAATAAACTAATAATAGTAATAAGACCAGATTGATATGCAAAAACAGACCAACAGAGCCTATATCACATAAATAGCTCACACCATAAGGAAATAGCTTATTTCAACATCCCGTCAAAATAATATAAAAATAGAGATATTCGGTAAAATATAAAAATAATTAATAAAAAATAAATTTAGTAAGATTAATAATGAGTGGTTTTACCTTACAAAAAAAGAAAAGTGTAATATAAATAAAATAAAATTTGCTTGTAAAGGGGATTGGGAGTGTGCGTGTGAGTATATAAATCATTTAGTAAAATCATCAAAAATTTCTAAACATAAATATGGATGTATGTGGTTTAGTGAGTATTGGTTTTACTGAATCTTAGTAACTATATCTACTAATTACACTAACTGGCTATTTTTGGTTAATTTTATTATTTTAAATATTTTGTTGATATAGCGAGACTTTAGTTTTGGGATGTGTATATTAGTGTTTTTTAATAATACTAGATTGTTTATTTTTGAAAAATTATCATAATATTGCTGGATATATTGGTCATAGAGTTGCTTGTGATGGCAGAAAATAGTCTCCAAGGCTTGATTCTAATTAGCCATTAGTGTATCCAGGCGCAATATAATTGTTGTGGTGTTATTAATAGTAATAAAGGTGGAGTGAGTTTACACTTAGAGAGTGTTTTAAGTTTTTAAATCTTTAGGTAACTGATCAAGGGGATTTTAGTAAGCATTAAAATTTAAAAATAGTTGGCTAGAAGTAAATTTGTGATGTTTAATGTGTTGAGTATTGACTGAATATTAAAAGAGGGAGTACTATATATCCCAAGCTCCTTCCAATACTAAAGTTAGGTTGGCTACATATAATTTGTATAAATAATATAAGACAATTTATATAATTTGCTTTATAGCCCCAGTAGTCTACAAATATCTCAAAAGTTTAAAATATTAATAAATCTAATACCTAATATAATAAGCGGGTAATTTTTCTTTTATAAAGTAAGAGGTGTTATTGTTATATAAAATTAAGAATAATTTAAAGAAAAAACTAATTATAATAAGTAGTTGAATAGTATATTTTTTAATAGCGAACGGAGTAAATATAATGAAAATATATCGGTTAAAATAATCAATAGCTATTAGTAAATATTGATTACTTTTACAACTAATAATAAAAGAATTTAAATAATTAATAACTAACAAGTCTATAAGATTGATAATAAAGATGGATATGGGTATATTTTTTTTAGTTTAGTGATTATTGGATTTTTGATAGGCTGCATATTAGCTAACAAAGGATCAAACATCTTCTACTCTAGTAGGCTAATAATAGTGTTCTATTAATTATTTCAAAGTTAATTTGTAGGTAAAATGCTTGTAATAATAAGTAGTTGTTAAGATTTCCTAAATACAGTTTTTAGTAATACATTGGTTTTATTTTCTAATAAATTCCCAATACTCCAGTCATACTAAGGAGTAATTTAGATAAGGGAGGCTCAGACCGGCTAAACAATATCAACGACACCTTCAGCACAAAATTTTCCATTAGCTCTTAGTAAAATCACCAAAAATTTCGCCTTTTTTCCAAAGGTAGTAAACTATGTCACTGTATTCACTCATCAACCATTAGTTCCACTCATCCCCTATTATTAATATCAATATTTTTTCTAAAAAGGAAGCCTCATCTCTCTTTTCTACTTAACCAATCCTATATACACCCAGGTCCTCCCTCATTTCCTCTCACACTACAAAGTCTTTCTTCAGCATATCCTTTTCAATATCTAATATTATTTATTTTTCCTCTTCCCCTTAATTTGCTAAAGTAGGCGAGTTTATGATCTTTTTAATTTGGAAGAGGTTATCAACAATCTCAAAATCTTTTTTTAGTGTATAAATAACTTGATAATCAAATTATAATATCTTAAGCTACCATCAAAATATCCAACCTATAATATCTCCACTATTAAATATCAATACCAAAACTCTATAATCTATATACAACATAACAAAATAATCAGATCCTAATAAATAATACTCTATATCTGATAAAAATCAGACCACAACTAAAACCTCCCTTTCCATAATTATATAGCAACTCTCAGCATCCATTAATTATTGACTTAAAAAAATAATATATTTTTCCTTCCCTCTAGTCTTTTTGCTAGCCACAGTACCTACAAGCAAAATAAGCAATTAAAACAATACACCACCCAATCCCTTAATTAAAGCATTTATAGCCAGATAATATTAAAAAGTAAAATCTTTATTTTAACAACAAATATCTATAATAAATATAATTATTCTATCAAAAGCAGCCTATTACTTAAATTACCAATTAAAACCAATAATTTGTTTAATATGCTTCTTACCCTTAGTAAATATAACTTCTATAATCACAACCTCTTTTAACACCTTATATAAGTCACATTTACCAAAAACAAATTTCTTAAAATATATCATAAAATATAAAAACTAATCAAGATTATTTATAATCTTAAAGATCAAATAGGCTTTGATTTTGTCTAGTTTTTTATTATTAGGCTTTAAGTTTTCCAATATTTATTATAATCCCACTATACTCAGACTCTCCATAAGGCAGAAAAATTTATTAAGTAATAATATTAATCTAGCCCAAACTAAGTAAAGGAAATAGATATAATATAGGAAAAAAGCTTAGTTTAAAGTAGAGCAATTAACTCCTACATTGTCATCAAAGAATAATTCGTAGGCGGATTGAAAGATCTCGCGGTTGAGGCCCTCATTCTTTAAAGTATTAGTAGTTGCAGTGGGATATTCAGCCCTATACCTCCCTAAATTAGGTTTGATAATGCTTGCCCCCCTACAGGGACTTAGCAAAGGTAGGATTTCATTCATAAAACCATTAATAGACGAGATAGCAATAATAGGCATAGGAGGCTATTTTATAATATTATAAGTTTGTAAAATAGTATTTATAATAGGTAATTCTTAATATAGCTCGAATATAACTCCACTCATCAAATCCTAAAACTGTATGTATATATAAAGCGATCCAATAAGACCCTGCCCCATCCTCAAATAAACATACATGCCTAAATTATAATTAAAAACTATTTTGTAAATATGACTGGGGTACATTAGCACAGCCTAGTAGCCGTTCGCTCCGTCTGCTTTCTAAAAATACTTGTACTGCAGTTGGCATATTATATCAATTAAGGATTCCAAGCGTCTAATGGGATAATTAGATTTGAGGATTACCTTATTAATAGATTTAAAGTTATAAATTAAGTATAAGCTTTTATTAAGTTTTTTTATAAACCAAATATAAATTGTTCACGAGTTATTACAAAATATAATAATATCTGTTTTTTATAATTTTAATATATATTCAATTATCTACTTTTTTTGTTGTTCAATATATAGAGGCTAGCCATTATTTTAAAATTTAACTTTTTTAATAATAGATACATAATATATTAATAAATCTGTGGCAAATAAATCACATAGATTAATTATAAAAAGGTGTTTCCAAGTATATAACACTCTTTTCATAAAAACCCTTTCTATAAAAATACCAGCTATTTCCATGTTCAGCTTAGATTAATTAAACTATGTTTCTATTTCTTTATTTAAAGTAATAGTATTAAGTTTAGTATAATAATTAATAAGTTAATGATAAATAAAAAAATTATATTTATTTCCTTATATTGTATTAGAGTTATTATCCTTTTTTTTAATATTCTAGAAATGGTGTTGCTGGTTTTTAATAACTACCACTAATAAAGATATCATATCTTCCTATTTTAATGTATTTACTTTTACTAAGTTTTGCAACTTTTGTGTAACCCTATTATTTCCAAGTGGTATCTTTTTATTAGTAAATAGTATCTTTAGTATAGTACTTTATCCTATTACTAACTTAATATTATATTTACTTACTTTTTTTTTTTAATTTATTATTTTCCTTATAATCCTAATGTACTTTTTTCTTTTTTCCAATTTTTTTAATTAAAAGATATCTTTTGATACTTTTTTCTAAATATTTTTTAAATTATAAATTTTATAAATATAATTAGGATTTTTTAAATATATTTTTAAGTTTTTAAATTTTTAATATTGATTTATTTTTTGTTA
>LDDX01000070.1:210-162870 GCA_012184315.1 Arthrobotrys entomopaga
ATTAAGATAAGTTTTTATTATATTTTAAATTTGATTTAAAAAAAACTTTAATTTAATTACATTTTAATTTAATTACTTAATCCAGTACAAAATAAAACTTAATTAAATAAATTAAAAGTCAATTAACAAATTAATAAAATAAACTAAATTTTTTAAAACCATAATTAATTATTTATACCTAATATGTAAAATCATTTGTTAATGTAGAAAATATAGCAGCTAACAGAATATTATCTTTTTTAAAAACAAAAAAAGCCTAATAATATAATATTATTAAATTATAAAAATCTGATTAATATATGTAAAATAGAATGATATTCAGAAAAGATCTTAAAAGTCCTGAGGCTATAAGCTAACTAAAAGTGCTGACTAAGCAGCGCATGATAACTAAGCAACATATAACATTCTGGGTTACATAGCCTCCCAGTTGGTAACAGTTGAATCTTTGAAGCTTTAATTGATTTATGCAATAATAGATCTGGAAAAACGGTAATAACTTGAGTATAACGATTCGTAGCTATAAAATCTCATCTCTTGGTAATGATTATCGATTGGGAAGATTGTTGCATATTGCCGCCCGAAACTGGGTTGGTGGAACAGAGAGCTTAATATATTAATACTGCGCGCGGGGTGGAATCGCATAAATGTGAATATTGCAGGAGCTTGGAGTTTTTATATATATAAGTAATATGTCAATTAAGAAGGTTTAAGGGGGTAAGTTGGTTTAGATATCGAGATGCAAGAAAAACGGGATGCGACAGCCCGCAGTCTATATACACGAGCTTTGGACTCAACCAGGGCGAAGAGAAGGTCCCCACCCACAAAACAACAGCATGAATGGTGTAGTCAGCCTCGTGTGCAGTCTGTGTGGTGCGTGGGCGCAGTTTGGAAAAGGAAAGATCGGAATTCCCACTTTGGGCTATTTGCCGATTTCACGGTCTTGGCCGACTTTTGATTCGGCTGTAATCCCCCAGACTAGTAATTACCTCGCCTCACTCATATCGAAAGAGCTCGAGCGTCTCCAGCAAGAGATATATCGTATATTATCACACCGGGATATAGCCGCTGTCACTGAGCCCCGCAGCCACACTCGTCATATTGGGAAACTCCCGAATTCCCACTTGAAGAACTATCTGAAGAAAGACATAGCGATCGTTGATTTGTACGTGGCTCCATCATTACATCAACATACATCTACAATATTAATGTGAGGAGGAGGCAGCTTTCTTGGCTTTGCTCGCTTGAGTTAGCTTGCCAGCCTTGGCTCGGGGCAGATACCTGGTAAATTGTTTCCCAGACGCACGAAGCTTAAGCTTAATTATATACTTACTTACTTAAGTAAGTGCTTAAGTACTTAAGAAGGTAAGCAGAATTGAAGATATGAAATTCTTGTGAATACATGTTTATAACGTTTAGTAGAATATTATCCGAGGGACAGGTTTGGAGTTCTTCAATCTAACTTACCAATCACGTGAAACTTTTGCAACTTCATCCAAAGCACTCGGCAAATTTAAAGGCTCGGGAAGTCTTTCCCCAAAAAGCCGCAGCTAGCAGAGATGCAAGTCACGTGGAAAGGCTGCGATGAGCTAGCTGAGGGGTAAATCTGTCTTCGCGGAGTTTAACCTGCATCGAGGAAAACATCAACATGCACCGTAAAAGTCAGCACATCTCAAAGCTGCGATATCTCGTAGAGAACGGCCACATCCAGTAAACCTCGGACAAAAACGGAAATTTCGCAACTCACTGCAACGGAAATACCGTCTCCCCCCACCCACGATGTCCGCGGCCGAATACTATGAAGCCCATGCTCGCGAACTTGGGACCGATGAAAGTGTCCCCGAGGAGTTCGAGCCAGAGTCCGAAAAGCAGTCAAAGCGTAGCAAGATGAATATGTTCCTGTAAGCACACCGCCTCCCCCCCAATGCCCTATAATCCATTGGCAAAAAAAAAAAAAAACACGTGATAGGTATCTCACGTTCTACCTCAGAAACAAAAGCTTCTCCATGGGGAAAGACGAGCTTATGAAAGGGAAAGTCGCATTGCAGCAATCGCTCGGACTCGGTCATAAGCCTAATGTTGTACCCGAAAGTGAAGCGGAAGTTGCGGGACCTCTGCGCAAGGTAGAGATCGGTTGGCATCCAGTTGCAGGGTTCGCTGGGAAATGGCTCGCCGAGAAGACCGGACTGGGGAGGATGATCAAGGAGAAAACTAACAAATACCCAGATCCGACTCAACATTGGGCGGTGCTGGTTGGGGATTATGCTCATGAACTTTGGATGGTATTTAATTTTACTCGCAAATCGCTTTAAATTATAAATCTGCCCGGAAAGATGACTTTGGCTGATGAACTATTTTAGGACGAACACTTGGACGTCATTTATATCAACGAAGAGGTCAAGCGAGAAGAATGGACGACATTCGAAGTAGGAAAAACAAGATTCAACGACCAAGCTCTCAAAGAAACCGGTCAGTACTCACATCTTATACCCGTACACCCTCCCGGAATTCTATTGATATGTATCTCGAATATATATATAGGTGAAATGGTCATCCACAACATGAGACAAGCCAGGGCAGCATACAATCTAATCAGCAATAACTGTCAAAACTTTGCCGTCAATTTGTTAGATGTGATCCAGATCGGATCGCACAGACAATTTGCAACCGCGTTCGCCGTTTATCAGAGGGCAACCGGTAAAGGTGCCATCAAGGACCTCTTTATCGATCACCACCCAGAAGAAGAAGCACCGCCGGTTAGACCTGGTGTTACTCGTATCGACACCGTACATAATGCACAACAGGTCATGGAACAAAATACGACGAAATTAGACCATCACAACTCATTCTTTTCTTCGCACTAGTAGGGATTTTTTTTTTTTTCTAGCGTTCGATCTCAATAAGATATCCCATTTAGCTAGCTATTATTATTTATATTAAAGGTTTCGGAGGATACTCTACTATATGGTCCTAAATGATTACCTATTCGATATATTCTCGAGCTAAATTCTATATCCCACAAAGTGGCAACAAGGGCCGCAACATAGCCCTAACTGAAAGACTACACAAGCTCTGTCTTCCAGTCAAGATTATATTGCAATCTTTTCTTACCACCATACCATACATAACTGGCTAACTAGTAACATAACTAACTAACTAACTAGTAACCATAATTATTCTTTTTAGTCTTTTACAACAGCTCTAAATATTGATTACTGGTATACCTAATCACTAACAGCAGACTGAAAAGAAAACTAATTAGATAATACTATAAACAACTACCTTGTATTATAATCAAATTTGGTCCTTTCTTTTAATATAGCTACTTAGCATTTTTGCCTAAAACAGTAATTATCAGATTTCTACAGCGTAAATGGTGCTGCTGATTGGCCAGCCAAATTGGTTGCTAAGTTGGCCGCCAAGTGATGGGGACCTCCCGCGGAGTAGTAGTTTCTTCCTTTCAGTCAGGCATATGGGTATTTCAGTGTCAGTCTCGGAGCCAGATCAGATCGAGACTTGTTTGTACGGGTCTCACTTTTAGATCTGCCTGCCCTCCTGCATGCGCATGCTGCAGGGCCTCGAAGCTATCTCTAGTTGTTGCGAGGTCGTTTGCGTTGCGCTGGGCCAACACATTCGCCCGCCATTTGACCAATCTCGGGACTAGCCGTTTGACATGAGAAACTTTAACTTTAAAAAGCCTCTCAAATGAAACACTTTGCGAGAGTTTCTTCCTTCTTGCCTCAGCCGGGGTAACTCAGGCTCGCTACCCTTCGTCTCATGTAAATACCTACTTAAGTACCTACATAGAGACTTGGGGTTATTATATTCTCGTCTACACCGCTAAATTATAAGCCGCTAGACGACTTAGAAACTTGGATTTCAAAATTCTATACTTGCTATCTACACCGGTTGAGTACGCACCTCAAATTTCCTAGTTTCCCATTTTGAATATCACTCGGAGTGTAAATGCAACGTTAACGATCATACGATTATAGATGATAAGCGTCGCTGATCGATCGTGATCAATTCTAATATTATTGTCAGCCGGAGTATGAGTCACAGAGCTTTATCTCTTTTTATCTGGCATTTTGCATTCGAGAAATGCTATCCTTCGATTTCATCCGTACCGCCATCCTTCGATTTCATCCGTACTGCCAGTCATTCTCCCTGAATACATATTTTTCCCCCAGTACTTCCTGAACGGCATAAAAAATGGCTGTGAACAGCAATGCGAAACGCAGAGAAGTCGTCTTTAAGAATAGAGACTTCGAATGTACAGAATTTCGCGCTGCTTTCCCTCCTCTATCCACCGAGTCAATGCTTCAACAAATAAGGGAATCGGGTGGCCCAGGAAACTATCGACTAATCCCATCCCCAATTAAAGAAGAGCCATTTCTGGCATTCGAGCAACGATCACCGGAGTGGGTCGTCGTCCGAGAGCGAAATGACTTGATGGAGTTATCTGTTTCCCCTTCCGAAGAATTACTAAGTCGTTTCGAACGCCTTGAAGCTCGACTAGGTCAAGAGATCATTGGTCTCCAACAAGAGGTCAGAACTCTCAAAGAGGAGGCCCTTGATCGCGAAAAGCACTTCAAAGAGGAGGTAGAATCTCTCAAAGAGGAGATAGAATCTCTCAAAGCGGATATCAGAAATCTCAAAGATGAAGCCAAGAACGACAATCTGAGGCTGCTAGCCCTCGGTCTCGGGAATCTCCAAGTGGCTGCTAACAGAAAGCTTAAATCAATTTTAGCTCCTTCTGGCAGTACTGGAACCTCGTCGCAGCAGGATAACGCGGAAGGGTTGGCGAAATTTGTTTCTTGTCTGAAACCAGAAACCTTAGTGAAAGTCTCGAAGAGCGTCTTAACTAAGGATGATCATAAGAGTCTTTCCAGCCCCAAGGTAATCAGACCCAATTCCCTTTATTTCATGGAAAATGCTCTAATGATCCAATAATAAAATATCAACAGTTGATCTCGCTTCGTAACGCAGTTGCACATGAGGGCTGGGAAACGCTCGTCATTATCCTCTCCAAGCAGGAGTTCATTATCTATAAGGAAAATTGGTGTAGAATTTTCGAGTGGGTTGTAGAAGAAACGGTAGAATCCGCAGCAGCAGGCTGGGATGATAAAATCATGGCTAAACTGAACGAATGCTTCCCAATGGTAGAGGTAGATTACGACTAGGCCTGCCTGGATACACGAAAGTTGTGTTTTAAAATAGCATCATTCACTAGAACTGTCCAATGAATCTTTGGCAGACCTGGCTAGGTTTCTGATATTAATGTCTGTCACATGCGCAAATCAATTTTGGTTGTAGCGTAGGTTCTCATTGTAATCGGTATGCAAGACAACTTGTAATCCTATAGGAACTATAACATCGGTGCACCTGCAGAATGCTTGGGTTTCCACTTTCATCGGCGGTAGCCTTTATTTGAGATAATGCTAAAATTACGGAAATAACGAATAGGTGTTCCGCGCTCGTATATTAATATATTCCCGCGCTTTCACAACAATGAGCGGGTGGCGATGTTATATATCTGCATATGGCTACGGTTTTAGATTCAATTCACATACGGCACTAAAGTGTTTCAGTCACGAGACCATTTCCCATATTCTACAGTCAATTAAGCGCTACGAAGTTATCTCGTAAACTTTGCATCCAGCAGCTGGTAGTCTTGTATTCACTCTTCAGCAGAGCAGCTGGCAGTCTTTAATCTTTGTGCGAGAACACCTCAGCCTTAGCTTTAAATATAGAGCGTGGGGTGGTCTAGTGGCCAGACGTCTGGGTACGAGACTAGCTTGGAGGTCATCTAGATAAAATCGGTTAGGTTCTGGGTGCTAGGGCTTTATCGCCTTGTTATTATCACCAGAGAGAACTAGACATCACGCCCATTCTATTCCATTCTATACGTGAACGTAATGAGAAACCAATTTACTGGTGGAGAGTTTATTTTAGACTAGGCTTCTGCTATTGGTTAATTGATCAATTCATATTATAATTTCGATCGCTTTAAGGGCTATTGAGTCACAAGAGTTATAGAAGTTTAGTCAAATTTGAAGCGATTGCTCTTCTTAGTCCCAGCTACCAGGAGCATTTCCTGGAGAGCCCCATTCGTCGAAATCTTTCGGTTCAACATCACCCTCTTTTTCCCATTCTGGAGTATCATTGTTGGCATTGCTTGGACCGGCATTGGCGACAGCTTTCCATTCCTCTTTCATATCCTCCCCGGAATTGCTTGGCCCAGCCTCAATCCATTGTTCAGATGCACCCGTAAGTTCAAGTTTGGACTTCAGTTTCTCTGTTTCGTCCAGATCCTTTAGCAATTCGTTGATTCTATTTAGCTTAAAGCGATTCCATTTGTGCCAGTAGATTAGCTCCCATCCACCCCTGCCAACATTCTTCATGCTTTCTTTCTAGACAAAAATTAGTCACTATTCCAATTTCAAGATTAATTAATAGAGTTTGGTTTTACCTCCGCACGAAGCATTTCAATATTCCCAACAATAATCTGTGAAAGTCTCGCTCTGCTTAGAGCACAGCAGAGGCGGTGGGGATCATTGATAAATCCTATCTCGCGATTTTGATTGGAGCGCACCATAGATATAAGAACGATCTTGGCTTCTTTACCTTGAAAAGCATCGACAGTGGAGATAATGAGTCCTTTGTCTAACCAGTCTTTATGCTGTTGAGCGATCGCACGGCGCAGCTCATAGAGCTGTCCGAGATACAAAGTGAGTATGGCTATATCAGAAACATTAATTCCATCTGTAATGAGACCCTCAAATGTGGATAATCCTTGGACAATGTCGATTATTGCCTCAATCTCCATTAGATTGTAGAACGATGACCCGCGCCGAGTTTCAAGGCCCTCGACGATGCACCAAGTGCTTCCAGACCTGATATCTTTGTGTAAAGACTTGAGAGCCTCTTTAATTGAGCGAATACCAGGTAGAGACCTTGAAGCCTCCGTTTCTGAAACAAAATTTTTTTTTTTGTTTGGTTTGCCTGGAGTTCGGCTTATAACACCCCATTTCACAAGAGCGGCCTCATTATAAAAAATAGTGCGGCTAGGTGCTAAGACGTGGGGGCTCATTCGGTAGTTGTCTGTAAGACGTGGAACAGCCCAACCGTACCTTTGCATACGGAGTAATAGACTTCGTTTAATCACGGGGTTATTTGCTTCGGAAAATGGACGTAGTTGCATTGGATCACCAATCAGTACAAGTCGTTTCAAAGTCGTTCTGAAGTTCGTAGCTGGGATAAGTGAGTCCAATTCTGATATAGCTCCGGCTTCGTCGATGAAAACAATGTTCGCAGAATACTTTTCTGATGTAATATCGCGTAAGACCATGTCAGTAGTGGCGAAGACAATGCGGTGTGATTGTAGGACAGTTATCTTCTTCGATTGGTGAGATTCTTCAGAGTTTTCCATTTTCTCTAGGTGTCGTTCCAACTTGTACCTATTAACGAGGGCGTTGAGAGTTGCAGTACCGTCGAGTTTCATCCTTTCGGAGGCGTATTTCCCCTGTATGTATAAAACACTCTCTTTCTCTTTTTCATCTAGAACGCTCATCACGGATTCAAATATTCTTTCCAGAGCATTGTTTTGTCGACACGTGACAAGTATTTTATCATACACCCTTGAATGTAAACACGCTTTGATTGTGATAGCCGACGTAAAAGTCTTGCCAGTGCCTGCAGAGCCAGTGAATGCAGCGATTCCCCCGGGAAGCTCTCCCGGTGCGCAGATTGCATGAGTCGCTGCGATCTTTTGATTTTTGTTTAATCTAGATCGATTTATGATGTGTGAGACCTCAGGTTCGGCCTTGCTACCGACGACTGAGCATGGCTGTGAATATACTACCGAGTCCAGCTGAAACCCCTTTCTTGTGCTCGTTGATCCTAGAATATTTGAGATTACTCGTTTGTATCTAGCGATCATTCGTTCGTCCTGAACTGCTTGAAGCCTATACCCACGCATCAGCTCGTGTCCGAATTATACAATATGAAATTTTAAGGTTTTCTATACCGGAACTTTCCTCCACTCTCTTGTTTCCAATTTGATATCGTTTCCCGATGAGAGGGTGTTATTCCTGGAAGGCGTAGTTTGAAAGGTTCGTTGACAAAGTGATCATCTGTGTTTTCCGGAAATCGGGCATCGAGCCGTCTGCCATCTGGGAGATGAAGTAAAAATCTCTGATTCTCGTCAATCCTTGAGAAAATTATGGCATCTCTCTTTTGAATTGGGTGCAAGATGATAACGATGTCATCATTTGGATTTTCTTCGGAAGAATCTAATTGCACGCTTTCTAAGTCTCCTCCCAGCAACTGTTCCGCATTCTCCAACTTCTTTTCAATCTCCTTCATGATGTTTTTTTCTTGCCAGCACGAATAGTCAAATTTGCTAACAATCGGATAATTGATATCATAAAGCTTTTCCTTATCAAGAGAAACTAGTTCTTTCTCTTTGATAGCCTTCAGAGATTTTTCGAGTCTCCCCAAGACCGTTTTGTGAACCCCATCAAGGTGAAGTTTGACTTCTGAGGCTTGGGCCATTTCTTGAAAAAACGGTTGCCAGTCTTCTTCTTCTTCTGTGGTATGGGGTTGTACAATTTCGAGATGATTTTTTCTATACTCAATTCAAAGGATGTGTTCTGCAAGAGAGAAGGCGAGAAGGGCTTTGTTGGAAAAAATGATTCGGATGTTTTCATTATCTTTAGTGGAGGTTTCTTTTTCCAAGACATATGCCATGGTACCGTTCCCAAGAACTTTGGTATATGCTTTGAGAGATGTGATTGAATACACAGTGCCATCCACTTCTGTCTTGGCAATACGGTGTTTGCCGGGCATCTGGGACGTATAGAGCTTGGGTTCATTCACCGCTCCGTCGTGTTCGTCATCTGACTGGTCATCTTCTGCGGAATCGGAATCATGAAACTCTTCGGGAAGAGCGGTTTCTTTTAGTGCGTCATTTTGGACTTTCTCTAGAGGTTGATCTGGCGTTTCGTGTGGGACCTTCGTTAGGGAATTCTCTGTTGTTTTCTGAAAGGATCCGTCTGCGAGATCAAGAGGCTGTTGAAGCGGGGGGGACTTTTCTGGGGTCTCAATCGATGATATTGAGTTCTTCAGGTATAACGTCAACCTCGATAGAGGGAGACGTTGAAGAAGGGCTACCTTGTTCCATATTTGCTGCTGTAAAGAGTTCTAGATAATTTCCGTTCATTAGCGGTTGCTTGCTTACACTTAAACAGAAAGGAGGTAAAGGTAGCTGAAAAAACTCAAGATAGAGGTCGTTTCGCATATTTTTCAGAGGATATACCTTTGGAGAATACCAAAAACCTGTGGAAGGCCAGAGACTTGAGTCATTCGTCTTGGGATGAAGGTTTTGAGATGGAGATGACTTACAGACAAATCAGCTTTGATATGAAAATAGTCTGAATGGGGGGATGTTGAACCTGAAAGCAATTAGTCAATTAATTACTAGCAAGTCCTATCCGGCACATGGGGGAAGAGAAAAGAGGAAGAGAGAAAGATAGGGATCAAACAAAAATCACCTTTTATAATAAAAATTCACACAAACCCTACAACAAGACTAAGCCATGGTTAACATTTCTCTATAGAAGCAAACGACGCTGAGAGCCAATTGATAGGGCAAAGCCCCCCCCAAGACTATAAGGCCCTACCGTGATAACTCTTCTTGAATCTTCAAATACTAGGTGAGAAACGCACGTCTTTTTCAATATATATTCGTTTTCGCGGAGTGTTCCAGAAAGCCACAGATACTACGAGCAAGGAACAGGCATTTTCTTTCGCTCTTGCAAACTTTCGAGTGGCCTGGTGTTCAATAGTCTTGTATTAACGCTTCAGCAACAAGGCGGGCTAAAGCGTCTTATCCAAAATCTAATTTTATTAGTTAATATTTTTACCACTGCAGTTCGTGCTGCGCGGCTGGTTTACGAGACAACCACTGCCATTTTACTACTCTATCATCTGATCTGAGGCCTCATGACCACAAGACTACATCTATTAGATCTAACAAAATAATTATGTGAATATTTAGTCTTGTGGTCGTGAATATTATGGTGTACATCAGTATATTACTGGTAGTTATTAACGTCCTGACTTTAGGGCCTTTTTAGGGCTTTTCTTAGGTTGGTGATTGTAACGCTCAGCGACGAAGTTACTAGATCTATAGAGCTTACACAGGTTTTCTATCTGATCAAATGACAGACCAGTGAAATGGCAGTGGTAAAAGTACCAATCAAAAAGATTAGATTTTGGTTAAGACACCTTAGCCCGCCTTGCTGCTGAAGCGTTAGGACAAGACTGGGTTGGCGTATGAGTTGGTGCGGTTAGTAAAATTGCCAACGATCCAACCGTCTAGTGCAGTCACTAACCAGTATTGCTTCCAGCTAGCCAATCACTATACTAGCGACTGTACCAGTCATTGTATTAGCTGGGGTTAGTGTATAGCTCTTCGCTGAGCTTCTTGCCCCAAGACTAAGTGTATAGCTAGTGTAGTTACTAGTCTTGTTGTTGTAGTTATGTACGTTACTAGCTAGTATAACTAGGGTACCTATTATATAATACTATAGTATTATACAAATCTTATAAAGCCCGCCAACAATTTCTTTTTTCTTGTTTTTATCTTGATTACCACCGATAAATAATCTGCAAAAGATCAAGCTCTGCAATTTAGAGCATTTACTATAAGCCTTAAATCTAATTGGGTATGCTTTTTTGAGTGAAGATGGTGGTTCTTTGCATAGTCGCCCGCTTCTGGAATTCGGTGTTAGTGTATGCATGTACGTACGGTAATCCTCGTAGACAGGTGTGTCAAGGTTTGGGCACTAACTGGGAGAGATGCTTGTGGTGTAAATACCACGGCCGAACATGCCGCTGGGTTCTAACAATGGTCTAGGTCAGAGAACATTTCTCAAATTGGGTATGACTGCTGGGTTGAATACTTATTGGCATGTTTCAACTTGAATGAACGCTTTAGAATATGGCAAAAATTGCACTCGGAACGGTCGCACGGTTTCAAATGGTGTTTGTTGTTGCTGATGTGATAGGCACGCTGCGTTCCATGAAAAAAGAAACTGCTCAAGATCATTGTCCCTCTGTTTCCTCATGCCATCTCTGCAATGAAGGCGCCAATTAGTTCTGATTGTGAAATCCCTTTCGATAGACTATCGATACATACAAGTAGTCGCTGCTGATATCGACGTGTTCCGGCGCATCATCCCTGTAGGCGATGTAGTACACGGAAACTAGCTCGAACTCCTTACTTTGGCTTTTCCACCCACCCTCGAACCAATTCTCGACTATCGGTATCACATATTAGAGTTTGCATTCCTTCGACTGAAAAAATCGACGAGCTTTTACCCATGTCGTAGAGTTTGCCGGATTTGAATCGTAATAGTTTTTATTAAAATATAAATCAGCAAAAGTATCCAGCCTTGAATACCCATAAAGGCTGAGCGATGGGCCCACAATCGCCATTTTGTTTAGGGTCGAGATGGAGCTGTGGGTGAGCGACAGCCAATTGGGAACAAGAAGATGGGGATAACTTCTATATTAGAGCGAAGGTGCTACGCTATAAGGGGCGGGGAGAAAAGAATAGAGCAGTTGATGGTAGGTCGACAATCTATGAGATTGGCAGTTCTTGATATATATCTACACCAGGAAAGCACAAGTTGACAGCTATATTTCAGGCTCATTCCCAAATAAAATCGTCTATCCAGATTGCGATACACGCATGGAATCCTCGGGGTAACTGCGCGGCTGCGAAATTTCGGATATTATTCATGCACCATATGATAGCATGGTGATGCAGGATTGGCTATGATAAATCAACGCTCTACCATTTTTGGTATTATTGCGTTTATGAACAGACGCATACCGAAGTGATAGCAAAGCTACCGTTTAATTTTTTAACTTGTGGCTTCTGTGGAGAAATGCAAGGTGATTTGGCTTTCGAACGCAGGTACAACACATGCAGAGCAGTGCAACACCAGTGCACCTTCCGCAAAAGGTATCGTAGCCTTGTCGAAGCAACCCGATTCAACACCACAATCGCCGACCATTTTGCCGTTCTATAGCATATCGTATCTTCAAAGCAGGCCTTAAAGATTGAACGGTATCGATATGTTGTAAGGTTTACCATCCGGCTTAGAAGAAGTTTATCTCTAGAATTTGTAGAATGCCTGAGTAAGTGAACTGACTAGAGCCGCCAGCTTTGGGGCAGTTTGCAGCCATTGACTTATCACACTCAAACTTTTCTCAAGTACTAGTTTCATACCCTCAAAGCCCATCCAACCATCCAAGACTGGGTCGTCAGCGTTTTACGCATTCATCCTGAGCAAGAAATAAGCTTCATCAGCCTACAATCACCAACCAATATGGTCTTAAAACACTGGTATAGAATGCTAAGACTGTCGCGACAAACTCCGCCATCCTGGTATCGAGACCGTCTTCGGGAAGAACTACGAGAACGAAGAGCTGCGAAGACAGCATTACACAAGCTCAGCGAGACCTCAGATGTCTTTTTTGCTATCAGTCGAGCTCAGTATGATGGGATTCCCATTCGCAAGCTACCTCCGTTTCCTATCTCTCGCCATCTCCCAGTCTACATTTACATGATAGCAAAGTATACCTCGCGATGGGGATTCTACCGAGCTGCCGCTATTCTCTGTGGCGGTCCTCGTAGCGATTTAGTCCGAGAGGTTGTGAATCCTGCCAAAGATCACAAGCTTGATGAAGTCTCCTCCCGTCATCAGATCGATAGAGCCAAGTTCAAGCGGGTGTGTATCCGACTTCGAAGAATCTGGCCTCTTCTTCCATAGAGGTCCACGGCTACTTCCCTGCAACTAATACATTGCCTCGGTTGCGGGAATCCACGCGAAATAACTCAGTTACCAGTTGAATGGCTAGAGGAAACAAAGTTAATGGAATCACATTGGCACTACTTGATTCAGAAACGGAAATTTCAATCTTCCTTGAATCTAAATATATATTTAGAGTTTATTCTGATCTTTTGTGGTCTTACCTTACCCCCCAAATATCTGGCCATTTTTAAGTAATACTTTTATGGACACTGGATCTTTGCTCACAACATATTGCTAGGCCAAATTATATTTTTATTTATCAAATTCAAAGCTAATTTTTTCATTTTTGATGGTGACCCAGAATGCTTAACTAGAAGTGATGCTCAGAGAAGGTGAGTGGTATTAAAAAGGCGGTTTCCAGTATCTGTACCACCCTTCCCGGTGAATTTGTTATCAGATAATCGAAGAGCAACAATAGCGAACTTGTCCTCAGTGATCATTTTGGCGAGTGTGCCCTCGGAAACCGACTGAGCCTGTACAACCCCTGCGACCACCACGATTCGTATGGAGCGGTTGATGTCGCGAATATATCGGACGAATTCGACTATAGATTTGCCGGTGTTGATAACGGAATCGACCAGCACCACAGTTTGTAGGAGATGGAGGGGTTTTATGTCACTGGGGTTTTTGGCATGAATGAACATTGCAGAAGGTAACGCATCATTGACACCAAGAGCCATTGGTTCGCCTCCACGCATCAACGCCACGATCGATGTCTTTGCTTCGTGGCGGATTCGATAACCGCTCGTGTAGTACCCTTGCACATGTCGAACCGGGTGCTCTTCTATCCCAAGTATCTCGCTCAAGAATTCAGTCGCTAGGTACCAACCGACGCGACGATGGGCTTCTCGTAAGATTGGGCCTGATACAGCAGCGTCACGCATTGGTGTCATAAGAACCTTGGCGGAACTTCTCTCTGTCGCGTGAAGAACTCCAAATCGATCCCTGCGATGGCTGACGATAGAATCGATAAATGTAAGATCGGCGAGGTGGACAACGGGGAGTCTCTTGGTGTCCAAACGTGGTGAGACGGAGCTTGGAAGCAAAGCTTGTCGTGCCAGAAGTTTACCACTATCGATAACGGTTGATAATGCCGTTTCCATGATTTTGCTTCTGGTTCGCTCTTCCCCAACGACAACGATTGCTTGATCCGCCGCACACAACATTGGTAAATCCAGTACGCTATCTCCAAACGCCCAAACATACACATTATAGCGTTCTCTTAGACGTGTAACAACAGCGGCCTTCACTTCCGCGGTAACAACGAGCTTATCTGAGATACGACCACCGCCAATGACTTTAATCCTTTCGGAAAAACCCAATCGCTCCAAAATTTTGTCCCAGACGAGACGTAAGCCGCAGGTGACCACAACCGCGCCGACATGTTTGTGTTTAGCGATCGATTTCAGCAATGATATAAACTCTGGATACATCTCGATTTCTGACGCTACTGCTTCACACAGGGATTCGAATTCTACTTCCTGAGCAGTTTCCTCGTAAAGTAAAGTTGCTTGCCGAAATGCATTATACGAATAACCTAAAGAGCTGCCAAATAGGGATTTTAACTTGTCTCCTTGGTCATTTGCCCCCTTTGAGATTTCCCCCCAGAATACCTTGCCAGTGTCCAGAGCAGTCAAAGTTCTGTCAGCGTCTAAAACCAGAACAGTGCTTGGAAGCTCTTCACCAGAGCCAAAAATCTGATCTAACTTTGATATAACAATCGATATATTGGATTCCTCGGTATGACACTGAAAGTCTAGGAGGAATTCTGAGAGATCGTGTAATAAATCTGGAGATGGGGAAATGCGAGAGTATAGGATGTTGTTCTGATAGCAGAGGCGTCGTAACTGTTTTTTCTCGGCCTCTTGCCACTTATGCAGATGATCGAGAGATAAAACGGCACGACTCCTTTCCTTGTCGTCGAGCCGGCGTTGTCGGATGATTTCTGGGGAAACATCAAGATAGAGGATATGTGTGAAGGTACGAAGGTCGCTTTCAGTGCACGCTAGAACTCCAGGTTCCGTCTCTTCAGGCCAGAACATGAAGTGCCCAGCAACGACCGCAGTCTGTCCACTCTGGAGACACTCCTTTCCGATTGTTTCGATGGCTAGCTGACGCCAGTGTAGCTTCTTCTCTTCATCTAGCTTTTTGAAGGTGTCAAGACCTCCTGGAACAAGATCAGCGATCATCTCGGACCCTTCGTAGAATTTGAAGCCTTGCGATTGGAGGGCTCCTTCCAGCTCCTTCAGAAGAAAGCTTTTACCACAGCCAGATATTCCGTAGATGCCAATGACCGTTGGTTTAACGTTTGAAGTAGCTGACCCTGACATGTTGATTGAAATGTTATCTAGATTCGTAGTCATACCTACGGATACATGAAGATGGAACTAAATTGATAATTTAGACGCGGTATAGTATCGGAAAATACAAATATGTGGTTTATTATAACAATTTGATGGAAATTCCGGAAGGTTCTAGTTGTGAGACTAATAGAGGTTGTTCTTGCTGTTGCTACTAGCTGCTGGTTACCTGATCATGAGCTATAAGATATTATTGTTAAAGTTGCCTGAAATTCCGGAGCCTGCAAAGTTCAGGCATCATTTGGGGCTCGAGCAATCATTCAGATTTTGGCACTGCAACACAATGCAGTATTCTATACACAATGGGTGCCGTGCACAGTTACGAGACTGCCGTGCACATATATATATAGAGGCCAAAGATGAAAACAATCAGACACCATTATTACTTACCGCTGAATACAGGCACGAAAAAATGGTCCAGCTACTAGACAAAAGGGCAGATATAAAGGCCAAGGATGTAAACAATCAAAACGTCCTTGTCACTCGCGGCCGAAAGTGGGTATGAGGGAGTGGTCCGACTGCTGGTGGACAGAGGGGCGGATATAGGGGCCAAGGATAAAGCAATCAGACCATCATTTTGATGAGTTTCGACAGATATGGACACAATTGTAAATCTTGCTAGCCCCACTTTCTGCGTCAGGTCTAGCAGGCTTATTGCACATTTCACCAAAATGTAATTAATATCAAGTTGCGCCGTTACATTCTGTCCCCGACATCCTCAAAGATATCAACGCCCTGATTCGGATACTTCGTTTGTTGTTTCGCGATTTCCTGGTGCATAAGTCATTTTGGAAGAAAAGCTTGTTCTAGGTAGATGAAAAGGAATTCAAATAATTGCCGAAAAATGCATAGAAAGAATGTCAAGATCCAGTGTGTTACCTACATAGTAAGAGAAAACATTCGTCTCCTCTTTCATCTTATTGTCATATATTAGCACGGTCATGAGGCTGGTTGCGGCGCGCCAGCGCGTCTTCGAAAAACGACATCTTTTCACGTTTACCCATACTTTAGCATATCTTAATCGTTATGTCGCACCCGGGAAACCCACAAGGATTGCACCGGTTCTCCCGCTGAATATAGGGTAGCGAGTAAATCGCTTAATTCCAGAGGCCGTTACGCCGCCAAAAACTGGATTCTTGGCATGTAGCGTCCAGCAATTTTTGCGGCTCGAATTCGCGTTCCGGTTCCACCATTCTCATTCATACCAACGGCGACGGCACAACCCAGAAACCCTAACGTTTTCACAATTCGAAAGATGACATCTTCTACTACCGAGGTTCCATGGTACAGCGCGTTCCCGAGTCCAAGAACCTCGAAACCGGGATCAAAGTCAAGGGAAGAAGTCCTGCACATGTTGAAGAACTCGCCAAACTCCGAAAAAAAGGATTTCGTTGTTATCGATGTTCGCCGAAATGATTACGAGGTACTAATAACATAAGCTATTATAAGATTTACATCTTGCTGTTAACAGCTGATCGATCCCGAGGCTAATATAATTTAATAAAAATTTGGTCTCTTTACGTATACAGGGTGGATCTGTAAAAGGGTCGATTAATCTCCCCGCGCAGAGTCTTTACCCCACCATACCCACATTATATCAAATATTCAAAGCTGCAGGTGTCAAAGAGCTCATTTGGTATTGTGGTGAGTCCTTCACATATGCATATTTGACTTGATATCTACACAATCATCGATGCATCATCAAGATTGTTGGGAGTAGGTATCTAGGATGTTATATTATATTATACTGATATACAGGATCGATAGGATCGTCTCAAGGAAGGGGAACTCGCACGGCTGGTTGGTTTGCGGATTATATTGAAGATAAAGGGGATGGGGAAATGAAAAGTATAATCTTGGAAGGTGGTATCAAGGGTTGGGTTAAGGCGGGGAGTGACTATATTGAGTGCATGGAAGGATACGTCGAAAGCGTTTGGGCGAAAAATGCTTAATCAGTTATACTGATATCGTTGATCTCGAAACCAAACCCTCCCAAAAACACGATATCGTCGTAATTACAACTTCAACGTGAAGTTTCTTGATGTACGAATTATCCGTCAGATTAATGCACCAAAAATTTGCACTTTGTTTTGCAGCTTTGCGTCGCGAATGACAGGGTAGTTCTCAAATTGGAATTAGACTTCCCATGTTGACATGTTATAGAAGCTAGAGCTTTGCGCAATTGCTAGAGACGGACCGCGAGCAAAGAATTTTTGTTCATAAAGCAGGTAGCAGGGTTCGGAGCAGCTGCTAGCAGAACACAACAACATTATTTTATCACTCACGAAAACAACAGCATGATTGGTGTAGTCAACCTCGTGTGGAGTCCGTGGTGGTGTATGAGCGCAGCCTGGAAAAGGAAAGACCGGAGTTGAGTCACAAATGGGTAATCGTACTAGAACTCTAGAAGATAAAAATGATCTGGGGAAAATGTACCTTGCGTTAGATTCATCGAAAGATCCACCTTCAAATTCGGGGTCGGATATGTTGGCGAAATGGTCGTGGCTGGCCTGGCTCTGGATTTGCAAGTGCTTGGTTCAGGCGTTCATTGTGGTTCGACTCATTCTGGGTGGCTGTTTGGTTAGTCAGGGAGTCACTAGATCACTCACATGCAATCGATGCAATCACAATCACGAGCTTGATATCTCCACTCTCAACAAAGGACTCACCTAATGATTAGACTTCCGCTGAAGGGCGTGGAACGCGAACACGTCTTCGTGCCCCTGTCGGCGATGTTTTTCTGGTGTTGGCCATCCGTATGTCGCTACCGGCTACCGATCAGCGATCAGCGACCAGCGAACAGCGCAGCCGTCGAGTTTTGAACAATCGATAAATAAACAAGACACCTTCCGGCCGTGGCATGGCTAATGCATGCCTTCCTGTCAACTTTTGCTTGGACTCTCTTGAATTTTTCTTCTGCATTAGCTTCATTCTTTGCACTCACACTCAACAATCCATTCGCTCGTTTTTTCTGAACACGGGTATATATTGTCAATACAATGCCGCCTCAGTTACGTTCAACGGCGACAGCTCCCAGTGCGGGTGCATCGACATCAACACTCCCAACAACACCTGCCAAAACACCCCAGCCACCGCTGCCACCGCTTTTCTCCCCGCCACCCACAACTTACAACACACGGATACCCGCCGACGTCGTCCCCAGATTCAGAGCCCGAAGCGCCGCTCTATCCTCTCTGTATTCCGATTTCCTCACTTACTACAAATCAATCCAACTTCTTCAATCTCACGGCCACGCACTCATAGAATCAGAATCTTTGAAATTCAGCGAAACGATCAAAAAAGCGGAAAGACTATCGAACAGCTACTGGGCGCTTATCCGTGATCTTACCGACCGTATCCGTTCGATATACCTTGACGGAAAGGATCCGCAATCCACGTTGGTTTTGGGGTATTCTTCTGTAAAAGTTGTAATAGAATGTCCGTATTGCGATGAGCTGCATGAACATCGACGGGTGCCGGATCCCGGTATCGGGGTACCGGTGATTTATCCTGCTGGCTGCGGTGCTTACGGAAGCTATAGGATCGTGTTTCCAGGAGATATAGATAAATCGACGAGAGGGTTGGGGAAAGAAGCTATCGGTGTTCAAGTACACAAAACCGGGACCTACTGGGTGGCCGTGAAGGATGACATGCCAGATCTAGAGCCATTCTTCATGGTCAAATATCGACCGAGGAAAAGTCTGCCTGCTGTTGTTAAACCCGTGGTTCTCGAACAGGAAGTGCAAGTCGAGGTCAAAGTCGAGGTCAAAGAGAAGGAAGGCGGCGAGGTGGAAGAGAAGCTCATGTATGATGCTTTCCAGCGGTTGGATATCGCGGAACATCAGAGCTATGATCCTGTTGCTGTCGCTCCTACGAGATATATCGGGACTATCAAGCTTCTTCAATCTATCGCTCGAGCTTGTGCTGCAAATTTTAATAATCTGGAACGGATCGTCGGCTTTTATTCACCACCAGAGTATATTGTCAAAGTGGAAAGGTGGAAAGAGGCGTCAGTTCTACGAGAGACTAGAAACAAAGTCGAGCGGGAGATTGAAATGCAGATGTGCACCGTAACAGAAGGAAAGAGTACGCGAGTTCTGGGTTTGTTAGAGTCAGATGGTTACAGAACTATATGTAGCTGCCTGAGAGGCCCCAACTACAAGGATATATCGATCGTTAGCGGATTGGTAGAAAACGAAAGATTGGAAGTGGAGGCGAATTTGCCGTTGAGTAATAAGCAACTTCGGCTCCTCGTCCAGGCTCTCGCGAAAGAGATCGGACACGAGTTTCCCAAAGAGATACCTAAAAGCGCCGTTTTCAACTGGAAACGAGAGCTGGAGAGAAAAAACAATTCCGCCTCCTCTGCACCGATGTGGTATGCCTGTCATGCTGAAAAGAAGATGCTGGTCAGATTTTTGGTCATGCAAACTTCTTGGGTGCCCCAAGGGTTCTCTCATAATCTATTCACATTCCGAACACTGCTTGGAGAAGACGCCGGCATTCGAAGGGCTCCTACGTTGATGAAGGACACAAAATTCTGGGTTAGCTATGATATTTGCGACGATTGCGACAAGTTTATTGAAAACGTTCGTAAGAAGTTTGGACTCTACTTGAGTTTTCAAAAGATGGAGGACGCAAAGCCAGCAGTCGTAAAGGCAGAAAACGAAGCGCAAATTTTGGAACAAGAGCCGCCGGTGAAGGTAGAAGATGGAAAAATTTCCGGCGCTACTAAAGATTAGCAATTGGTATGCTGCAACTTCGAGACATCGCAATATCGGTTAATTTTTCGAGTATGGGAGTTACTGGCGTTTTGTCAATCGAGTCTTTTTTTCTAGCCTGTCTAAATGTATGTAAATGTTGTATATTGTGCCTGTAATATTTAAATTTTTTATATATAAAAAAACATTTTAAAAAAAATGTTAAATCACTTAGGCATTTGATTCTTTCTTATTGTTGTTGAGACTTAGAGATCTTCTAGCCAGATATGTTTATTGAGATCCTAAAATAATCTAATTGAGGATTCTTAAATTGACGGCTCTATCATGATAGCTTTGTCCAAGCTGGTTCTAACATCATTTATTATGCTTAACAATCTACACAAATTGAGATTCCATTCTACCACAAGACTATTCCATTCTCATAATTGTGAATTACAGTTCGAGCTCTCGGGTTAATATTTTAAGCACTTTCCTAGCATCGCTGAGAAAAGAGCTTAATAATTGCGAGCGGATAGTGTCAGGAGGGTATGAAAGAACTAAGGGAGGACAAAGACCTTCGCCTCGATATACCTCTCCGCTGAAGTCATTCCACTCAGTATGATACATCGAATCCAAATTCTTGATTTCTTTGCTTATCGTGGAGATAGTAGCACTGTCAACTGTCTTCTGAACAGGATGATGTGTGATGAGACCGACATCTTGGGGATCCTCAGTACTTTGGATAACGACTCCGTCGAGACAAATCTTAAGCCGAGTTTTGAGAGATGCAAACAGTTCGGCTGTATGGAAGAAATCCCTGTTTATATTTACCACGCCCAAGCCATCGTTTATTATAAGCTCGGTAGGTGTTATTACGCACTCTGCTAGTTTTCTAATTTTCGATATCGCGCTTTCGATGGAAAGATTCCTTTCAAGAAAAGGGAGAATATGCTCCAGCTCTTGTCCAAATATGCCGTCGCAACCCTCTCTTTCGTGATGGTTGAGCATCCCGCTAAAGGCTCTAGAGGTATGGTTACAACTCTCGCTGGTGGGTGTTCGACCCTTACAGATGTAAGGATAATTCGTTGGAGTTGTTCGATTCATCATTTCCGCCAAAGTTTTATTGCAGTCGGAGCGTAAAATAACGTTGATCTTTGGATGCATTGCAATAACAGCGTTAACATCCTTGGCGTCGATTTCCGAAATACACTTGCCCCCTTCGAGGTGGGTAAACATTTTAGGCATCTTAGGAAACGTCTCGCGACATCCCTTCCCGTAGCATTTGTAAATGGTCGGGCGATGTGTGGTCGATTTACGTGCGGCATCGTGCTATTTTTTTTTTTTTGGCGAGCATCAGCACTAGAATTGTGATTTTCTTTAGAAGAAAAAGAGTTTGTTAAATTACTTCAGCTTTCGTTCGTTCTGTCAGAGTCATTGCGCGTCGAAAACAGGGTTTAGCACAATATTCCCTTTGCAAATCAGACTGATCCCCTTCCTGAAGAAACCACTCGTAGCAGCCTTTGCAAATATTAGCATGTCCAGAACTTGCATAGTGCAAATGCAGCCTTGTAGAATCCTCGGCTTCGAAATTGCATTTGCCGCATAGTGTTTTTGGAGAGCTGTTATTGATGGGCTGAGAGCTGTTATCAACGGTGTGCTGGGCTCTGTCCTTAATATGCTGAGGGCTTTCCTCAATGTGTTGGTCGCGAGAATCTCGGTGTCTAAACGCCCTATCGCACCTCCCACACCATAGATCCGGACATTTGGTGGTGAAGTGTTGACGGGCTTCCTCAATCGTTGTGAATGGATATGTATATGAATGCCGACTACAATGCTGCCAACTAAATTCGGGTCGGCTTTAGTAGGGAAGTGTGATATAATATATGATAAAAACGAAGGAACGATTCCATTCCAATCGGCAAGATCGATGATCGATAATATCTTACCTGATTGACACCCGGGCGCGTCTTTGAGCAGGTGTCTCCGGAGTTTCAGTCTCGGCCTTGGCCTTGGCCTTGTGCGATCGTCCCGATAGCATACCTAAATAATGACTTGCCTACTATATGTTCGCGGTGGAAAATTGAGCGGGAATTCGAAGATATCTAGATAGTCTGTGGTCATTTGCATCTATTGGTATATTACTGCGAGTGAAATGCTGAGGCAAAAGGTTGTTATCATGTTTTATATTTTGAATATATATATCTTACAGTCGGGAGTCAGCTGAGATGATCTAGAGAAAACAATGCAATCAATATATACCCCACTTTCTAACAGGTTCAAGTTTAATATTTTATATATACTTAAGTACTTAAGTATATATGAACAATTGTTAAAAACAAAAAAAAATAGTGCTATCAATAAACTTGTCTATAGTAATTTTTATAGTATATTATATTATACAATATTATATCATACATTATATTATGATCGTTTCCTTCTCTTTTTTCTAATAGTATTGTCCAATATTTGGTCATTCGATCACCTTTCTGGTAAATAATTGAGGAGTTACCTCAGCCTCGGAGTGCAAACGCAGGCCTTGATTCTTATTGAAGTCGAGTCGAGCTGTCTTCGTACTAGAGATCTCCTGTAATGCCAAGCGAAACACTTTCATAACCCTTACAATATCTCGCGCGAACTTGTGAGCACGTGAGTGCAAATTTCCTTTTGATACATATTCGATTTGCCCAAATACATATCTATTGATATAGTTCTTGATTACAATCGATTACTTATCACATATCAAGGAGTATATCGCTGAAAAAGGCCAAAGCTGTCCACAAATTCGGCTATCGAATTCCCCTTAGTTAGACTACCATACCAAAATATGTGCTGTGATAGGCGACGCGATGACCAATGATTGTTCATATTCCTGGCTCCACAAAGAAAACCCAGGGCGATGGAAACGAAACAAAGATTTTCGGAGGCGACTGAACGGCAATTGCCGATACCCCTCTCTCGCAGGATAAATGAGAAACCTCGACCTCCAGTGGAGCCGACCCACTTAGTACCCTTCTCCACTCCCTCTGCAAGCTCTTTGTATCACCTTCCACTGGAGGCACGATATTTGAACCGCTTCAGCTAACTCAAATGGTTTAGAGCACTCGTACCAACGTGTATTAGAAATCAACAGAAGATCCACTTTCGTATCGACTGTGCCCAGCTTGGGCGTCTCTCCGGACCAGAAGGATTCCCAAGAGGCATATCTCTCCCTGGCATCGGTTTGACTCCCATCCACCGATTTACAGGCATGTGCAAAACACACCCGTTCTTGAAATCCTCCTGAGTAAGTTTCAACAACGCTTGCAATTCCCCCACCGTTTCCAGCCCCAAATGTTTAACAACGGCGTCGCCATGCTCCGATGCTCTGTCTACCAATTCCTTCGTCGCCATGGACATATTTGCAGCCTGCATCCGCTGCCATTTTTCGGGTAGATTTTTTGTCGTAAATTCTTCTTTACTCGTTCCCTCCAAGTTCTCGCTGAAAAGCGCGCTAAGCTTCGGATCGACGTCATTTCTTCGTAGAATTGACCAATTCAGTTTAAACATTGTCAAAACGTTCTTCCAAGCCGTAGGATCGTTTATGGACATTTTTTCGAGCAACAGTTCCTCCCATATGAATATACCACCGGGTTCTAGCTTACACGTCAATAACCAACCAAGCTTGCACGCGCAATCAAATATTAGGAAGGGATTAAGTACTCAAAACTGAGAGACAGTTGTCGAACGCGGTATCCCATTGCTCCGGCCCAATACCTGCAGAAAGATACCGAATATGCATAACATCGTAGTTGCCAATAGATTCAAAATTCTCCCTTGTGTGGATATTTAGTTCGTGGAAGTTAATATCTTCGGCCTTTTGCTTTTCTTCCGACGGGAATAGCGAAGGATAGAGGTCGTAGCCGTCGAGGAGGGCATTGATACCCTCTTTTCGGAGTTGACCGCGTACGTCGAATAACCAGTTACTTGAAACAAAGTTAGCGTTTTTGTATGTAACATGGAAATGCATGTGGACATCAGCGTACCCAGGACCGGTTCCTACGTCCGCGATGCGAGGGCACTCGCCGTTCTTTGAAATGGACTTCAGGTGCTCGACAACCGAGGGAGGGAGGATTCCCATCATTTCTCGGGTAATGCTGCTCTGTAACACAAGGCTGTTTGTCGTTAAAAACTTGGTTTGTAAAAGTATTGGCTTATTTTTTTGATTTACCGTTTCTGTGCATCATCGTCGACTCCGAGTGTGTAGTTGGCATAATCTTTTGCCTCCTCTTCATTTTGAAATTCTATACTCATTTTGAATATGATTGCAGATATGCTTTTGCGGGACCAGGATGGTATCTGGCTTGCGAGACAAGCAGATATGTTGAATTTATCGTGAGAAATCAAAGGGATGGGATCAAATTTGAGGAAAGCTAATGATAACACTGCCAGCGAGCTAAGCAGACTAAATACTACAAGTTTGCAGAGACGGCCCAAGAATCCAAATGCATTTCTGAGCAACAAAATGGAATCTACGCTTATATCGTGCAGACATCTTCACCAAGCTAAGGTATAAGGTCCCACTTTCGAAACGTTGAAGCTGCAAGGCTCCAAGCTAGCCAGACCCATTTTCTGGGAACAGGGACAATGTGTGCACGGACATGTTTGTCTTCGATTCCGGTGATTGTGACTCGAAGAAGTTTAGTCCACGATAGTCGGTGCACTACGCTGGGTCCACTTTTTGAGTCGTGGTGTGGGGCGAAGAATCGGTGCAACAAACAGGTCTGCATCTGGGCTGCATTGGTTCTAGTCTGGGCATCGGTTCTTGGGATTTCAGTTCCCAAATACCAAGGTAACGTTAGCGAGGTCTTCGCATGCATGCACGCATAATTAAGTACTTAAGAATCCATAGCGTTTTCCCATGGTCCGAACGAAACTTCGAGCGTGGAACACTGAACATGTGCGTGTGTGATCGCCGAAAACCTTTAGAGCTTGCAATGCGTAACAGTCAATTTCTACTCAGAATTTTTGGTTTGGGACACAGACGAAGAGGTGGCTATAGGTCTCAGCTCAGTCTTTCGAGTCAATTGTAGTGTTGTGCACGTGAGCATGAGTTAGCTTTAGCTATGAAAAATGCTTAATTAAGCATGCTTGAGTATCGCAGCTCTGGGTTAACCGCGCATGTACCTATGTGCTTGAAAAATGGCAAGTAGATTATGCCGGGATTTGATTGTATCGATTGACTTGACTTTGACAAGCGTCGCGTCCAAGTTAGCTATTTCGCGATTAATATTAATTCCGAGGTGTCGGCTTTGAGCCTGCCGAAAAGGGCAACATCCGGATTCGGTAATTCAGAAAGTCCGACAAGTCCGACGCAAAGATACCCAATTCAAAGCTCAAGCGGCGCTGCGTTCGTGTCCCTGGCATTATCAAAAAACCCCAATACCATGCGGCGGCAGTCCTTTCCATCTTTTTTTCCATCTCTAGTAATCTTTCGGCTCCGTATTCTTACCAGAAGCGAAAAACTCTTCTACAACGTCTATCTATCACCCAACACTGCAGCATAACGCCGATAACAGGCCCACAAATCTGCCACCATGGCGGATATGTCTGAGTTTACCAACGTCTTCCGCGCTCGAGTTAATCTCAATGACAAGCGCAAGTCTAACAAGCGAAATCGCCAAGCTCTCTCGTGCCTTGCATGCCGGACTAGAAAACTCAAATGTGATAGGCACCACCCATGCACGGCCTGTAGTAAACGCGGGGAGGGCAATTCATGCACGTTTGCAACCGGCGCGGGTTCTGTTACCAACGGGTCGAACGGTATTTCCAAGCCATCCGGCACGACCAATGCCGATGCGAAACGGTCCGAAGCCCAGGCTAAGCTCCAGAAGCTTGAAGAGCTCGTACAACAACTATTGCAGTCCGGTGCAGCGGCGTCGAAGCCCTCAGACACGGAAAATATCACAACCAAGTCTGGTACAGACCTATCTACCAATTCCAACGGCGAGACTACGGGCCCGCTAGATCATAATGAAGGATCTGATATCTCGACAAACGGATCCAGCGCGGATAAAGAACCATCCGCCTTCATGTGCTATAACGAAACCACCGGCGGGTACGCAGGTGCAACTCATTGGTCTGCACTCCTTGAACAAATCGCAGGTGTCAGAGAATCACTCGGAATAGCAACAGCTAACGACTCTTCGGACACCGCATCTCACTTTACCTCTTCTCAAGATTCACCAAGTACCGACGATGGGGACTTGATATTTACGTCAAACTCAAGTAGCGGCCATATTACCGTTGATGATGCAGTCAATTCATTGCCCCCACGATTTATTGCAGATCAACTTCTCAATGTTTATAACACCGTTAAATTTACCAACGCTCTTTTCATTCACAGACCTAAATTCAGGCGCGAATACGAAGCCTTCTGGAAGGATCATTCTTCGGCCAGTCTAATGTGGATATCTGTTCTCTATTCAGTTATGTGTATAGGCGCAATGATGGCAAAGCGTCAGGGGACATCCGTGTCTTTCGATTCTTACGATGTCGAACCGATCCAACTCAACATCAAGGCAAGACAGTGCCTCATTGCCGCGAACCATACCAAGAATCAGCCATATGTGATCGAAGCCCTTATAATCTATATTTATTGCAAATATCAATTAAACATGGACTGCGATTCAACATTATGGGCGCTCTCTGGTTACATTACCAGAATCGCTCAAAGATTTGGTTACCATCGCGATCCGAAGCGTTTGGGTAAAAGGTTCACTCCATTGCAGGCAGAGATGCGACGAAGGACTTGGTTTTGGGTCAGTACCTTTGATTTGATATTTTCATTTCAATACGGCATGCCCAGCATTATCCACGATGAGCAATGTGATACCGAGCCTCCAGGCAATTATCATGACGAGGATTTCGACGAAGATACCGTTGTCATGCCACCACCTCACCCTCCAACGGAGTTCACAAACATGCTCTACTACTGTCACAAGATCAAGGTGACTACTGTCTTTCGCAAGGTCATCCGCCAAGCGCTAGCTCTGAAACTTCCGGACTATGGAGAGGTTCTTCAACTTGATAAAGAGCTCGATGACATACACGACCAAGTTCCTCCCATTATGCGGATGAGGAGCTCCATCAGAGACTGCAGGCCGGATGACGAATCCAACATAATACTACACCGGATAGTCCTAGAACTTACGTACCATAAATGTCTATGTGTCCTACATCGTACCTACCTCACGTTTGACAAAACAAACCCAAGATACGAATATTCTAGAAAGAGGGCTAGAGAATCCGCCATGAGAATTTTGGACATCCAAAGTGATGCGTACGACGAAAGCCAGCCCGGCGGGAGGCTGTGGGATGAGAGATGGATGATAAGTAGCTTGACATTGCATGATTTTCTCTTAGCAAGTATGATTTTATGTTTGGATATCAATGAAAAGATTCCGGCTGGGTATGATGACTCCGACCCACAAATACCATCCACAGGGCGTGAATTTCAGCTAACTCATATATTACCGTATATAGTACCGTAGGCTGCAACCGCCTCATCAACACCCTCCAAAGAGCCTATAAAATCTGGTCCGAAAAGAAACACATATCCAAAGATGCCTACCATGCTTCAAATGTCCTTGGAGCTATGCTTGCTCGTATCGCAAGCACAGTGCCAGAACAGAGAGCAAACATGATAAGAGTGGATGTGCCGAATCCAGTCTTATCAACGACGCCGGTTGTATGGTTGGGCCAATCGATCTCCATTGGCCCTTCAAACGTTAATACCGCGCCGACATTGAACGGGCTCGAGTCGAATCCTAGTGAAAACATTACGCCTATACCTCAGACTGTATTTCCATTCAGTCGCATGATGATCACTAACGACATGGTTGGCTCTGCGGGCGGAGATGTGCAAGATCGGGCTGAACAACCTGGTGAATTTGTACCCAGGGAACTTACTGCCCGAGAAGAGACGTTCGGTCTTGGTCTTGGTAACGATATATATCCCATGATTGAATCATTCCAGCCTTTAGACTTTGATACACTGATGGGTGAAAGCGGAAATTTCGATTGGGTAAGTTGATAATCTAGACCGGGTTAGAGCGCTTTTTATGGAAGTTTAGTATACTAATGGTTTTTGGATATAGGGACTTGTTGATCGGTATCTCTTCGATAAATATAGCTCGGACGAAGGGTCAAATTCTGATGTTAATATGCAAATTCCTATACTGGATGAGTTGATGGGCGATAATAGACAGCCCCCAACCCTGCCTGTGCGGCCCGAAGACGGGCTATCAGATGAATTCTCATTTACCTAAAATATTTCTAGATCTAGCATCTAATTCGGGTTCGGATTGTTGAAAAATCTCAGACCGTTCATGAGTTTTATTGATTCGCTAACCTTTTTGTCCAAGTGTATTTACAAGCTCCCTAGTTTATAAACTGCACAATCTATTGTGCTCACGCATGAGGTTAGTTAACGTCTGCTTCCAGTGCAGCCGTGAAAAAATTGCGCTCCATCTGTGTATATATATTATTAGTTTCGTTTTCACACGGGAATGAATAATAGAAAACTCTCACCTCCGTCACTGCCTTGAATATCCCCACAAGCCCTTCTACTTGTTTCAAGCTAAAGCCCATAGCCATTTCTTCAAGAGTATCTCTTTGCTTCTGAACAAATTTACCGTAACTCTCGCTAGAATACTCTTCAACCCAACCCCAAAACTTGTTTCCTTGTTCTGTTCGAACGCTTTCTTGCTCTTCATCTCGGTTTCTAGCTGCAATATTGTATCCCACCGCGCAGCTTATCAACGCGACCATCAATGCGGATTTATCGCCAGTCATACCGACATCAATAACATATCTGGTGTAAGCTATCGTCGCCGGTGCCTCAGGCGTACTTAGGAGATCGGATTCCGAGATACCGAACCTAGAGCAGTATTTCACATGTAAGGATGTTTCGCGGACAACGTTTGCGACATTGTCATTGTATTTTCCAATCTCAGAGATCGAGGTCGACTTGAAGCTGAGCAACGACGTTGCACGAGCAAAATGTACCTACATCCCAAAAATTCATTAATACATACATACATACATATATATATATATATATATATATATATATAAGCTTCGGGGATAATAGTTGTGCAACTTACAAGAAATAAGTAATCCTGTCGTAGATACCACCCAAACCGTTTCTCGCTAACGGTACCATTCGCCATTTGTTTTACGAACTTGTGATTTACATATTGATCCCAAAGACCAGCCACCTTGGGATGATTCGTGAGGTAATCAAAAAAATGACCCTTGGAGTACGGCAGCTGGTAGATATTATGGGCGTGGTTTATTGGGCCACTCCCTTGTCCCAATGGGAACGCAGCGGCAATAGCTCCTGATATGTAGTTTCGGGCATTTGATACTGCGACCGGCAAGGGATTGAAAGGAAGATTACAGGCAATTGCCGCTAAAATATATAAAAAAAGTGAGTTGGTGAAATCATCCTATCGAATGATAATATGAGGTTGGGGAAGCACTAACAAGCAAGACTGCAACCTGTTCCGTGTGTGTTCGTGCTATCTATATATGGCGAGCGAAGTATCTTTACTGTTCCATCGGGTAGCACAAGTACATCCATTATGGCCGTTTTGTCCTTTGTCCGACGGGCCGCACTCCCATCCTTATCGAAGGGGAGATGTCCACCTTTAACAAGAACAGCGGTTGAAGAGAATTCGTGGAGTCTTGTGGCGATTGACACTACATCCACCATTGTTTTTAAATTGTCTGAAGGTGGAGCAGCACGGGGCGGCGAGTTTGGTGAGATATAGTAGGCAAGTAAGTGCTGTGCTTCTGCTATATTTGGAGTGATCAGTGTCACAAGAGGGATAAGCTTTTCGCAGAGCGCAGATATAGCTTCAGGTGGCAGAAGGACGCTACCCGAAGTTGATATCATGACCTAACTTGGCAAACTTGCGTTAGGCCTCATACTAAAGAAATAAAAATGACGGCAGCTAGTGACCATACGGGATCAAGCACGATTTGCTTGGGATTGTACTTTTTCATGGCCTCGACGACGACAGCTATTGATTCTGCACTCGTCAACATTCCTATACGATTTTGAGTTAGCATCATGAGATCGTAATACTAGTAGAAACGCATCCATTCGGATTCATTGTCCGGTGAAGCTTAGATTTTACACACCCATCTTAACGACATCGACCCCGACATCCTCAATGACCATTGAAATCGTCTTTTTAAGAAATTCCGGAGGAATTGGATGTATTTCTGCCACTCCTTTGGTATTTTGGGCTGTTAATCCAGTTATCGCCGTCATCCCGTAGCATTTATGGGCGGTTATGACCTTAATATCAGCCTCAATACCTGCGCCACCAGAGGAGTCGCTTCCAGCAATCGTAAGGATACGAGGAGGGGCCGCCATTGTATTCGCGGAACGCTGTTCTCGATATTCTTTTAAGTGTAACGAATGTGTGGGTTGGAAGTCTATGAACGGTCCGAATTAATGGCGATATATTAGGGGATCGTTACCCGTGCCGAAGCCGATATCGCTACGGGCCGGACGAGACGCGGAAACTCAAGCACAAAAAATCTCACGCCGCTGTTCGGTGATAAATCAACATTATTGTGGGGACTCAAGCCGGGGTCGCCGTTGCGTTTGCATATTATAGCAAAATTTCGGCACAAAATGGGTTTGAAAGGCGCAAAGCTTCCCATGCAAGGGAAATGACGTCTGCCCTGAACCATCGATCGCCAGACTATTTATTTGGCAGGTTTTGGACCCTTTGGATCGATCTCCCATATTGGCTGTTTTCAGTCGCACATAAAAATGCAACATTCTCAACGCAGCAATGCAAAAAGGTAAATTTGCTTACAAAATACGTTAATACTAACTGGGTAATTATACTGCAACCGCAGAGTAATAGTGGTGATTCAAAATTCTCCATCGAGTGGCCACTTATGTTGGCCATAACTGTATGATAGTGTAGCGTCTGATCCTGAAATTATATCTGACCCTGTTTTGCAAATTTTGAGCGTTTCACAGCGAGCTTAGGCGGAGCCTGGCAACCAGCCACGCACGGCCAAGCTGACCTGAATACAGTACTGGTCTCGAAACCAAACCCTCCCAAAAACACTACAGTACCAAAATTATCAGACACTTATACATAGCGGAGCACTCGCAAAGCAACTTGTTCTCGCATATGCTTTCCAAGTTATTACTCAACTATCTAAAGGGATACAGGTTTCCTATATGCAGACCGAACCTACGCAGATTTGACATTTTTCCCTATATTTCTATCAACACATTGACTAGTCGGAAAGTAACCGAAGGACTGCAATATCCTTGTCACATAACGTTGGTGAGATATTTCGTGCAGGTCACAGAATTCGCCTTCCAGCTTCCAAACAATCAATTTGCTATCTAAAAGCCATCACATATCGAGAATTCTGGAGAAACTAATTAAGTAGCTAATTAAGATACTGATTATTATCCTCTGAATGATGAATATCCGACCCCTCGGGAGATTGATCTCAACAAGAACTCCAATCCTTCGTTCATGCATGCAGGCTCGCCCTTTCATTGGCACGCGCACCCATTCAAGCCTGCCCATCCCACCTGGATCTTGGGACAGCCATGTTCATGTCGTTTGTGACCAGGTATTAATTCATCATTCCAAAACCTTTCCATTCCGAAAGCAGGTTCAGGCTTCCGATTTAACTCAAAGAAGGCACCTGGATTCAATTGAAAGGATTTTCGACTTTGAACAAATACTTATCAGCCGAATATCGATTTAGGAGACCTACCCTCTCCATCCAACCCATCCATATACGCCTAAACCAGCCCCTTTGAGCTCTCTCCAGTCATTTCATGCTAAACTTCACCCAAATATCGCTCACCCGGTCATCGCGTCACTCTCCATCTATGCAAACGACAACCGATGTCTTCTGTCCGCTCTCTCAACACTAGCATCTCAAAAGATCGGAGCTCGTGGAGTTGTTGGAATCGACCCTCTCGCCATTTCAGATTCTGAACTCGAATCGATGCACAAGTTGGGCGTCCGTGGAGTTCGACTCAATCTCAAATCCTCCCTTGTTGAGCTCTCAAAAGCAGAATTCGAAAAGAAGCTGTATCAATATACAGATCGGCTGAAACCCTTGAAGACTTGGGCACTACAAATCCACACTGAGCTTTCCCAGGTAGCTTTGATATCTGAGATTATTCCAAAACTCGGCATCACGGTCATAATCGATCATTTAGCGCACCCTTCGATGAAGAAGCCGGCAGCCGAACAGGAAGGCTATAAAGATTTTTTGCGGCTTCTGTCCCGTGGTGAGATATACACGAAACTGAGCGGGATGGACCGTTTCCCAAGCCTACCATTGTTAGACGCTTATGCGACAGAGGTTGTATCGGTAGCTCCAGATAGGGCGGTTTGGGCAAGCGATTGGCCGCATACTGGTGGCGCCACTCGGAATCCAGATGGTGATAGGAAAAAAGTACAAGATTTTCGGGCTGTCGATGATGAAGGGGCATTGAAGAAAGCGGTAGAGGTCTATTGTAAAGGAGATGAGGGAGTTGTCAGGAAGATTTGGAGAGAAAATGCTAGGGAACTCTGGGATTATAATGGCAGTGATTGAATTCGAGAAGCAATGTTTGGTGTATCTAAAATAGCTAGAGAACCAAAAGCCGGTTTGATATACATGATTGAAAAAATTGAAAAAATTGAAAACAATCGATGCTAGAATGGAAATCGGAACTCCACTAGACCATCATCGAATCGAGGTCAATTAGTCTAAACGCCTAAATAGCTAAAGACCTAAAACTAAAATTCGGAGCAACAATCCTTCGGATCCATGCCCGTGAGAAACAAACCAGTGACATTTTCTCCAAGATTAAAGAAATGATGAATACCAGCCGCAATGCAAATATTATATGTGCATCCCGATTTTAACGGAGTTTTAGAATCAAGATATAAGCTTTTTGCCGACCGATAATTTCAATGGGCCCAATCTTAAGAAAGAAAACCTAAAGAAAGAAAACCTAAATATACGCTAAAATGTAGTCTCAGGGCGACCAATACTGCCAGAGAGTGTGAATGATCAGTCCTGGTCCGTCCGCTCACGGGGATTACAAAACTTAGCGTCGACCAGGAAATTGACGCCCGCAGCTGCAGATTGGACCTCAACACGGAGACTTGCGAAATATCACGCTTCTTTCTCTAGACCACAGATCATGAAACTAGTGCATCTTATGTGTTACTTACGAAAGTATGCCAAGGTCTCTACCTCTCAAAATTCAAAGTGAAATTTCGAATATCCGCGAGCCATATTCATTTCCCTAAATTGCGGTGGATTTTATAAGCTTAATTGGTGTAATACACATCTGTGCATGGTGTTCATTCCCATGCTGCAAAATTAAGCTTAAGGTTATCCTGTTCCTTAAAACCCACCAAGATCTCTCTACAGAATCTTATCCTTTTTTTTTTTTTTTTTTTTTTAAGATTTTTCTAGACATCGCATTTACTTTTTCGAATCAAGTTTGGAAAAAGTATTCTCACTTCTCCTATTTTTGCCAAGATGATGTTAAATCGTCGCAGTTATAAATCACCCGTTAAAACCATGGCTAGCATATTAATATCAACCCAAACTTCGAAATCGTCCTTACGAGCGGTGCTCGGATTGACAATTTTCTGCATATTAATAGCATTCTATACTCCCTTCTTTACACCGCAATATTTCCCTTATATACAAGCCGATGAATACCCCCAGCTCCCGACTGGTCAGGGTGTTAGAATACATCGAATCATACATGATAAAACATTCGAATGGACGACAATATGCCTTCCATCATACGACCCCCTCTCGCCGCCGTCGAAAAATCTCACCCTCATCTTGACCCTTACGAATGACACCGCATCATGGGGTCAGATGACTGAACCCGAACCCAAGCAATGGACATTCTCAGATTTCATTGACAGAATTCGCTCACAAAACGTACCCGCCGAGAATTTGCATCTTGGGCTCCTAACTGGGGATAGAGGAGCTTACGAAAGCTACCTTCAAACTCTATCTTCTCTACCCACGGAGGAAACACCCTGGGCGAAAGCGGAGATTCTATACCTAGAAACATTACCCTATCATCTTCCGGATAACACTCCAACGCTCACCCGCCAGCAACGACACAACAAAGCCATCCAATTGACAAGAAGAATGTATCTCGCTCGGCTGAGAAACTTCTTATCAGCGCAGACGCTGACACCTGAAATTGAGCATGTGATTTGGTTGGACGCTGACGTCTACGAATACCCCAATGGGATGATCCAGAGGTTTTGGGAGCTGGCGAATATACCAACCGAGCAAGATATCACTGGTATAGTGAAGGCGGGGCTGAGGGACACTCGTGCGCCGCCAATCGGTCTTATCACCATGTTATCGAGTATGAGAACTTTCAAGGATTATGACCGGAATGCTTGGTCCGGGTTCGGAAAACGTCCACCCAATGTTCACATCGAAGAAGCCTTGAAAGGAAAACAGTTTCCAGGCATGGAGGAATGGGCAAAATCAGTGGGACTACTTATCGTTGGAACAAACGACGACGACATTGTAAAACTTGATTCTGTGGGCGGGACGGTGTTATATATCAAGGCTGAATTGTTACGCGAGGGCTTGATTTGGACGCCTTACCCGGTAGTCGGAACTAGATGGGGTAGTAATGGGAGTGATGGAATCGAGTCGGAGGGTTTGTGTTATATTGCGGAGAGACTAGGATGGGGGTGTTATGCTCTGGGTGGAAGTTGGAAAACACGGCATTCTGATGATTAAACGTCAACTTGGGCGCGCGTTGGAAACGATTTTTTGGAGTTTGGCGTTTTATTCGATTATTCAGAGACCGAGTAGTTTACAAATTATTAAATCTGCGTCCCTTCATATTATTTTGCACTACGTATTTAAATTCAATATCGATGTATATAACTTTGCATTGGGGCATATAGTCTTGTATTGACGCTTCAGGGCATATAGGAGTTAGCTTTCGAGCGTTTTATAGCCCCATTACTTGTACAATCCAATAGTATCGGCTAAGCGTGAAGGGGAGCATATTGTGTCAGCATCAATCAAGTTAGGTATTAAATGTTCATAAATATTTACACAGTGAAACGTTGGTTTCTATCGCAGACTCTTTGAATGCTGCGGGTTATTTAAAATTATATTCTCAGAATGATAAAGTAAAGAATTAAGTATTACCGCTTCATCGAACGCCCCTCTTCCTTTCCATACGCCTTACAGCCTACAACAACCTGTAACCCCTGCCTTCAATCAAACCTCCAAAAACTAAAAAAAAAAAAAAAAAAAAAAACTTTATACAGGTTCCCTTTGAAATGACCTTAGCAATTAATTGCTAGTAGTCCCATGAGAAGTATTCAAAGTACAAAGCCAAACAAAGGAAAAAGGTGGATATATATCAAAGCGAGATGAACGCGAAAGCTCTCTCGTATGATTATTACATCCGTTTGTCTCGTAAACCAGACCCCGTTAATAAAAGGCTCAGTTAATTATTCGTCGTCTCGTCGTCATTCTCGTCAAAATTAATAAAAGTTTTGCCGGAATAACTGTTTCTCTCCACTGGGCTGCTGTAATTCGAGCTAACCTCAGTCACGGCAACACCGATACCCACGCTTTCTCTTCTCAAAACCACAGGTTCAAGTTTAGAAAGGGGACCGGCGATTGCCATCTTCTTGCTCTCCTCGATAGCCATCGCAAGCATATCAGCATCCTTCTCGTCGTCATCATCACCAATATCACCATCGCCACCATCTCCACAGGTGTCGATGTGACCTAGTTCGTTAGAGCTAGATGCCCCACTTCTTGGTAGGTGCATCGCCCGTTGGCGTTCAAGTTCCTTTCTCCACATTCGTCTCTTCTTATAGGACTTGAACAGGGGGTAGAAGACAATGACGACAGCCAACAAGATGACACCACCAACGACACCACCTACTATCGCTGCAATGTTAGAATCGGCACTAGGGTTATCATAAAACCGCTGTGTCTGGACAGGGGTAGAAGCAGCAGGCGGAGAGGTGGGATGCGATTCTGTTGGTGTGGGGGCTTGGGTGGGCGCTGGTTGTAATTGGCCATCTTCGCGGGGTTTAGAAAGGGTAGTGAAAACAGGGCTAATAGAAGCGGTGACAGGTGCTCCAGAGCCGGAGATTTTTTCACCATTTTCACCAACAGGTGTAATTGTCGGCGCACTGGGCGAGTGGACTAAGCGTCGCGGAGCGACGTGTGTTTGGCTGTTGGTGAAATCGAAAACGGTGTATGCGGACTGGAGGAAGGGGAAGCCGAGGATATATTCGGCACTAGTTTTGGTCGCATACTCTGACATTGGGCGGATCGCGAGAGTGCAAGTGCTCTTATCAAAGAGTAGACGGTCCATTGGGAGCGTGATCAAAATGCCATCGATCGACATTTGAAGGGCGTTGACATCAAGTGAACCTGTGCAGTTCGCAGTGTAGAGCCCTGAAGCATTGTCCTTTTGAACATCATTGAACAAACTAGCGACAATTTGAAACATCGTGTCGTGAAGCCATAGATATCTTGAACCATGTTAGTACTAATTATCGCAGTTTATTGAGTAGCTTTTTCTAATACTTACGGTGTGAATGCAACTTGTCCCAAGCCAAGGTGACCAGCTTTGCTATCCTCACTGACCAACGACGCATTCTTGCCATTGCTATCGATCCAATGGATATCGGTAACTGGAACAGTTCCTGTGGGAGCGCCACTGGTAGCATCAAATGTCCCAAGCTCCCCAAAGAACTGCGACTCATCGATACCACCAAAGGCTAATTCCCCAGACTTGTAATCGGTAGTACCGCTTTGGTCCACGTTGGCGAAGGAAAGAGAGTAAGCAAGGGTATTGACGATATTGGCTTGCTTAAGGACAGACAACAGTTGAGGACCCGATGTCTTAGTATCTTGAATTGTCGAGAGCGAGAGCTGTGGCGGAGAGTTCCAAGATTGCGCGACTGCGATAGCTACATTTGCCAGGTTTACCGATCCAAGCTCCACAAGTTCTAGTGCTCGCATACCAGTGATCTATTATTTTTTTTGATTAGAATATGGAATTCTTTAATCGATGTGCAGATTATCTCTTACAGTCTCCTTTGCACCGACATTCAAAGTCTGAAAATCGCCTTGTGGGGAATATGTCACCGATCCAGGAATAGTATCTACTCTATGATTAGTTTATAGGTTTATAATAGGAAAGCTCATACAGGATCGACTTACAAAAGCCGGAAATTTCAGCATACGAGCACGCAACCTTGTTATGACTCTCGCTACAGAATCCTTTGATAGTATTTCCAGCAGGTAGTGTAGGTGCCCACGTAGTACCTTCCAGACTCAGAGCTAATGTCAACGGCTGAGGTGGAGTGCCAAAGGAAACGTTCGTATAGTAGTAAAGTCCATCGTCGCTCTATTCGAGCCGTTGTCAGCATTTATTATTTGAAATAACTACACACAAGATACAAATATCTACTTCCCAGCCATACTGGCTGGACTAATCCCCTCGCTCCATCTCTCTTGACCAAAGATGATCTCGTCACACTGCCCGAGATATCTTTCTTGGCCAAATTATTGAATCTTCCCACTTCCGGAACTACCAGTCCCTCGGTCAATCGCGCCAGCAGCAGCAGCGACGACAGAACCAGAAGCGAAAATTTGTTGATGCTGTTGGGCATCATTGTCTCGTAAACCAGACGGCTGGTCAAAGGTGTTCTCGACGAGGGGGGTTTCCTCCCCGTCGGTAACGTTTTGTGTTGTTGTCGAAGTGAGCGAAAGCCCACGCTTTCTCAATTTGAGCGGGCAGACACCCGCCAAAAGTTCCAAGACTAACCAGACGATCTGGCCGGTCAGGCGGTTGAATTATCGCGAACGTCGATATCCCAAAAAACTCTTCGAGATATCGACAGGAGAAAACCTTCTTCTGAGATCTCAGATTCTAAGAAAGTAGAAGGAAAAAAGAAGAAAAGAACGTCGACCAAACTGGGTATTCGCCTAGAGAAAAGAGCATCATACTCATTTATTTATTTATTCCAATGTTCGCATCGGGACGCCCTGGCCTATGAACCCTCACCCTCCTCAGAGAAAAGCCTGGTACTCATCCAGGTACCATACCATGGCATCCCCCAAAGGCCACCCAGATGCATGCTATTTTCCTCCATTTAGAAATCCGCTTGAGTGGTTTCACAACTTCGCCATTGCTGTACCAATGAGAAATCCCATCTTCGCGCCTGCAGAAACCAATAGATCCCTCGACGAGACAAACAAACCATACAGTTTTTTTTTTCTGCAGAGCTTATACGTAGTATCGCCATGCCAAAAGAGCAATCGAACTAGTGGTCCAAGGCTGCCCCCACTGTGTTTGCTTTAAAAGGGGACCTATATTGAGGATGCAGCATCGACCAATTCCATGGCAAGGAACCCTGTCAAACGCTTCTACCCTGGCTTATCAAATGGAACTAAGCGAAAGCGACTGACGATCAGTTACAGCCATGTGGGCAGATGATCGATACTTAGTCCAGAAAATCGCCCGGCTTTTGCGGGAAAAGGTATGGTGAGTTTTGAGTAATCAGGTGCGATTGATAACATAGTCGAAGGGTTGGTTGGCGCATTTCGCTGGAAGATACTAATCTAGATCACCTTTGCGAGAAAACACCCTAAGTTAAAAAACCTGGCTAGCTAGTGTTCTTAGGATTTTCCACCCGCGATGTTGAAACTTTCGAGATGTCTCGAGGATGCTTCGGGTCCTGAGACGTAACGGTATTTTTCTTCAACCGCAGTCTTGCCGTCGAACGGCAGTCAACAGGCAGATGCATACGGCTTCACCTAAATTAATTTTCAGATAATAATAATAATAAGAATGTTAATAAGAGAGAGAGAGAGGGAGAGAGCTCATTGCAATATTGAGAGGAAAGAAAAAATATAAGGCAAACGTTATACAAGGCACATCTACGTACAGCTGTCAAATGAAGGTCATGCAAGAAGTACAGTGTTGAAACATATCCGGTACTATTTTTTCCCATATATATTCTGGTCATTATGACTTCTCTACTCACTCAGAACGCATGTTCCTTGCCCATAATAGCATCATTTGTTGATAAGTACCGTTCGTCTGCATTGCGCAACCATCAGCAGTGGAGTACCTAGCAATGTTGTGCCTGTATATACTTACTTACATATATTTATTTTCCTCGCCACGTGCGCTATGGGGATATCCACCCCTCAAGTCGACATGATCGAAGCTCCACACCGACGAGATCGAGACGACTTAAACTTCTTTCGCTCTAACTTGCTGCAAACTTAACCCAAAACTCTTTTGAGCTAAATAAAATAAACGTATCGAATATTGCAAATCATAAGCTTTTGAAGACGGCCCTGGTGGCTTGCATGCAGGCGGCCACAACACGTTTTTTGCACATTGGGATCCACGCCGCCTTGGAGCTGAGGGGGAGAGCCTGCACAGAATATTCGGCCTGGTCCTTGCATCTCCTTGTGTTTGCTTTAGAATTTCCAGTGCAGGGCCAAGAATTGTTTGAAGGTAAGTGACAAGGGATATTGCATACCAGGCTGTTGCCCACGTTTTTATATTACCGTTGCCATATAGTATAAATAACTGTGCTGCTGCAGCTGCGCTGCATGCTCGTTCGTTTTCTTGTCCGTCGGTGGGGGGGCGTGCAGATAGATGCATCGAAAGAAACCAATAGGAAACCTTGGTACCTACGGTAGACTTGACTTGCAGCCGATTACTCTTGTGGGATTGTTGGGAAATCGTCAGCTTGGAGAGTCAGACTTTGTCCATGGATCCAGCCGCTAGGCTAGGGAGATATTCATAGACTTTAAAGCACTTCAGCGTTTACATGTCGTGCGATTCAATATTCTGATAGCGGTGAAGATTAAATCTCGAAGATCGATCGTCTCTTGAATCAATTTAATTTGGAAATGATGAGAACCACAATCACATTGTTTTGCTTCAAATTCAAATATCTGGATTCTGTGGTACGTCTCAGGCGGCCTGAATGGTACGGTATATGCACGCCCTGAAGACCCCCCAAAGTTTAATTAATTCTAGCCGTCTTTTATTTTCGGAATATAAAACTGGGTTTTTTTTGACATCTTCGAGAAGGCTAAATAGCCGCAAACACATGACCAAGTAAGTACCTTGGTCCAAACCTTAATGCTAACCCCGAGATATGCCAACTGTATCGAATGCCGATGATGCTAGATCCCTAACTGAAAATTCTGTCCCTTACTACAAACAGCGATTATCCCCGCTCTTAACGTTCCCATCAATTCACCACTCGCCCGAGTTATCTAAACTCTACCGTCACAGCCTCAGTCCATGCACCCTCCCCCTTTGCACACATTTCACCAACTTCATATAGTTCGTCGAGAAATGCAGGCATGAACCCTCCAGGTCCCTTCACCCCTTCGCGTTTGGCCGCTCTCTCAGCTGCGACGTTATAAGCTAGTAATGCGGATAAACAGCTGAGTAGTTTGTCATCCTTGCCAACTGCTAGCGCTGAACACAGGACGGATCCAAGAGAGCATCCCATACCCGTTACGAGACCTTGGAAGGGATGTCCGTTACGAACCAAGACCGTACGATTGCCATCAGACAAGATATCAACCGGTCCTGTCATCACTATTACGTTTCCTGTTTGTTTTTGAACAAAGAGAATCAAGTCAGCTTTTCTCATGATCCTGTCTTGGAAAAAAAAAAAAAAAATTACTGAATGCCAATGTGAAAACGTACTTTCTCTCTCTGCCAGAGTGCGAACCAAAACGACTTGTTCTTCCAGTCTCTCATACCCGACATCATCAGAATCTACACCTTTCATCTTGACCCCTTCTCCAGCCACAGTCCTAATCTCGCCTTCATTCCCTTTGATCACGTCTACATACCCTGCCTCGTTTAAGATCCACTTGACCGTATCCCTTCTCATAGCCGTAGCCCCGCCGCCAACAGGGTCAAAAACAACAGCTTTGCCCGCTTTGTTATTCTCTTGAATAGCCAACTTGAATAGTTCCCTCTCTTTATGTCCGGAAGTACCCATGTTGACCAAACAAGCACTATGAGGTGCCAAATTGGCCAATTCACCCACTTCCTCCAGATTCTCAGACATGATGGGACTACCGCCTATTGCTAGTGTCACATTAGCACTAAAGTTCTTGACAACAGAGTTGGTGATATGGTGTATCAGTGGTTTATGCTCCTTTAAAGCTCTCATCGTTGTGACGACCTTGGAGAGAAGGAATGGGAGGTAGAAGTCCGTGAACACTGCGGTTTGCGATGGTGGTGGGGGTGCCCATGGAGGTGGGGACTTGAATAGCGATAGAAGAGTGGAAGCTGCTGTTTCTGGCTCTTTGGAAGATATTATGGCCGATATGACGGCGATGCCAGCGAGGGGCGCGCCTTCACGAGGTCGAGATTTGTAGATTACTGATTGTACGTTTGACTGGTTGATTGAGCCAATTGCTACGGATGGAAGATCGGGACGTTTCGTGGAGACGAGTTCGAGGATGTGGCGTACACCGGAGGGGTAGCATGCTGGGTTGGCATCTAGTTTTGTGGGCGTAGGGTAGATCGGACCAATGCCGAGGTAATCACAAGTTGTGGAGGCGGCATGGGAGGCTTGAGTGAGGTTGGAGACAGAGATACCAATTATGGCTTTTGGTCCCAGAATCAAGCGTGCGGTTTTGTAATCTATCATTATTTTATTTGAAGTTAGCTTGGCAGATTAGGTTAGGGTGATAAAATCATGACGAACCCATATCATCCCACCCTATGTGTGCGCCTTCGCAGCCGACAGCTTGCGCGACGTCCACACGGTCGTTGATGAGCAGCGGCACGCCATATTTCTTCGTAATCGCATGAATCCGCTTCCCGAGATTTATAAAAGGTGCGGTATCAAGAGTTTTCTCTCTTAGTTGAACGATTGTGACACCTCCTTTGATAGCGGCTTCGACGTGGGATTCGAGTGTCGCACCGGGTGGTAAAAGCGAAGAGGAAGTTACGAGATAGAGCGACAGATCCGGTTTCGCCGTAGCAGCTGGCGAAAATTGCTGTGAATTTTGAGGGCTGCTAGCTTGGGCCATATTATGCGCCATGGCCATAGACATATTCTCAGGTACCATAGAGGTGTCCTCATGTGCGGTAGACATATTCCCATGGTTCATAGACATATTCTGGGGTGCCATGGACATATTCTCAGGCACCGTGGATTTATGCTCAGCCATGGACATATTATTCTCGGTCATGGCCATCTTATTTTCAGCCATAGACATAGTATCGGCCATAGGCATGGTGTCAGCCGCAGGCGTTGTCTCGGCCATAGATGTATGGGCCATACTGCTAGTTTCGGTGGTAGACGATTCTTGCATAGCGGCTGTGGTTGACTTTTGCGCCAGGCTTTGTGTCATTGCGTATATTGACGGCTCGAGGGTAGGTTCAGACATGATTAAAATACGATGCTGATTGCTTAACCGATCGCTATTGCAATATCGAGATGTGGGTATTAGGTCGGTGTTGAAAGGGACGACCGGTACTCTGAAGAAATGAGGTGTATCATGGCGAAGTAACGTATGGCGGGATGCCTCAGCTATTAAAACTTTGAAGCGAGCCGGCCGAGTTAAATTTCTGTTATCGATATGACCGACAAAGGAAATAATAATAATAATACGCCAGAAATCATGCTGTTGTCAGACAACCAACAAACTTGAACGCCGCAGCAGCAACTAAACCCGCCGGCAAGTATACCAGTAATTTCAGCTATCATATATATATATATATATATATAGCTCATTTTACTCAAAAGTTAATTATTCGTGACATCCTTTGGTACACGTTCGCAGTCTAGAACCGGTTAACGTCGAACTTGACTTGTATTTGCAATTATCTAATTTTTAAAACTTATAGAATCGTTCAAATCGATCGATGACGACGCTCGCTTCCAAATATCAGTTTAAGAAACAAACTCTCGCGTGAACGATTACCCGAAAATAGTCTTTTCCTTCCGACCGCAACATTGAACTACTTTCTTCAATTGATCAAAAGGTTCTTCGCAGATTCTTTTCTCGGATATCGACTGTCTTACAAAATGCAGGGTTCAGGCAGTTGGCGGTGTGCGGCGTACAACAGACAACACAAATCAACTTTCCAGGGCTGCGGGCTGCCTTTTAAATTTCCTTTCTCGTCTTAATCCGCATTCAATGCTGGTGAGTGCAGATATCGATTATGTATCGACTGTATGGACCTCTGAATAGATTATGATTACCCTTTGATTGGTTACCCACTAGCAGTAATTACGAGCGAAGTCTATACGAATTATAATTACTTGATTTCTGATCAGGAAATTTTTGATATAGCTCTAATACGCACTCGGAGCCATTACATGCTTAGAACTGAGACCGTCTTAGATATTGAGATATCGATCTGGAACTTCTCCTGCTAATAACTTAAGTGAATAGACCGCTCCTACCCCTATCGCCTACGGATATATATGCCCCATGTAATTCTTGGGATATATGCATTCAAATAAATTTATAAAACCTCGAGCTATAGTCTGGCATCATATATATTTTAGGAATTCCATATGTCAAATATTTCCTCTAATGAAACCCGGTGACCTACAAAACTGTACGGTTGCATCAGCTTTTTAGAAGGATAAGATGACAAACCTTCTAAAGGCTATAAACATACAAGCAGCCCCACCTCGAGGTGTCAAAGAGCCGAATTCGCGATTCTCAAAACCGCTTATACGAGTCGGTCATAATTTCTCTAGATGGTATGACTAAAATATATATAAATTCCGAAATACGAGAATCTCAAAAAGTTGGAAAAGATAGATCCAAAGTTCGCGTATTCTGCTGGGTTGGATAACAGCAAAAATAGAGCGGCAAAATTTAAATTGCTGCACAGATGAATATAAAATAATTGGCACACCACGTTTGAATGAACTAAAGAGGCTACCTGTATTTATATACTACGAATTCTTTGCAGGGACTAATTTATTTTTTACAAGTTTTCTAGACTTGAAGTAAGATATCATAAATAGCATACACAAAACCGAAATAGGGACAGAGCATGATGCTATTGATTCGAACACTTCGGACAGAATTATAGATTACTGGTATATCATTTTGCGGCTACGTAAAGGCAAAGGACATATGTTGCGACGGGCATGTAGCGACGGGCCCGCGGGTGCGCCCGTTCCTAAAATTTAGTGCTCCGGTTGCTGGAGGGAACCCCGTCGCTGTCGGAATTATCTGTCGCAAAACACGTAAACAAAAAACCTCTTGACGTCAATTTGACATGTATCATTCAACCATAGTTGGGAATTCCAAGTGATAACAAAGTGTGATAGAGACAACCGAGCCAATGGATGAGAAGCAAAACTGATGTGACATGGAATCAATATTGATCGAGAGATATCTCGTGATAAGCTTAAGCTTGAGAATGCAGAAATTTGATCAGACGAAGAAAAGGTATGCGCTGGCGTTTGGCGAGAAGTGGTGTGGGGCCAATGTGTTGTGATGTTCGGGATGGGCGTCGGTTGTTGGGCCAATATGCCAATGTTTATGTTTTTTTGTTTCCCCGGCAGGGAAGAAGGCCCGAGCCCAGCGCAGGAGGAAAAAGAGGAGCCACAGCGAGCAGGCACGCACAGAGAGAGAGAGCGAGAGAGCAAAACAACAGCAATCGCTGCTGCGGAAAAGAATGACCCGAGTTTAAAACCTCATCCCAACCGAGCAGCTGTCTGGAATTCTTCTTCTTTGTGTCTCCGGAATCCTCGTTAATTCGTGCCGCTTGCGTCGTGCCGTTCTGACGGGTACATACAAACCCTGTTCGGTTTCGTTCTTCGTTCCTCATTCTTACCGTTTCTCGCAGTTTTTTCAGATATTTCGAGCCTCTTGCCGTTCTATCAATTCCGCATTTCTTATCTTTTATATCGCTTCTAGATTACTATATACGTATACTCCCATATAACTCACATCTATCGTCGACCGAGCTGGCTGTTTTGTTGCTGCCAATGCTTTGACACCGTCGCGTGTTTACTTTGGTGCGACTTTGATAGTACTATCCTTTTTAATTTTGAGAGTGTGCAATGCCTCCTTCCTCTCGCTCAGCTTCCGGTTCCTCGCGTCCCTCGACACGCAGCTCTCCTCCCACAGACGTCGGTGAACCGTCCAAAATGTCTCCAATCGACGGTGAAGACGTCGATGTGCCTCCAGTTGCTCCTGAAGAAGTCGCTTTACCTTCGGAATCCTCGCATGACACTCTACTCGAGACTAGAAGTAAAGACGACAGCGAGATAGAAGCGATATTCGAGCAAACCGCGTCTGAGTCCGATTCTCCTCGCCGGCACCCTTCCATCCCTGATTATCAATACAGCGACCCTCGGAATTACTCTCGCCTTACCCTTAGAGATTCTGATGATGAAATCTCAGGAACTCCTCCACCTCACCCTTTCGGCCCTGCAATTAGGTCTGCCACCCTTAATACCGCCAAACAAGTCGCTGGCGAAAACGGCATGATACAACCAAACGCCTACGAGTCCCCCAGTCCATTTATATCTCGTAGCCGGATGTCTTCTGTAATGACGAGCCGGGGTGGAGCTAAGAATGCCTTCCCAGACGATGCTATTTTCTCGCCGTTTTCTTCCCAGAAGAAAAAGAAGGCCAGCAGAAATGGCTTTTCCAAGGGCATTCCATCGCCGAGTCGTAAGGGGATTCGTTTAGTGGAAGTCCCTGTCGCCCCATCTCCAGACCCATCTCCTCTCGTCCTCTTACACGTTACACTTCTCCCCTTGCCGGTCCAGGGGCCAGCGTCATCCGTCCTCGCCAATCATTTGCGAAAAATGATTTCTCCAACTGTCGTGGCTCGCGGTTTACTATTACCGCATCCTAACGATGACTACGACGCTCTCATCGAAATGATTGCTGAGAATCTAGGGTTGGACCAAGAAACCCCGCCTCCGTTCAAGAAGGCTCCTACATATGCGATTGAAGACTGTGCTTCACATTCTGAAGGGTCGTATATCGATTCTTCCGAGGAGGAGGCGGACCCCTATTGTCCTACCTGTTCCCGCCGACGTCTAAAGCCTGAGTATGTCCGTCATGACAGGCCGAGAAGACACAGACGTCCCTTCAGGCACAACGAAAAGTGGTACACAATCAACATATTTGCTTCCAATGGGCTTATGAGAGCAGGTGCTTGGAGCCGTAGCTGGGAAGAGATGGAACGGATAGACGTTGAGGTTACCGTTACTTCTGGCTATGAAGACATTGAGCCCGCTAGACTCAGGCCTTCCTCACAAAGGAGTGAAGGAAAGCGAGGGCTGCAAGGAGGCTTTCAGTTTAAGCGCCGGATGCCACCTGTTGGAGCTGGCGTTGAAACTACCACCGATGAAGAGATGCCCAGACCTCGGCGAGTTTCTAACAGCCGAAGGCGTCCATCGGGTCCTAGAGTCCTCAGTGGATCCATCAGAAGTCGCAATTCCAGTACCTATGTGAAGCAAGAGCCTCTGAGCGAAATTGAAATCCTTCCAGATTCCGATAAGGCCAAGGAAATCTTTGAAGAAGGTTTGGATACTGATGTTCCAATATTCGAGCCTTCGAAACCGGAGGATGGAGACTTCGTATCTATCTGGGAGGACAAGGATGCGAAGGATGGGGAGAATGTCAAACCAGCAGAGAGAATGCGAAGTGAAGACGCCTGGACCACCGATGATGAGTCTATCAAGCGAGATGCCTCTGAACAGATCAAGTCTCCTTCGCCAGAAGAGGAGGCTTCGAATGAAAACGACGAGGAAAACAGACGGCTCAGCGCTTTTACACTAGACACCGCCATTCATCACAACATCGCTGAATCTTCGCGTGAATCGAGCATTGTCAGCGAGCTTCCAGCGGAACCAGTATCACCTGAGTCGCAACCAGAAACCATCGCGTCGCCGATCGAAGATCGAATACAGGCACGTCGGCAGCGTCTTTCAAGGCGTGGCAGCAGGGAAATTAAGCCCGCTGACCTTTATCCTGCCAGCGAGAAGACTGCCTCACGCCCGAACTCTAGTCGCAACACTGATAGCCTAGCGATAATTGGTATCGCAATATCCGACGATAGCCAATCTGAAGAAGACAAAGAGAATCATCACGAAAGCGTGGACAATAAGGAGAACATTCCCTTAGAAGTTTCAGATGAGGAGTCGGAACACCCAGCCGACGATTCAATGCACCAATACCCAGAGGAAGATGATGATCCTGAAGAGCTCAAACCTACCTCCCCTCGAAATAGACGAACTGTCACACCCAAGACAGCCGGCCCATCCCCAATGCCCTCCAAATTCTCATCCCCAGCTATGTCTCCTGATATCTCCCCAATTGTATCACGAGACACAAGCCCACAGCCGTCAAAACCAAGCCAATCCCGTGAGCGAAGGAGGAGGAGGAGTGGTCGTCGAAGCTTCGATAGATCGTTCGATACTAAAGCTTCACAACCTTCTAGAGATCACTCGAGGCAAAATTCTTCTAACAGCAATATGGCATCTCCAGAAAAATCAAATCGTGGGAGATCCGAATCGCGCTCACCACGTATATCTCCCTCGCCATCTCCATCACCGCTGGAAAAGGAGCCGATTCCCGAATCCTTAGCCGACAAACTTAGAATGATGATTCAACCGACTATTGACACCCTTTCTGCAATCCCTCTCCCGACACTCCTCTTGATCGCAATTCCTTTCGCTGGGCTGATCGCATTCAGCGTAAATAGCTATGTCCAACAGAAAAATCTGGACTTTATGGTCAGAAGCTTCATGGAAAGCCAGGCGGCCAGAGAGATGCAAATGTTGCAGCAGCACCAACAAGTTGCTAAGCCTGTGCAGGCTGAGCCTCCTAATGCCTACGCGCCAGCTCCTCCCTCGGTTGTTAACCAGGTGGTCGCTGATGCGGAAAAAGCTGTGATCACACCGGAAGAACAAGCCGAGATTGACTGGAAAAATGCGCAAAGAAAGGGTTTGGAACACGAAAGCGTAGTTTATGGTATTCAGGTTGGCGGTAAATGTGTCATGCCTCAGGATGTTGCCGATGCTATAAGAAAGGCGGCGCAGGAGCGAGGTGACGAAGAAAGCCCCGCCTTCGGTGATTCTCAGCAGTATGTTTTCAGCGACGGAGAGTCTGAGCTCGAAACAAACTTCGTCAATACCTATGTTAATGGAGAAGATGAATCCAAAATTCTTGTTGAAGATGATTATCCTGAATCATCCCAGCAATTTGAGGATGAAGAGGAGAGGGGTCGATCTAGGGAGGATGACCAGCCCCGGTATGAGAGAACTGGGTCACGATCTCCACCACTTGCCCCTCATAGACCGCAACGGGAACGCTCCAGGGAACGAAAGAATGTCCAACAACAACCCTATGACTACTATCATCAGCCCCCTAATGTTATCGAGGATTACTATGACAGAATGTCAGACGCTGGTGATATCGACGTCGGCAAAATGGATGTGCGAGATGGTGGACTGGAGGATGCATGGTATCATCAAGATATTCCGGAGATGATGCTGCCACCACCTTTGCGAGAAGTCCCTGCTAGCCCGAGCAAGGTCCAAGATCATGTCGCTGAAGAGTCGGGAGAAACTTCTGAAACGGATATATTAGAATCTTCGCCATACCAGGCCGCGGAGGAACCGCAGTCTACTTCTATTGAAGAAACAGAAGATGAACCGCTTCTTCCTATTGAGCTAAGCCAAGCTGGCAGCCCTGCCCAGAAGCCGTTGGAGCCACCAGCGCGTCCGGAACTCAAACCTGCCGGTTCACCTGAGCAGAAGCCCAAGGCTAAACCCACCCGCGCTCCTAGACGAGGCCGTTCGCCTAGAGTGAAATCTCAGGAGCAACCGGTTGAGCCCGGAGTCGGCAACTCTGTTCCCGCGCATGTGGAAGAGCATGAAGAAAAGGTCCCCTCGCGTCCGGCTTCGAGACATGGTTCTGATCCAGAAGAATCTCCACGACCCATCATGAGGACAGGCTACACGCCCCAACAGAAACCTCGCGACTATAACTCTCGCCCACCTACGCGAAACGGTCAAGCAAGATCTGACGAAGCTGCCTCGCGCCCGGCATCTCGCCCACCTACGAGGAATGAAAGAGCTGGATCTCGACCGCCAACCGCTAGCAGGTCTGCATCAAAGCCTCGACCCAGTTCAAGAAGTGGTAGCAAACCCCGGGCAAGCTCTAGACCTCGCAGCTCTGCTGGAATGAAAAGCTCTTCCACTTCTATCGTTTCCAGTGCTACCATGGCACCGGTGCAGGAGGCCGAGACTATTCAAGAGCAAACAGTAGAAGAGGCTGAGGCATTCGAGTACGAGCCATTGAATCTTCAATTGAATAAGGAATCAGCATCAACTTCCTCGCAAACTTCATCAGAAGCACCCGCCTCTACCCCTGATGCGCCATCATGGACAGATGAACTGCTCCAAAGATTGACGTTCAGATTTGGACGCCAGCAGGCTGTCGATGATGATAAGAAGACAGAGACGACCACGCAAGCCGCAGACCCAATCGTAGAAACACCAACCACAGTTCCTGAACCGGTCGCGGATTCCACCGCCTCGGCCTCCGAAGCATCAGAACCCATCGAGCAACAATATTATGATGATACTCAGCAGCAAGTGCAAGATCAATTGCAACATACTACTGAACAGTACGGAGAGCACGCTTATGATGAAGAGTACGTTGACAACGAAGACCATCATATTCCCGAAGGACTGATGGAAGAGGAATACGTTTTTGAGGATGATGGAGAGGAGCACGCAGCTTATGGTGCTGCCGAGGACTTCGACTATGAGGGGTTCAAGAACAGTCTGTGAGACATTTCTAAAAGTCAGTGTAAAAAATTGAGTAATATGGTAAGAAGTATATATTGTTGGCGTTTTATGGGGGTATCATGATTTCAATGCTGTTACGGTGATGAGATAATCTCGATTTGGGGAGGATATAATTTATTAGCTTTTTAATGCTTTTTTATATGACGTTTTAGCCTTGTATTTTTTAAAATAACTCTTCTTTCATTTCGATGAACATTTCTTTTGTAGATATGAAAAAGCTTTGTTTATAATTTTGCATATATGACCTCTTAATCCAGAACGCTACTCTTTTATCTTTCATTTCATATTAAAAATTTTAAATAATTTATTTCTATCAATACAAAGTACCTTCACACGACGAAAACACATCTGGATACCAGATATCTAGTGATAATATTGTACAACTAGTCGCAGCCGAATCGAAATCAATTGTAAATCCTCAACGCCACAATCCTCTCCACCCATGCATAGCTTTTACAAACAATTACCTGGATATATGTTTCAAAGTTTACTCTCCTTCTTTGTACCATTCGTGCCAGTCTCGCTGGCGACCGCATCCTCACCTTTAACATCCTTAATACGGACCAACCCCTCTTGAAAGCAAGTGGCCAGCAGTTTCCCCTTGCTATCCGTTATACGCTGGTGTACCAAACCCCTTTGATCACCGGCCCACGGTGTGTCGCTTTCCAAAAACATCCACTCATCCGCTCTGAACGGCGCGTGAAAGTAGATTGTATGGTCGAGACTGACCATCATGCCTACGCTAGCGGTTTTATGTGCGCGAAGAATGGTACCGAGGAACCAGGAGTCGGAGACGTATGCTAGGGCTTCGAAATGGGGTGCTGAACCCGCTGGGGCATCGATTGTGCCTTTGGCACGGATCCATGAACGGACGCGTTTCGTGGTTGGGTTTGGGTCGTTATCTGGTTGGTTTTGTTAGATCAGCTGGATATATCACACCGCCACGGGGATGGAGATATCATGTTTTTTTTCAGTTCACACTTACTGTTATGGATACCGAGAACACGCCGTTCGAAGGGATCACCCTCCTTGGTCTTCTTCCACTGTTCGAACCCTTCTTCGGTCATTCTACCCTGTTGTACCATCTTTCTCGCAATCGCCTCGCCGTCATCACATTCCTCTGGTTTGCGTAGATCTGGCGGTAACGGTTCCTGAGCTTCCAAACTGACTTTGCCCTCACTGGGACGTTGGAAGCTGCAGGTTGTGGTGAAGATGCAACGTCCTTTCTGCCGTGCCTGAACCGTTCTGGTTGCGAAACTGCGACCGTCACGTACTAGCTCGACGGTGTAGATTACAGGAATGGTCCAATCACCGGCTAGCACGAAATAACAGTGCATGCTGTGAATTGCAAAGTTATCAGGGACGGTACGTATGGCTGCGGCGAGGGATTGGGCTATCACGGCACCGCCAAAGATACCCCGTGCGTTGGGAGGGCGCCATAACGGCCGGGTGTTGGTGAAGACGGTTGGGCCGAGGTCCGTTAGGGCGGTGAGTTCGAGGGTGCTCTCGATGAGGCTGTGATGGGGTAAGGGGGGTGGAGGGGGTTTGATCGTTTGGGAGGAACTATCGGGCATGGTTTCTTCGTCGTCGTCGAGGTCGTTGGGGTCTGCGGAGGAGTGGCCGATGGAGAGGAATTCGCCGAGGGATATGGGCATTATATTATTTTATATATACTTGAGTACTTATGACAACAAGACTAAGTACTTATATACTAAGCATATACTTAAGTACTTATATATATATATAGGTTTTGTTAGAGGGTATACCATAAATGGAATGCGAAATTTCAGCCGTGGTATAATTAAGTACTTCTTGAGTTCTTAAGATCTTGAGTAAATTAATAATGACCAAGGAAAGTATTTGATTGAGGGTTCTTCTTTATCTGTCAGTCCGTCGGAGGCCGGGTTCTGTATATTCGATCGATAGCATCATTTGATCCATCGGAGTATTTTTTTTTCAAATTCAAATCGGTCCGCTGTTTCGGCAGCGCCGTTGAAACGAACGAAATTTAATCTCGTGAAAGAAAGATGGAATGATGGAACGACCAGTCGACCTCGGACTCCATCTGCCTCGGCTGCCGGGAAATACCACACACTCAACACGTTCTTATGATACTAATACGTCGTCGAGCTGGAGAACAAAAGGTACTCTATCGGCCTCTTAAGATCGATCTCTACTACGAATGCTCTCGGGAAGTAGACAAAAAAAGAAATATAAAGCGAACTAAATTTTGTATGCAGTCTCTGTCCAAAATATCAATACACTTATTAAAATACATTGCCATGCTACGAGCCGACAGTCTGTTCATATTACGCTTCTATCCCCAGATTGTAAACCTCATTTTCGCTCATATATATGGTACATACTTAAGTACTTAAGTATATATATATATCATAACGAGTTGGGAATGGTATGACTCCGATGTTCCAAGTGTATCCAAATTCTCAAGTTGTTTCTTGAATTCGCGAGATCGATAACTAGGATTTCAGAAATGAATAGCTGACCCATACCGTTGGGGAAACGGCGCAACATGTCTGAAACCGCTGCAACTTCAACCATCCCCATCAGCAGGGAAAAGACACTCTGATTGTGAATAATGTGCTTGAGATGATGAGGCGGTCCTATAGCACGTAGAACGAAAGTTTCCACGTCGTTGTAGAGATTTTGACGGATCTCATTCAATATCCCTCTTGATTCCTGGGTTAGGTGGTCGATAGTTATATATTTGAGGAATCGAGGTTGACCTATAACTTGCGGGTCGTCCTGCACGAAATTTCTCCAAACCTCGTAGTAAATTTGAGCTAATTCCGAGACCCATATCCCTCGCGACACTACCGAATCCCCATGCCCATCAGGGGGCGGAAGCTGTGGTGCTTTTGAAAGCACCAGATGGCCGCTATACTTCCTGGTTTCAATTCCTGAAGAAATCGCAAACACGTAACGGTCATCATTCCTCCGTAACCGAATCTCAACATTAATGTAATCCATGCGACGTTTAAGAGAAAATATATCAGTATATATATTGTCATTTGTCAGTTCTCTGATAAAGGCATCTAGCCACTTATTTCTCGAATTCTTGAATGCATCAAAATTCAAAATATTGTCTGGTAAGTACTGTCCTCCCTTGTCGGCTTCAATGGAATATAAATTTGCATCAAGTATTGCTTGATCTGGTGGTGGCACCTGTAGATTTGACCCACAAAGCTGATTGAGATTAAAGAGCTGACCTAGCAGCATGGCTTCCGGTCCTAACCGCGACTGATACAGGGCGTTCAGTATACGCATCCAATTTGGATCGCCGTTTCTTCTCGAATTTTCCAAAACGACCATTAATTGGTAAGACAAGATAACAATTTTGTTCGATTTTTTATATTCTTTCTCATCAATCAACCATCTTATAATTATTTTGGAGACGATTGTTGCCCTTGGAGCATATTGCAAAGGATCCATTTGGTCATGAAATTTTAGTGACATATTACTCACAGCTGACACTTCAGCCATCCCTAAAAGAATTAACCACAATCGAATCATCCTCATCTCGGTGCCGGATGGATTCTTGAGAGCAAGTTCCTGTAGAGGAGCTAGGTTGACTTTTAGGTGTTCTGGACGAAATATTCTTAATATTCTGAAATTCTCGATTAGGTCCCTGTAAATTGAGTGTATTTCTTGCAAAACCCGCTGTGTCTCTTTCCCTACTTGCAAGAAAGTAACCATCCGAATACCTCTCCATATTTGGCTTGGGAGTTTATAACCACTAGGTTTATGGAATGCCCTTGGGTGTAGCTTTGTCCAGGTTGCGTAAATAACATCTCTCAAGAGGTTTGATAGCTCGTTAGGTTTTATATCTCTCGGAAAACTAGGCGTATCCATAATAATCACACTGCCGAGCGCAACTTTACGCGTCGCACTAGATCCAATTAGGTGCCCATCTTGATGCCCCTTTTTGCGCCACCTAAAGTTCGCGGCAACTTTTTTCCTTTTTTTCAATAATATCGAATCCAAAGTTGCCGAAATCTCCCTCAAATTATTCGGGTTATCGTCATGCAATAGCTCTACGAATCCGATACCAGGATATGTTGTATCTTTAAGTTCTTCGACAACAAAGGTCGATAAGAAGTCAGCATTGTCTTGGGGATCGAAAGTATGTGGCAGTCCTGAGTCATCTTGGCCAACGAAGGAATTTTGTCGGCGCATGTTAAGATATAAAGCTCTTTGGTTGACACCCTCGGAGTACAGTCTGCTAACAACCTCAGGGAGGGTATCAGGATTGTCACTTCCATAAACGCTATAATCCGTAAAAAGCTCGGGTAGGCGAACAGGGTTATATGGTGTGCTTTCTTTTGTATCGCCTTGGTCCGCTATAAGTTGTGCAGGCGAGAGTTGCACAAAGATGAAATAACCGAGTTTGTTGGCCTCAGTAACGCTTTGCTTGCCAATTTGAATAAGGGCTATCGAAGGTGTGCTTAGGAATTCGGGACGGCTTTCTATAAAGAAGCGGACAGCTTTGCCCTCCGGTGTCTCATAAAACTCATTGAAAAGTCGATTCCAGTCCTCACTACCATCATTGGAATATATGCCACTACGGCCATCCCGGCCTGGTCCATGATTGTTGATGAATGTGCGCCTTGGCTCCTCATCCGGTATCGCCTGAAACGTGAAATGTTGGATCCGTGACCAACCCTCTTGAGAAAACCAAGATGAAAATAGAAGCTCGCCCATGTCATAAGAATCCAACGCTCCATACATCTCGTCGAATATATCCATGCGATCCGGGGATGGCCCTGAAATAACCTTAACGACCATGTGTTGTTCTTGCGAAGAAAGACTTAACTGATAGGTATTAGCTTCGGAAAGCGAATTATCCGAGTCGGTCGTGATAGTGATTTGGATGTAGGAGGGGTTACTAGAGCCACCGTATACACCCCCCACCTCTAAGTCTTCTTTGATAGGGTGAAAACTTGGACGATTTGAGGTCTTTGATATAAGAATTGGAACTCGTACCAAGTTATTCAAGAATTCCATCTCTCGAGCCTCATCCTGGTCCAACAACTCAAACTCCACCAGGTCACTGGATTCGTCTGTGAGTATTAAAAGAATAGACGCCGGTGGTATCGGAAAGTACCCGGAATTCGAAGGATTTCTGTGGAATATATACTCTATGGAGGCTATTCTTGCAGCCCTCATTCCCTTCACAAATATTCCGCACATGTCCACTATAGCTTTGATCTCTCTGGTGCCCAAAAGAGCATTCCAAAGGTCATCCTCAACCCCTGCGTCAACATCGTTGAGATTAAATTTTGCGGGCTTTAGAACAGGGTTATGATCCTGTAAAGTCGAAATAACGTCTATGTTATAAAATAACCGATATACTTCTGCTAGAACTGTCAAGGTCAATTCATTCTCGACGTTCCAAATAGTGATATATTTCAAGTTCGTCGTCGGTATGAAAGATCGCCCGCGGTCTCCAATTAGCAGAGATGAACTAGAGTCGTGGCTATTCGAACCTATGCTCCAACATTGATATAACAAACCAATCAGATTTTTATTTTCGAATAATGTTTCGCTCCACCATAAAGCGAAATGTTTATCCCTACGGGAAGAACTAGTTCGAAATATTGTTGTGATGCGGTTGCCAGCCAAATGTTTCACAATATGCACTTTCCTATAAGATGCACCGTTAAGAATAATATGCTTTTCGTCTTCCCATGCACTCCGAAGCTCTTGAAGAAAGGACGTGAAAGGATAGAGCTGTCCCCCACTCCACGACACATCAAACTGCATGTCCGCATCGATGGCTTCAGGGTATTCATCATCCGTAGAATGTTGATAGTACTCAAGTTCACTGTGAAGTCGACTTTTCTCAGCACGCAGCCCATTTGCTGCCGCTTCTTTGTATACTCTCAGCCGAGTGGGATCCGTGTTTTCCTCCGTGGCTACTCGTGTCCCGCCGCTCCCCTCTCCCCGGTCCCCACCTTCCCTTCCCTTCCCTTTGTCGACCCTAGGGCCATCTAGATCTTCAGGCGTCCATTGTTCAAGTTGAAGGAGGATTGTGGCAGGCGGATTTTTTTTACTGTCCAAGTATCCTACAACCNTGTCCAAGTATCCTACAACCCGTATACCGGTGATTTCCATATTTTTTAGATCGTTTAGGTACGTATACGAGTATAAGAATTGGAAACACATGCGAATTTCTTTGGTGCCTATAATTGCCCTCCAAGCATTCAAAGTCGTGTCGCCGTCTAAGTGATTCTTGTCCAGGATGATAGGGTTCCCTTGGTTTATATTACCTTTCGACCCCTTTGAATTAAGTGACCTCAGTGCTGAATTCAAGACACTAATAGTATTTTGGTTCTTGATATTATAAAGCGATATATACCGGAGCTCAGAATCGGGTTTCCCTTTGAATCCTTCCTCCCACGATCTATGCAGAAGTTGTGTGAGCCCCTTTATTTCCCCTTCTCGAGCTTTGTTCAACCACCCCAAGTCGCAGTTGACAGCGATATGGTAGTTGCTAGTGGATGAATAAGTTTCGAAAGCAAACTCCGAAGCGGCAGGTATTCGAATCAGCTCAGTGATGATATTAACTCGGGTGAATGAGTTTTGAGCTTTGATCAAATCCAACCCCAAATTGAACCTTTCGTATATGGCTCGCGGAATAGGATATTCGTAAGTTTGGGGGTCAATTTGATCCACTCTAACCCTGAATATGCTCTCGTCGATCATATCATTGGATGCCTGCGGATAACCCCACGCGGCTTGAGAACGAAATAGCACATCCTCAACTTGGAGGATGTTGCCAGCTTCGATAGCATTTTGGAATAATTCGTCTTCCGTTGTTCTTGGTTGTTTTATTGGTGGCTGTCCTCCTTCTTGCGAGGTAGGGCTTCCTGGTCGTTTCCTGTCGGTACGTTTCTGAAATTTAAGTGTGCCCGGATATACTCGGGACTTGGTTAGAACAGAGCATTCTCGGCTCGTGTTCGAATCGATATATTTCCTTCCTTTCAGCTCATTCCCTTCGACGCTACTATCTCGAGGGAGGGTAAGGGCTTCGACAAGACAGCTAAATATTTTGTGATATAACAAGAGAATAGTTAGGGTAAAAATTAAAGGGTTTAGCCGAACATTCACCATGATTATGGCCGCCTCGTGGAGCTGCACTGGCCACCGTCGATCGATACAATAAGATCGAAAGATGGAAAGGTGCTTTCGTTGAATATATCCCAGTTTATACAATATATAGCTCTTCCCTTGCCATTAAGAATTTTATTTAGCAATTGAGAGCTTAAATTTTATGAAAGGCTTGGTGAGATGCGATTTGAATTCGAATGAATACCGTGAATGAGTTACGTTGAGAAATACGGCTGAGGCAAGAATTTTGCAAAAAGAGAAAGCTTTGAGGAATTGTTTAATAGAAAGGCCTGGTTGGGTGCACAGAGTGGTTTATCTGGCATCTGGCGACTGGCACCAGCATATATATAACCATATGGATACTATATCTATAAAATGCATGGCCTTGATTCTATACGTATTATATGTATCTGCTGAAGAGTCAATACAAGACTATATACGTATATATACAACGTGCAACAAACCCCAAACAATAACATGTTACCAGGTGGCCAGACCCCCAAATGAACGTTGCAGTTGTAGATTAATTTGCTATGAACACCTATGTCTTGCTGTGCAAAGGTTCAGAATATTGAGCTTGTGAGGCCAATTTTGATTTTTTTCGTTCAAACTTGTCTCGCAAGCCAGACTGCCAACGTTGCGTTCAAACCCCTTAATTTAGTTTGAGGTATACAATGCAGCTTCTGATCCGTAGCTAGAAATCCGATTGAGGCTTGTTCATGATATATCAGTTGGATATAAAACCCAATTAAATAACATAAACTGTCCAAGCCAACCTGCCGTACCACACTAAGCTCATGATTCTGGTCACTAAGTAGCTCAAACCCCTTCATAAACTCTAAGCTTTAAAACTACTAGGACTATTTAAATATACCGTCTTCCTTGTAGTCAAATATTTGTTCATCTCATTTTAGCCTTTTCTTAAAAAACAAAACTTGGTTTGTTAATATGAGTGTAGATCTTGGATGAATCCATCATTTCGTGTACCTTCGTGGGTCTCTCAAGAGGGCTTGATACTAGTATCCGAATATATATTTTACCAAATACAAATGGCTACGATGTCTTTACACCAAGGACAAATACCCATGATCCTACGAGGCACACATACTTCGTGCCGGGTAGCTGGTTTATGAGATAACTTTCATACCTATGTAGATAATTTAGTAATCGTGATATCAGTACTAGTATTGAGATATATCCACTCTTAAGATCTTGGCTCGAGCACGCGATTGTAAATCTATTAGTAGATATTTGCTAAAGAACAATAGCCGAAAAAAAAGGCAAAAAAGTGATCAAGCCGATTTAATATCCGGTCATGTGTATCGACTTTCTATTTAAAGAGGGAAATTCGAGGCACTATAGTACTAGCGAATATACATCGAAAATTTACAGCTGTGGAATCGAAGAAACAAAAGACTGGATTGGGAGAAAAAAAAAAAAAAAAAAAAAACACCAAAAAATTAACATATGGAGCACAAGACCTTGCAAGAACGGAAGGTCCTTACCCCGGGAATATCGCATTTACAATCCTGAACGTAGGAAATATACGCAAGAAGATCCGGATTGAACTATCTGAGGTAGACTGAAGGACGCGCATTCCATAAATGTATCTCTGTCCTAGTTCATTAGGGAACATCCGGAGCATATTTGCCACCGAGGATACCTCTAATGTCGCCATCAGCAAGTTCCAGGTGGAAATTCGGTGAAATTTCGGGGTTAAAATGGGGTATGAGCTGAATTTGCTGTGTCCCGTGTAGCTAATCAGACGATTATGTGCAAGTATTGTTACCGGCCCTTCGTTATTACCCATTATTTCGCGCCAAATATAATCGATTATTTCGACTGTTCTAGGACTCAAATCCTCCAATATAACGAATTCTAACTGAGGAAGTGTAAGGCGATCTGCGCTTGCTATGTCAGAAAGGGTGGGTACGCAAGTCCTCCATACTTCGAAAAATATTTGCGAGAGTTCATTAGACCGCAAGTCATCAAATGTTGGCAATTTCCGAAGGATGAGGCACTGGAATTGTGTTTCAGGACCAGCCCAAATTTCGAACTTCGCCTCGCGGTCTGGTGGATAGATCTCGGTCATTGTATAAGGTCCATAGATATTCCCCGCGTTTTCCTCGGTTTGCCCCGCTGGCGGATCAATATCTAGATGAAGTCCTAGTGCAAAGAGTTTATTTGTGAGGGCGCGCTTCAATAAGCTTTTCAAGACCTTCGGCAGGGCTGTGTCTTTGACTATTTGGCTGGCGCGATAGTATCTCAGATCAAGAGGAGCATCCAGAAGTCGGAACTTGGCTCCTCCATACCCAAGCATTAAGGTCAGCTGCTCGCCAGCGATAGCTGTATCTAGCCAACGAGAGCCATGTAATTGATTGAATGACAATAGCAGTGAGGATGTGTCACCAAATCCATCGATATCTCTTTCACCTACCCGACCCAACCTAAACAAAATTTTCGCAGTCATCTCAACGCTAGCCTCTGCGTTATCATTCTTTTCCCATAGTATCACAATCGCCGACACTAAACTAGGCCCATCATTTATTGGATCCATCTCCTGATTGTGTCGGAAGTATATATCATTTACTGCGAGAGCTTCTGGCAGCCCGGTAAGAGTCAACCAGAGTTTATTCATTCTCAAGTTGAAATCATTCGAAACACGCGGAGGCCGTCGTATATTTTGTGCAGATGGCTGGGTGTTCATAAGGTCCGTCATACCCGGGATCAAGCTTGGTGGAAACTCCAAATTTGAATGCCGAACCACAAGGAGCCCTGACCGCTGAACCAAATCAGAATATTCTCTGTATATAGAATTCAATACTCGAGTACTCTTTTTGGACAGCTTTAGAAAGGTTACAAATCTAATTCCATTGGTATCCAAAGGTGAAATCCGTTTGGTACGTACGGGCAAGCCGCCAGAGTTCAGATGCCTTCTGTCCCAATAGCTTCTCCAAGCTGCGAAGATGATGTCACCAATATTACTCAGCCTCGTAGAGGCACCAGCACTAGTGCCTTCGTCAACAGTGTCGATGACAACAACGCTCCCTGTTGCTTGGCATACAGAGAGGTGGTAAGTGTAATCCTTCAACTTTTTTGAAAGAATATAAAATTGAACATGTGGGAAGGGGTTGGCCTTTCCAGCTTCCCAAAGGGATAGAAGCTTTGTAGGGAAAACATCCGTGGCGCTCTTAAATAAAGGATAAGATGGATCATCTATCTTCCCAAGCACTGTGATATCATATTCACTCAAGAAGGCATCTGCTGCCTGCTCTTGTCCCTCGTTCGCCCAATTCAAAGAATACTGAGAGAAAAGCCGTGCGTATTGATCGCGATTTTGCACGCCTGCAAGGAAATATACATCTAATAATAAGACATCATCTTGTTCCTGCTGTGGGCCGTCTAAAATTTTAACTTCTTGGTTGCCGGTCGTTGTATGGAGCAGAAAGCTAGTCTCATCCGATGGCCGTAGCAAGTTGTTTCCCTGTAATAGTAGTGGTAGCAGGCCAGGGTCTTCGAACTGTAGAAAAAGGAAGAAATCGGACGCCGATGGGCCACCTTGAGATTGCCTACCAATCTGTATGGAATGTATTACCGGGCTGATTAAGAGATCCGGATACTCCTGAGCAAGTGTCCCCACGGCATTTCCTTCTGTTGTCAAGAAAAAATCAATAAGAAGAGCATCCCACCCGTCGTCTCCGTTGAGAAACGTAGTAACGTCTCCTTGATTCCCAAAATGCTGTAGTATAAACTGTTCTCCAGCATTTGAAAGCTGTTGAAACGTAATTTCTGCTATTTTTGACCAGCCTTCTCGAGAAAACCAGGCCGAAAACAAGACACCCCCTAAAGAGAGATATATATCATTCTCTGCTAGTGATCGGGGCCGTTCTTTTGCTGGCGGTGTAGTGATACTCTCTAAAAGCAAGTGTTGTTCCGATGAAGACATCGCAAGTCGATATGTATAGTCATGATAAGATCCTCGTTCGTCAATTATCGTATCGGTTGCTTCAATCTCAACGTATGATGGCTCATTAGACGCTTGATAATGTGTCCGGTCTTTGAGGGATTTTTCAAATGGATTCGGAACGATTTTGGTTGAAAGGACTTTAATGGCAATCCCCGGCCTTAAGCTCAGTCCATCCAACCGCTGGCTGGCTTGTACTCGTACGAGCTCTTCAATATTCTTGAGTTCCTGAGATTTTTGCGCCTCAGATACTTCGTTATCGCCAATATCGGATGTGAGCTCTATCAGCATAGAGGCTCTTTCAAGGGGTGTGTTATCGGACAGTGGAGCATGAAATTTGAATGAAATTTTTGAGATTTTCGCTTTCCTTAGCCCAAACGGGTGATCTTGACACATGGAGTTGATCTCTCCAATCTCGAATGTCCCTAAAAGAGCACCCCATAGTCCTAGCCAGAAATCATCTGGGTCAACCCCAGGTACCCAGTCATCAACAGCCAATGAAAAGGACGTTTCAACGTTCGATAAAGAAAGCCCGCTTCTTTCGTATACCTCTCGGAGGACTATTACTGTCTCCCAGTTCTCGATGTTCCATATTGTGATATAGCGAAGATTTGTAGGCGGTATACGAAAAGGACTTAATTGGAGTGTTTCTTGAACTTCGGGGCTCGCTTGGTCATTGGAACCTATGGCCCAACATTGGTAGACCCACTGCGAAAGAGCCCTATTATCCAGCGCGTCCCGGCTCCACCAGAATGCAAAATGGTTCTCATGTGCTGAGGCAGCGGCTTGGAAAGCAGTCCGGACGCCGCTGTAGCCAATTAAGAAGGATTGCATGATATTTACTTTTCTCCATGTAGCTCCATCGCTAATACTTTGCTCTTCGTTGGCCAACTGATTCCCTGGAGATCCGGCTTTAATGTTCTCGAGAAAAAAATTGAACGGATATAATTGTCCTCCGGTCCATGAATAATCAAAGAAAAAATTCGCTGGGAGATTTTGTGGAACCGCATCTGTTATTTCTGTCATGTCCAGGCTATGCCACAGCAATTCTCGGTCTAATGCAGCCGACCATCTCTCCTTTCCGTTGCTAACTGCATTATTAAATGTTATTGCTCTGCTAACCTCGCTTTCGGTAGTTGGATTATTTTTGCTGTTTTTTCTCCCGCGTGGCTGGAGCTCTAATACAATAAGTGCAGATTTCTTTCCTTTCTGACTAGGGAAGTCTGTATCTCGAATCGCAGGGTAAATGGAAGATATTTCCACGTCATGAAATGTTTGCCGATATCGAGATAACATATCACCCACAGCCTCAACTTCAGGGGTCCCTCTTATAGCCTCCCAAACCCCCCTCTGAACACTATTTTCAGGTTGATCTTTGACGTCAGAGAATCTCAAGTCCGCATTATCGCTCAGCGGTATCCCGATATTTGTATACACCTCCTCTATTACCGCCTGTGTCTCTAGTCTAAATATTTCTGCCATGATGACATATTTTATACTATCTTGGGAGGTAGCCCACTGTTTCCAACAAGCACAGAGCATGTCAGGTAATGACGTACTGTATTTTGGCAACTCTCCAACCGCTCCACCATACCCACCCCACAAAACTACCATAGTTTTATATTCTGTGGAAACATATGTGATTAAAGAGCTTCTATCTAACTCTTGATAATTTTTGGGCGGCGTCAATTTCTTCTCGATGAGTGATGCTGTTTTATATAGTGCTTCGTCTTTTGGAATTTTGTTCAGTAAACCCGTACCCTCAAGTCCCTTGAGGGTATTAGGACCAATAACAAAAGTAAGCGGATGAAATTCTTGGTTTAAGTTGACTCGGTTGAAGTCTTCGGCGAGCTGTGCCTGTAGGTTATCTTCATTTGCCGGAGTTCTCGAATCCCTAACCACGTCATTATACAGTTGGTTGAGTCTATATCTATGAGCGCTAGCTGCATATCCGTCAACCTTCTGTTGCTTCGAAAACCCTGCAGCACCTTCACCTGGGCTGTGAGGACGTTTTGTACCATCCGTTCGTTTTCGTAGCTCTCCGGTCACCTTTTGGTGGCATTGCGGTAACGGTTCGAGTTGTGATAACTCATTTCTTGTCTCTAGAGTCGTCAGGCCAATGTATCTCGTGCTATCTTCTTCGAGAGGAGCTATAAAATTCGATAATGATTTGAGAGAGCAAGAAATCAATTAGTGTCTCTAACCTAGCTAGCTGCGGTGAATTCAAACTGCGCACTCTATGATTGGGTAATGTATAGCAAAATGCATGCAAGAATTGGATATATATATACCTGAGATGGTTTCAATATTTTGAGATCTACGCAAGCTTTTAGCATCGTAGATATGGATGCTTCGCGCATCTAAGAGGTTGAGTGGTAGACATGTGTACAGAAGGATATATTGAAAAAGGTTCTTTCCCGACCTCATTTTATTCTCTTTGCCGTTATACCGAACTTTAGTACCTGCCTTTAGTACTTGAGTACTTATGTGGTATCAATGCAACGAGTGTTTTCAAGGCGTTCTGGACCTAAAATATCGGATATTTGGTGGCACTGGATAGATTTTTGGACCTGTCACTGCGACGTCTGGGTATGAGACCAGACTGTTACTAAATCGCTTTGACTGTGAGTCTTACCTTATTAATATAATAGAGAGGAGATTCGGTTTCCTTTTATATAATTAATTTTATCTTAACCATGGCCCGTAAACAGTCATGATACTGATCTTTCGCTGAGCTTCTTGACCACAAGACTAGGTACTGATATATATATATAACAACTCCTAATGAAAAGAATGCTCGGCACAGCGATACGACCTCATGTTAACATGAGTATCTGTATTATTGTATAACCAAACTCGCAACACTACTGTAACACATTAGTGTTAGCTAGCGATGCGAACTGTTTACCGCTGAATTCATGAAAGAGTGAATTTATCAGCCACTCTTCTAAACCGCTGCGTTTAGTTTGGTTCGGGACTGCCACTCTTCCGCCGGTATCGTCGCGGTAAGATGGCGAGGTTAGTTACAGGACTGATGGCGAAGTACGTATGAGGTTGCGCTGCATCCGACACAGATCTGGGATAACGATCCTTCGCTCGACATGGTACCTCTCTCGCTATAGATATCTAGATCAGATTGTGGTTGTTTCGTTAGATAACTAGTTAACTAACATGAGCACCAACGTGAAGGAGGTATTAGGTTGTCTCGGGTATTAGGTTTGTGAAACAAATCTTTCCTTGGGTACACTGTTAACAAATACGCAAGAGCTCCTAAAATCCCACCCTCTCTTACTGACCGCCAGGCTGTGATGGGTTTTGGAAACTGCGGCTATCTGTCAAACCCCAATTGTGTCCCAAAGCCATTCGCTGGCCGTAACTATGTGAGTGTTAGAATATCAAGCATCTACGTTTAAAGTTAGTTGAAGGATAAACCGGAATGAACAAGAAGAAATGATATCGATTCATTCAAGGTATAGATTTCTGCCAATATACACAGTTGGGAGGCAGTTGAGTTGGAAAAAGTCGGAGAGTGTTCAAAGACAATGCAGAAGAATTCAAAAATTTGTTGACCGCAAAACCAATAGGAAAAAAAAAATTATTCTAATAGTAAGACATCGGCGAACATAGGAAAGAAAGAGAAGGAGAAAAAATATGAAACAAGAAGGAAAAATATGAAGCAATAAAATGATGAGATATATATGGCGAGGAGGTTAAAAAAAACTTCTCTCTCGAGCGATCGAGAAGGAAAATAGGCTCCCTTTTTACACATTTCTGTGCAAGATCCCGTCTGGTTGATTTTGAGAAAGCAGAGAATTGTCATTAATTCGTGTTTGTTGAGTCTGCTGTCTATGCCTCAACTTGTCAGGCCGAAAAAAAGAGAACCAGAATGTCCCTTTTGCCCTGTCTATTCATTCAACTTTTCTCCCGTGAAAAATATCCGCAGCCAAATCTATAAGCCTGAAATTTTTGTCTCCTCCACCACATCACACCTTTAAATCCTCGTGCCTAAAACCCGGCTTCTCCGTGCTGCATTCCCAGAAGCTGAAGGGTTATTTCATGTGCTCTTGATTTAGTGAGCGGCGCCTAGCTCGATACCGCCTGTAGCACCCAAGGCCTTCTTGATATCACCGTAGATGGCGAATTGGAAGGCTGTCAAGGTACCAACCATGAAGAGACGGGCTGGGAGACCGGTGAAAGAGCCGCGGATACCGAGCTCACCACCAATCTTGACGAGTCGAGAGATGGTGCTCTCACCAGGAAGGCCCCTATTCAAAGTGCGGTTAGCACCAACATTCGTTCAACTCGAGATGGATTTCCAACACCTGGAATTAACATACTTGGTCTTGTTGATCTTGGACAACATGGTATCAGCTGGCTGAGAGATGATGGCAGCAGCGAAACCAGCACCCAAACCGGATCCCAAGTTGACGGCAGTTTGTAGACCATCGCTGGCAGTTGCCTTGTTGACAAGATTGTTGTAAATACCTTCAGAAATCTTCTCAAATACTGCGAACTTGGCCATAGTGTATGGAACTCTAGAATCTCCAGATTAGCCATCAGCGCATCAAAGAGCGGTTTTTTGGGCGGGTTTTAAAGGCGTACTGCTTGAACAGGATTGGTCCGAAACCGCTGTAGAAGGCGCCAACACCTTCTTGTGTCAAGATCTTGCCGAAACCAGAAACGAGACCGCTGGCGAAGGTGGGTTGAGAGACGAGACGGATACGGGTGGCTTCGAGAGGGCAGAGCGCGATATCAGCAAAGAACTCGCCCAGGGCCGAAGAAACGAGGTAGACAGCCATTCTGTTGTTGGTGGCGGTTTCGACACCCTAAAATTTGACACAGGCGGTTAGTTTATCGAGGTACGAAAATGGTTTATATTTTCCTATCCAAATTGACGGGAACGAAGTGTGTGTAACGTACGAGGAAGTCAATTGACTGCTTTTTGAAGAATTCGTATCCTCCGAACTTGAAGGCTCCCTGGAGGAAGTAACCAAGGACAGTAGGGCCGAGACCAGTCAAAAGGGCGCCGGCACCCTCGGCTTGGATGACCTGTCTGAATCCACCGATCATACCCTTGTTGTAGACGGTGGGCTCGAGCTGGATACGGGTCTTGACGCTGTAAATAACGAATTAGCGATATAGTCCGTTAACTCCGGGTTGGTTTGACCAAGTTTGAAGCTATATCGGCATCGGCGTCGACGTCGATGACATAGCGAGAGAAAGGGGCAACGTACACATCGACGGGAGTAAGGGCACCGTGAGTGACGGCGCAACCAACGGCACCGGCAAGCGCATACCGCGAGTACAAGTCGATACCGGTTCGCTTTGGCTGTGGGATAACAGCGGCTTTAACTTCTTCTACTGCAGCCGACATTTTTGAGAGCTTGATGTGATGTTCCTAGAAGGAGCGAAAGAAAGAGTGGAGATTTGCTGGTCCTAAAAAGATTATCGAAGACTTCGAGTCTGTTCGATAACCGAGTGTTTTATAAAGATTTTATTGGAGTGTCTATGGAGGAAAGGAGATGAAAAAGAAAAAGAAGTGACGGCGGGTTGACGAAGTAAATCGTTCTTTTTATTGATTTTGCTTGTGGTGGTGGGCTTCACCTAAAAAAATTTGCTTTGTTTCTTTTTTTTTTTTTTTTTTTTTTTTTTTTTTTTTTTTTTTTTCTCCTGGCAGGTCAACGCAGCGAAAGAGATGGCTTCAAAATAGAAACGCTAGTGAGAATGAGGCAAAGGACTTCGGATCAAATTCTCCCTTTTGGCCTGGCGAGAAACAGTTTTTTCTTTCCTGCCCTTGCTGCCGTTGGGCATGCCGAATCAGCACCTTGAGCGAAATTCTCAAGCCGATACTGGGTTTTCGGGAAGAAACGGCAACATCTTACTCCGTGCTATCTCGTATGAAAATTCACTAGCATTCTTTTCGGGCAGGAACTTGGTCCTACAGTCTGTAATATTATGTGTCTCGAAAGATTATTTTGTATATCCTTCTGTTCTCTCAGGATTTGTTTATTTTATTGTAGCCCTTTGGTACAGATTTTGCGCAAGTACCGAAGTCGGAACGGTCGACCAGTGTGACTGACGATATTGTAGATATGTACATGTGTCTACTATGCATATCACCTGCAGGCCTGAAATTTCTAATCTCGAATACGCCGATGCGAATCAAATGTCTTATCATAATTCTCTCGTTCAGGAGACCGCGAAAGCTCAGGCCAATCTGAACCCCAGCCGGAACAACGTGCCCGCCGATTGGCCCGCGAAGCGAATTTACAATCCTCCAAAATAGAGCCTGAAATAAAATACCACATAAGCAACGCAGAACGTGGAATGCCACCTCGTGGGGGCTGACTTATTGCGAGACAGACAAGCTGAAACGCCTCTTAACTAGCGGCCATGGCAAAACCGTATTCAATACGAAGAAAGTTCAAAAATTAAAAGTATATATACACTTAAGTATATATATATATTGGTTTTAGGGTTAGCAAATTTCTAGGATATGAAGGGGTATATGCTAGCCATGCTAATGGATGAGGTGTGATAAATGTGCCGGACTAAGGTTGTTGCTACTGCTGCGAATAACCCTTTCGCGTTGAGTTTCTGGTTTTTGAGACCTGAAATATATAACCTGTCACAGTAATCACGGTAATCAACACGCACGAAACCAATCTTGTGTTTTGATATCCTCCGAGCCAATGTCTACTCCCTCTAGGCCTCTGCTCACTTTATTTTCTCCGTCTCAACTTCCTCCTCCCCTGTTCCTTCTTCTTCCTTCATTTTTTCTAGAGATTTCCCTTTTTTGTTCCCCTCCGTCTAAGGAAGTGGTAGTTTATACAAGGAAGCGCAAGAATCGTGTGGAAAATAAAATATCTTTTGAACTTTTGCGAACTCAAAGAGCCTAAGAGGGTTAGAAATGTTCGAAACGTGAGTTGAATATTGGCGTTGGTTGATGAACCATCGATCGATTGCCAATCGATTGACGTTGATCAAGCCGCCGAATTGCCGGATTGGGAGAGGATAACTCAACGCCGCTCTCGCTTGAATCTTGTGTAACCAGAATTTCTAGAACTGCGTTGAGCATGCATGAACTTCGTGATAACGTATACATAACAGTGTCGTAGTCTCTTAATCTCAAGCCAAGTCATTCATCAACCGCTCAAGCGGATGAGTCTTTGCATCGCCTGCAAATCTCATATGATCATATGCCTGCAGTTCTTCATCAAAAAACGACCGGAAAAAGTCAGAACAGAAATTTCAAAGTGTTCAATTTTTATCGATATAAATGTTGTAATTGGTGAGTGATAATGCATGGCTCCACTTTAAAAGAAAATTTGCATATTCGGATTTCTATTTCTACCTATCTATAACTAAACAAAATAAAATGAAACGCACAAAGCAACATATTTATGGGCTTCGCGGACTAGGTTGAAGACATCGCTGAGCAGGAACTCGGAATCTATCAAGCCAAAGGTACTGATCCTTCAGCTGGCTCAACTTCTGTCGAACGTCATCCGCGCTTCCACTCTCGCCACAATAACCTCTTTCCAGAGCCTCTTCAACCGCCCTGAAGTAAGAGATACTTGTTGAAAGGTCCAAGAGCTCAACATGTTCCTCCCCCATCCCCACAAGAATATGCGCAACCTCGCACTCTTGTTCCGTTGGCTGGACAAGCCCGTTAGTTGCCCCCATTCCTGCCGTATTCTCACTCGCTCCCCCTCCTTCTTCTCGGACACTCGAATATATCTCCTCCTCCTCTTCATTTCCCACGACTTGTTTTGGCAACATTGCCATCAAATCTTCTTCGGTGGGCTTATTCGCAATAGACGCTTGTGGCGAATCTAGGGTACCAACGAACCACTATTCAGCATTTCTTCAACGAACTGACGAAGTAAAATCAAAACGTAACAGGTGTGAAGGATATGATGTAGGCGCAGTTCATCGACAATACCTTCCGTTTCGCCACTCTCGACGCTCATCGTCGGCTCTTCCTTGACCCCACGTCTGCCCTTTACGGTCTTGATGTCGTTGGGCTCACAATCAAAACCCTTTGTGGAACATGATCCACATGATTCAGTCTCGGTCATTCTATCGCAAGCGATATGCTTCTGGTAGCAACGCTTGCATGCAGGTGCCTTTCTGCCGTCGGTGACTTTGACGCGTTTCGGCTTGGCAGCCTCGTCCGATTTACCAGAAGTGGGAGGGTCGAGAGATGTTGTGCTAGAGGTGGCCTTTCTCTTTCGGCCACGCCTAGCAGGTCCATCGGAGTTTTCGTTTCCCATGGCTGAGCTCTCGGTCGCCGGAGAAGTAACCTTGTGGTTCTTATTCTTCTTTTTGCCAGTAGGGAGCGAGGTTGGGATAGACTTGCGACGTTTTTCCAACCGTCGTCTATGCTGAGGAGGAAAGTATTCGGGGTCTGTTGGGTCGTAAGAGCTAGTAGACGAAAATGGGGGGGATTTTTGGTATTTCGATGAAGGAGAATCAAGACTACGAAGGGGTGAAAGATAGTTCGAAGGAGAATCAAAGCCACTGACGTCCGGAGAACATGCAGAAGTTTCAGGACTGCCGAGAGACGCTTGTTTGGAGGGACATTTAGGGCTTTCTACTGCAGTCCTGAGACTTGTGCTGTTGACCTGGAGAATTGTTTCCATGTCATTCTGCGAATCAACAGAATTGACGGTGTCGTTTGACACTGCCAGGTTGACTGTACAGGCCGAGTTTTCGACTGCAATGCTATCCGGTAGCATTGCAGTATCACTCATAGCTGTACTTGAAATGTCGCTCGTGCTATTCTCATACGAGCTTTCCTCACATTCACTAGTTGAAGCAGACTCGACGGATACATCGCTCTCCGAAGTCAGAACCATTTCGAGGTCCATTTTATTTCCCATAGTTTTGTTCCTTGGCATCTTGGATATAACCCGCGGATATCGAACAAAAAAATGGTGTAATTTGAGCTTTGCTTACTTTCTGAATGTGGATGACTATAGGCGATTTTGAATTTCAATTATTTCTGCTAAGGCTGAATATTGGTTTTGATGGTATTATTAATGATATTATTTCAAAATATTATGATAATATGAATTTATATATCCTCCTGTTGTATTTATATACACATCGCGGTGTGCTGGATATGGGAAGCTCCATCCTAGCTGATAAAGAATGGGTGTTTCGATCGATGGATTCGAGACGAAAAGTTTCGTTACCAAGAGATTGTTTCGATTCATACCAATCGAAACGTTCCATCAGGTGACAAAACCTTTATATGAAGCTTATAGTGCTCTCGTATAGTGAAGACACATTTGTGTGTCGCAAGCTGTACGTATATGAAACGGGTTACACCTACGATTGTCCAAATCTCACGAAAATACATTAATATAGAGATCATGTATAAAGATCATGGTCAGGAATTTCTATAAATCACAATGGAGCCGTCGTGATAAAAGAGCCGACAATTATATTACAAATTCTGCCAATGTACGTACATGATAGCTGGCAATTTTGAATTACTCCAGAGGTGAATATCTAATCATAAAATCTATGAACCGCGAATGTGTCCACACCTGCGTATAGAGCAAAGTAATCGTCTACTTGTTTATTAAATACTAATATAACACTGATCTATCGTACAAAAGGCTTGATGTAAACAGAAAGAAGGAATTTCAAAGAAAAAGAAAAAGCTGAAGTGAATTTCAAAACTATGCTTTCCTTGTTTCTTGATATTATGTAAGTGAGAATAGCGAAACCTAGCGCTATATGCTTTTCTTTCGTTGTCTTCTTAGACGTAAAACTTGTTCGTGTCTCCGTGGGTATAATTAGCAATCAAAAAAATGCAGAAACCCAAACCAAAACCCAAAACAGCATCATTTTTTATAATAAGCAAAGAAGAGATTTGGCCTATATTTAATGTGTTGAAACTAAGTGAGAGAGCATGCTGGCAATTTTGCGCAACGAAAATGATCAGACAAAGCCAGATGTTTCATCCGATATCATACCCAGTTCCGTTGTTACCTTTCAACTTCGACCAAACGAAAACCAAGCCGACGGGCTTCGCCTTGATCGCTGGCCTCCTCGCTTCGTGAGAACCGATGGGCCTTCACTTGGTGCTCGCGATCTTGCACGATTATCTCTATGAGGGTCTGCATCCCTCATCGGAACATCAGATGCGAACGGAGCTCTGAAAGGTAGTGGTGGTGACCTATCATAACTAGATCTTGGCATACGACTGTCAGCGGTAGAAACGCTGCTGGTGATGCTCGGACGGCGGCTGCGAGTTCCCGTAGAGCTTTGTGAGGGTGATCGAGGGGGTGTGGGTGGTGATGTTACGCTGGCGTACATGGGGTACTGCTGAGCTTGACCAGGCCGAGAGAAATTATTGGCGATACCTCCATAGTATGTGCTCTCGCTTGGTGAGTATGATTCTGATACATTGGATTCTGATGGTGCACGAATAGCCCTGAAGAAGTTTCTAACACCACCTGTAGAAAGATTGGCTGGTGATGCTGCTTCTATATTCATGGGAGTTACTACGGGCATTTCTAGGGGCCTAGCGTCTGCCAACCATTCCGCGGGCGATTGCTGGATCAAATTGATAGCAATCATGAAAGATCTCTGACCAGCGAGATAATCTATATCTTCCAGTTTTATGGCAATTTTCCCGTTAAACGCCCCGGTATAGTCATCTGCACGCACAAGGCTACGCAAGATATAGGACGGGCCTCCAAACATGGATGACAGTTTTGTCCTAGTAGCGGACGATGATTCTATCCCTATGATTTCCGTGAGCCATAGATATTCATAAATGGAGTGTTCGAGGTCTCTGTCACTTACAGCGATAGGACAATCTAGTATCCTTACTACAATTCAACCGAATATTAAACAGGGCCCGCTTATTAGCTTCATCTTTCTTAATAAAAAGAACACCAGAACCCATAAATGAATCATTAATTCTAATCTCCTTGACGCTCCTATATTTCGGTTTAGTATATGGAATTCGAAATTTAGTGGATCCAGGATAAAATAGTCTTACCATTTCCCCGAAAATTCAAGTTTATGTGCTTCAGGAATCTCTTTAGGCGACGGTGTAGGAGGAATTGCTGGGACTGGCGGAATCTGTAAAGCACGTACGGGCTCCACGGTACTCGCAGCACTAGAAGATAGAGCTCTTCGGAATGAAGGCCGGGAGCTCACTGACCGGGAGCTTACCGACCGGGAGCTTGAAGCTTGAGTGGGGGATCGGGCAGTGCGAGCAATTTGACGTTGCGAATGCGGTGTAGGAGGTATTTCGTCGAGCATCCCCGGCGCAATTTCCGTATACTCAGGTGGTGGAGATGGCAAATAGTTGTTGGACGGCGCATATTGGGAGTTTGGTATTCGTAGATGCAAGGAATTTGCATCTGATGGTAGTGGGGGCGGATTTGATGTAGGTAGCGGTAGATGAGAAGTTGAAGCAGACCTTATTCGGGAGCTTGCTTGCGGATGAGCGGAACCATGGCGACTCGAACTTCGTCCTCTTCTTTGAGGGGTATCTACCGAAGCACCTGTAGAAGAGCCTCGTCGAGATATTGAAGGGGCGACCGAGCGGCTTCTTGTCTGAGGGGGCTCTCCGGATCCGAGCTTTCGAGATTCCGGAGCTCTGCCAGCAGCCGAACTTGATCGCTTTTTTTCCTTCTGTGGCTTTGTCCGATGTAAGTTTTTGGGTGGAACAAAGTTCTCTGAATTCTCAGAAGACATAAGAGAGAGGCGATTCCGCCGTTCGATCAAAGTCTGAAGCATATCATTCGTATTTGTCACCATGGCCTCAATATTCGCCCCCCGCTGACTGCAGGCAACCACATCATATTAGCAATGTCGTCGGCATTTCAAATTCTGCGAAACTTCAAAATCCAAAGGAACATACTCTGCCAAAGTTGAGGTCAAAACATTCAACATGGTAGTATAACTAACCAATCCACTTCGATAGCTTGCAATCTCAGCTTCGTTGAACGTCCAGCTCATTTTCTTCCAAATGCCAGTCACACCTGACTTCTTCTTTCCCGTAGTTTCGCAAGCGTCGCTCAATTTTGCAAGTTGAACCAATGTCTCCTTTGTTGATGCGATAACTGTTTCCAAGCACTGTAATTGTTCCTCCGTGTATCCAGATTCCATGGGATTAAACCTTTGTTGCAGGGTGTTCAGCGTAGCGTTCAATGATACCATCTCATTGCAAACCTGGGTTATCTGATCCGGTACATTTCTGAGAGTTACAGTGAGGCGAGTGAGGTCTATCGTTAGGCGAGAAGCGAGATTTGTAACGCCCGCAATGGCGGAGAAGAGAGTAACTGGCTCAATCATATCTTCTTTGCCTGTCTTTTTATTTCGTAGACGTGCCCAAGGTGATAATTTTGGTGGCCTGTCCTCGCGGGATTCTGCCTATCGGTGATCTGGAATGTGCGAAATACCCGTTTCGCGGCCGTGGAATGATGAAGGAAAGGATTTTAGAGTGTCAGAGACGGCGGGTCTACCAGCGAAGAAATACTACTCGGACGGATTCATCAATTACCAAGTATACTGAAATACCACGGAAGACGTCAAAGGGACGAAATCAGACGCTTTTGTTGATGACCAGCGGAGGAAGAATGAAGGAGAGGCGAGCTGCTCCAGCCTTCCTTTTCTATCGCCGAAAGTTGACCTGCTTCTGTGCGCAGGGTCGACCCAGTAGGCTGTGTGCGATAGCTAGCTTTATTTGATCCATCCCTGCGGAAGGAAATAAAGGTACCGGAGAAGGTTGTACCTTTTTCGAACAATTTTGCATTCGATTTCGAGGCTTCTCTGCTTTTCGGAACATGCAACATATGTTAACATTCCAATTGACGTTGGGGCGAAACGCATTGGAAGACTGGAGGACCGAGCCGTTCGCAGCAAACTTGCATACCAAAGGCGACTAGGTTGCGGTTCCGAACGAGCACTGAGAGCCAATCGACGGCTGGAAAGGGCCATCATGCATGCGTGGGGTCTAGAATTTGGCGAATTATCGATAAAGAACATTGCAGGGGAAGATGCAAGATCCTGGATATCTTTCTGCGAGGTTTCTTTCTTTAGAAGACAGGATAACGCCCGCGAGGACGCCTCGACGAGTTGATGTATCGAATCCGCGATGTTGTGCACAGCTGCGGTACGTCTTGGTGGAACTTGGATACTTGAGGAACTAACTGAGTATATATCTCTTGCAGGAATTGCAATCCATTTGCGAGACCAAATCCACTGTATGATAACACTCGGGTACTCGTCTTTAGCTTAGTCTGGAGAAGTATACGCAACACACGCCCCAGAATAACTCGCCCTAATGATTTTGCGGACTTCCTATGGCCTTCGGGGTTACTCACAGGCATTGAAGCAGTACGGATGGTTACGCGCACAAGTTTGATTAGTCTTGGGAGACTAAGTCTTAGGCTTGATGTACTTTTCCAATCCAGGAAAGGCTACTTGAACGCGGTCACTTGTGTTTGTTTACCCTCTCGGATTTGGCTAGCCTCGAGATGGCTAGGCCCTGTTGCATTTCGTTCTCAACGCATTTCTCATTTCTCGATGTCGCCAAACTCGAATTTATCATAGCTTCTACCTCTAACATTTCTGAGCTTTAGCTCGTTCAATTCGATAGACTGATACATGATGTGCCTAAATTAAATTAGTTAGCACGTAGTCTAGGGGACGCTTGGTTTACACGATGTGATGCAGATTTCCTAGTCAAGTTAATGCTATATCGCTCACCAAAAGCACAAAGCCAGGGTTCGCACGTCGGAAGCGTCCCCCAGACTGTATGCTCTAGAAGTACAAGGAATGGTGCTAAGGTACCACGCATCTGCAATCGACCGTTTTCGTAGTTCTACGGTACTCAAACGGTCTTACCCCCAGACTAGTTTTATAATTTTACACCTAAAGAGGGTATACCAATGGTAATCCCGCCCATTCTGAAGGAAAAGGTATTTGCAACCGATCCGAACCCCAGTCTATCCGAAAGCCTACCAACAAAGCAACCTTTATGAATGAACGCTTTAACAAAACCGCCCTGAAAAAATGTAATGATCGTATAACGAACGTCAACCATGGATGACATATGACAACAGCACCATGCATAATGTTGGACAATGACACTTATCATGAAGAATTCCGAATCACTCTGCTTGCTCCTCCCATTTGCTGTCTACACTCCCTTTATCCATGTTCGGCCCCTTCCTCTTCCTCAATGGAACTGTCACCAACGACGCCAACTTGTCCAACACTTCCGTTCCCGCCAACAGCTTTTCCTGCTCACCCAAGTCCGCCTCGTACAGTTCCGTCCCGGTCTCTGGATTTTTCCAGATCCATTTCTCGGTCGGCCCGACCACGCTTTGAACAACTCTTTTTTCACATGTCCACCCGAATAGCGCACGACTACACCATTGTCCGTTGCTTGCAACCATGCGTCCGCGAACACTAGCGTGAATCATCTCATTTGTGGTACTCTTCACACCCCGTTGACCGAAGACTCCGGCGCCAAACGTCATAGCTCGTTTGATTGGTGATTTTGGAGGATCGCCAAAATAACCGCCCGGGGTACGTACTTTGCTACTAGCCGCCTTCATGACTCCAGCGAATGAGTCCAATATCGCGCCTGATGCCCAATTGTTGAAATCAGCTGGATTGCGTAGGGATTTGACGTAGTCGAGATCAAATCCAAGGAATGACGTAAATTGATCGATCATCCAGACCAGAGTGAGATCGGCTATCTCTTGGTCTGCATAACCTCCACCCACATTGGTATGAACTATGATAGAGCAGGAATGTCAACTGTGGATTCAACACTATCTATTCGCCTGTAAACATTTCACCCGAGTTCGCCTACCTCCTGGAAACCAAACCTGCTTGAGATTCGGTACAATATCTGTGTGCCGTTCGGAAGCTGCTGGGATCGGTAAACGCCATAGTGTTGGCGTGAATGGCATTCGACGTTCGTCAAGCGCCAACGCGTGAAATGCATTCTCCGTCGCTATCCCAGAATTTTGTTAATGAATGTAGCTCAATATTCATAGTGGATGGTAGTCTCGACATACTGGATGTAAGGTCTGTATCATGAAACTTGTATTTGTCGTTGCACTTGCATTTCTCAATAACCGGGCTAGTGGGTATTCCAAGGGCACCGACAGTATCCTAGCCATACGTAATTAATACCTTAGTTAACAGTCGTAAAAATTAAATTAGAATTCGAATGTCGAGAAGCATACCCAACACCCTATAGCCTTGATAGAAACCCCTTTGATCCTTTCCCAGCCCTGCTTCTCAATGTAAGCATCATCTTTTAGCTTGAAGTTAACGTAGTCCTCATATATTTTCCCGAAATTCTCCATTCCTCGACGAGTCAAGACACCGATCCGACCGATTAGTCCTGCGATCGATCTCGCGGTGAAAGCCCCCCGAGAGAACCCCAAGATGTAAATTTCATCCTGAACATGGTAATTATTGCTGATGAAAACGAAGGCTTCGCGAACGTGTTCTGACAGTCCTAGCCCGGTTCCGCCTAGCCACATATTCAAACTTCAGATCAATCATCCCGCGTGCGCTAGTATCCGCAAAAGACATACCTGCAATGAGTCTTCCAAATTTTGAAGCGTATGAGCTTCCAACACCACTTTGGTAGTAGATGATTTGAGCCACACCATCGTCACTTACACTCTTCAGCGCTCGAGCGAATCGGGTGACATTGCTAGGAGAGGTATCATCTCCGTTATCTGAGTCCTGCCAAGTCCCATCACAGCAGATAATAACTCTTTTCCCTTTATGGCCATCTGGCTGAGGATTGGCATTGGTTGAATTATCGGCGTCGGGAACTTCCTGTCCCGATACCTCTGCGATGGGCTGCAAGGCATTCGTTACAGCGTCTTGAGTCGGTACTGCATTTATCAAGTCATTGCTCTTCACAGCATCGGCAACTGAATCTATGATATCAGAAACGGTCTTTGTGACTTGTGGCGGCAGAGCTGCTACGGTACCCAAGGTATCCGCAACAGCAGATGTAACCGGAGCCACCAACGCACTCCCAGGCAGGCCCGTGGCGTCTAAAAGCTGATCACTTGATCTTAGGGTGCCTGAAATGGTCCCTATAGTGCTGGTGACAGTTTGAGCTAGATCCGGCGTCAGGGCCGATACCTTGTCGAGAGCGTCAGAGATAACTCGAGCTAGTTGCTCTGAAATACCGGTCGCATTAGCCAGCTGCTGAACGTCAGCTGGGGACGTACCATTCTTCAGAGCCGATGTGATTGTTTCGAGGGTATCCGATACGGTCTGTGCTAGAGAAACGGGCAAGATTGTCGCAGGGACTTTTGTCGCATCAGCCACCAAATCGTTGGCATGAAGCGCAGTGGTGACCATGTTCAGCGCATCTTTGACCTGATCTGGGACGGGCAGTGGCAGATAACCAGACGCTAGTTTGTCGGTAGATGGAATCAATTCACCAGATTTCAAGGCATCGGCGACTGTCCCAAGTGCATCAGAGAGCCCTTGCGGTGTAAGATTCGAAAGGATATTGCTATCAGAAGTGAAGTCGGGTAAGGGGATCGGTGCGAGCTGGGAGAGATCACCACCCGGTACCTTGCCGAGATCTGAGAGCAAGTTGCCGGATGTCAAGGCATTGGTGACAGTTGAAAGTGCACCCGATACCACTTCTGGAGTAAGATTTGAAACTGAGCCGATAACTTCCGTTATATCAGAAGAAACTAAATCTTTGGATGATAGCGCCCCTGCCACTGTTGATAACGCATTCGAGACAGATTGAGGGGCGGGGACCGGTAAAGCGCCGGCGCCGAGTAACTTGGTAACATCATCAATAGGATCACTTGTCTTTAGGACACTGGTGACCGCTGCTAACTTCTCTGGAATAGCGGTGGGGTTCGCTAGAGATGATAACAGACTCGTCGGGTCTAATAAGCCTCCTAGAAGACCCCTTTTGGCGACTGTAGATTCGCCCTCTGCAGCTGTTGAGATGACATCCGGACTCGTGGCCTTCAACGATTCTGTGAGCTCCTGAACAGGATTGCCGGATTTTATAGCACTGTCAAGTAACCACAGCTGCTGTGAAACAATTTGAGGCTGGGTTGGTGTTGATGGTAACGATCTTGCAATGGAAGGAAGTTTCACAGCGGTCGTAAGAGTCGGCGCTGGTGACAAAGCAGTCATATTCGCTTCTGGTTCCGTGCCGATCCTACGAGCAGGGAACGGAAGAAAGTCTTGTCGGCGAGGGTTTTGAGTAAATCTAGGAATCCCAGGCATATCTGAGAACCTGGATCACCAGCCGTTTCGGGCGTCGCCGTAGATTGTCTTCTCGAACTAGAATCCCGTAACAAATATAACGTGAAACGGCGATTCTGGAAATAAAGCGAGTGATGTAGGGAAAGTAGATGTTAAATATGTGGCTAATGACCTATTTTGCTATCGGTTGTGCTATATCGATAACCAAACCGGTGAATAGTAGGGAAAGTTTGTGGTGATATTTTTTCTGTCTTTTAGGAGCAAAGGAGGTCTCTCATGAGTTCACATGAAATCGAGTTTTATTTGCGAGCTTAAGTGCAATTTTAATATACTAGCGACTCAATATCGATATATATCCTGTTGTTAGGAACATCTGTAAGGATCGACTAAAATCAGAACCATAAACTCGGTCATTATTTTATATGGTAAATCAAACAAAAGACATCTCTCATGCTCAATATGTATACTTTTAGATATCTAGATATCTAGTGATCGGTGACTGTTTCAAATTATATCCCTCCACCATAGTACAATCATTTTATAATGATCCTGATGTATGATCTGGACACACACCTGTTAAATATCTTCTTTATCGAAAGTGAACATTTAAGCAATCAGTTACGCAAATAAGCCTTTTGAAATGCACCGAGGTATTAGCGGTTTAATTTGAGGTCCGGGCTTATAGTTTTGCTTGTGGGTACTCTTGAAAAAAGATATACAACGGCTGAACTACGCATGCTTGACATCTTATGAGACCGCGTGCGCGTGGGCAACGCAAAAAGTTCAACATGTCTACGCCAAGTGGCTATGCTATGCGGCTGATCAAGATCTCAAAAGCTCCACCGCTGCACATAGAATATCAGTCTTGCACTGCCCAGAATCGCCCGAATATGGATATTCGAACTCTCCTATGGCCTTCGAATCTTCATCTTATCCCTTCGTTGGTGCGACTTGTCGATGTCCATAGGCAGAGAACCCCAAGCATTCCAAATATCCAAGCCTGAAACAGTAACTGAGAAAGCTAATTTCCGGATCAGTGCAACCTAAATCTAGATTTTAAGCTTAGCCTGATCTTACATGACGCCAGCATACGCCTCTAGGATCTAGACCCGCGAAGCTGAGCCCCTCTGCCAGCGATCTTGAGATCCACGGCATACATACATAAACCGCCCCATGTCCCGAAAACCGGAGTCAAAATATCTCATAACCGTAACCCTTGTAATCATCTTTTAGGCCCCAATTGTCAGAGAATTCCATTCCAACAAAATTCTCCTTACTGTCTTAAGCTTCACAATGAAGTCTGAAACACAGGTTTTGATCTATTTTATCCTTTTAATTGTAACCACGCAAGCCAGCCTTTTCAAGTCAACACCGACGTCCGGGCGAAAATACCCATCCATATGCCAACGCGCTTCGTCTCCTACTTCAGCGACATGTCCCTGCGGCTATTATATACCCGAGAGCAAACTAATTTTCACCCACCGCCTTACCTTAGACCCATCCACTCTCAGCTCGAGTAATCTCACCGGTTCCCTATCACTGCAAGGCTGGGTAGCTAGTAATTACGAACTCACCTCAACCCCAAAAAATATAAAATATACACCCTCCAATATTAACTTAAATAAGACTACCAAGAGTTTGGAATTTAAAGTCTCAGGCGGTTCATCTTCAAGAACTTCAATTCCAAGCGCCGAGTTGAATACCATAATTGATACCATTCGCTACGGGTCTTTCCGATTCAACGTCAAAGCTAGCTCGGTTGCTGGCGCGTGTACGGGATTATTCTTCTATAAAGATGATAACCACGAAATCGATATCGAAATATTAACGAGCTATATTCATAATGTTACGAAACAGGCAGCCGGAATCCCACAGCCGGGGTTGCAGCTCACCGTACAAAAACTGACAGCCAGTCAGACTCTTGCCAACTATAAAGTAGTTCCGTTCGACGGCTCGTACGACCCAACGAAAGGATATCACGAGTACAGATTCGATTGGTCTAATTCAAACGTCAAATACTACGTTGACGGCCTTGGATCTATCAGTTATACGAAAAATTTGCCTACCGTGGCAGGCTCCGTATTGATCAATAATTGGAGCAATGGAGATATGTGTATGTCGAGTCTCGGTTGTTAATTAAATTTCTTGAAAAGATTTATCAACACTCGTATACTAACCTTGCCACAAATTTAGATTGGTCAGCCGGACCGCCTCTCAAGGATAGCGTTCTATCAGTCAGAAGCGTTGATATGTATTTTAACGTTACAGATCCTGTCCTCATGGAGGAATGGCAATTGGGGTGTAAAGCGTCTGCCTACAAAAAGGTCTGCAACGTTCCAGCTTCTAAGGTTAGTTAGTTGGGCGCCGAGCGTTATAGATTGTACTTTCTATTTGGATGCCTTGTTCGTATCGATACGTATCGCGTAACATATTGACGCGTATGTATTATATTCACGTCATCAGTACGACAAATATTTCGATAAATGACCAGCGTGGGAGTATCCAGACCCTGCGTTCTCGGTTTGGTTTGAGCCTGTATCATACCGTCTACTCGTTGACAAAATAAGAAATTTGAGAATATGCCAAATAATAGCTAAATATGCTATAAATATGCCACTGGACGAACCCCAGCTAAACTACAAACAACTTTCGAGTGTCATGTGAGGAAATAATTGATCCCTGGATAACAAATCGTGTTGAACCATGTTACCATCTAGTCTGGAGAAGCGTGTTACCATCCGGTTAACGGACTTCGCAATGAAATGTATATATAGACCACCTAAGTGTACCCTCCTATTCCGGAAACCGTTTCTTTCTCGTATATAAGATCCGCATGTGAGAACGCTGATCTGACGTTGAAAAACGAGACCCTTCGCAACTTAATCACGCGTTGCAGAAAGTATAAAAGGCACAATTTTCCGTTTAGCGCTAAGATAAAAAAAATATTTTTAAAAAAAATGGGCTCCACCGCGAATTGAACGCGGGACCTCTCGCAATATTGCAGAAATTGCTGCCCAAAGCGAGAATCATACGACTAGACCATGAAGCCATTATGATAGATCGTGAGAAATTGAAATATATTACGTTTTAGGAGACCATGGCGTGGTGTTTGCTCCGAAAATTTAATTTGTTGATGGGGTATTCGCCCTCATGCAATCATACCGCTTGATCGTGAAACCCACGTTATTGAATCGGAGAAAGCTGAGAGCCATATTGCTTGGGGAGATCAATAGATTGCGGAGCCTTTCGTTCGAAGATTGAGCGATTGAGGCGCGTCATGTTCAGAGGTCCGAGAGATTGCATTTTGCGGAATTGCGGCTAGAGCTTAAAGCTCTTCTATAGATCTAGAATTCTAAGCTTTTATAACTTTGCCTTACATGTACACGTAGATACAGACCATAGTATCTTATCGTATCTTGGTATTGCCAAGTGCTGCCAATAACTTGGCTTTCCTTGATATTATAAAATACTCGAGTAAACGTAAATCTCCAAGTTTTGCGTTCGGTGTAGTCTTGTGGGTTCGTTCAGCGGCGATAAGACTTGCGCTTGCGCGATCGAATTGCAGATCGATGCAACAGGACTTGGTTTCCTATTTGGGGAGGTCTTCAACACAACGCGCAGCAGCTACCTTTCTATAAACCTGCCGACTCTGGAATGAAAGGGGTGACTGACGAGAGATACCTAAAGTTAAAAGTATGAAAGGTCTTTACGATATGTCTCCTTAAATTTCTCATCTGATGTTTGTCGGAGCAACTCCAGAAGAAGCCTTTCTTTCCGTAATGCCGTCATCCCCATCATTTTCTTTGCTTTGCTTACTGCTCTTGTTTCGTTTCATACCTGATATATTCTAGCTGTATTGGCGGGGCCATGAGACAAGTCATAATCTAGGAACAGCCCGCAACCTTGTCAACGTTCCATCTTTCTGGAACATTTGTTCGAAAAGCCAACAGGAGCATGCCAATCTCGTTTGGATCCCGAGACCGTAGCTGCAGGTTGCCTTCCGAAGACCTACCTCTACGATTGGTCCGCGCAACACACCTACCACTTTCGGAAACGAAGCAAGCGCAGAGTTGTTGAAGAGGAATGTGCGTACACATACTCCCTCACTTGGCAGGTTCGATTCTTCGACAAAGTCGCCCGACCAGTAAACGATTGCCATTGCAAATTATTGACAGCCTACGACCTAAAGAAAGCGGGGACCCAAAAACTATCTGGCGATTCCCTATGAGCATTTTTTGCATTTGGTCCGGGCTAGCGGGGTTGAACCGAGGTGTATTACTCCATCATTGAGATATGGGGGCGGAGGAATCTCGTTATATAATGCCCTACGAGTCAGGAAAATCCTAGACACCGGTTTCTTAGTATTCTCGCCGCGTTCCGTCCTTTTATTTTTGAGGCTTGGGTGTGGTCTCACATTAAACTCCTACCGGTGCTTTCAAGTTCCACTTGAGGGCAGAATTTTCAACTCTACTGTATACTGGAGATTGAGAACAACAACTCTACCTATAGAAAATTTTTGAACTCGCCATTTCGCCAGATGGCCTCAAACATGGAGGAAAAGAGAGTCCCAAAAGTCGACGGTGGAGATCTTGTTATCTCTCAGCAAGAGTCTCCTACCGTTCCTGTCTACTATGACGAACCCGAGTTCGTGAATGATGATGGAACACCAACGGAAGAGGACTTGGCGACATTGAGAAGAGTTGCCGGAAAAGTCCCATGGGCTGCCTATACCATTGCCTTTGTAGAATTATGCGAGCGATTCTCGTACTATGGCGTTACCCAAGTTTGTATGTTGCCTCGATCCGAATATAGTCGCATTATTACTAATAGGTTTACAGTTACAAACTTCATACAACAGCCGCTTCCCAAGAACTCTAGCACTGGCGCTGGACACATTGTCGAGCAATCCGGCGCTTTGGGTCTCGGACAACGAACAGCTACTAGCATCACCCAGTTCAACCAGTTCTGGGCATATCTCATGCCCCTCTTCGGCGCATATGTTGCCGATAGATACTGGTAGGCTCTCAGTCCGTCATTACAATGTATCCTCTCGCTAATACAGAATAACAGGGGAAGATACAAGACAATCATGGTGTCTATTGCCTTTGCCATGGTTGGCCATATTCTTCTTGTGATCTGCGCAATTCCCAGCGTCATCTCCAAGCCGCAAACATCTCTAGCTGTTCTGATTCTGGGTATTGTGATCATGGGTGGGGGTACTGGTGGTTTCAAATCCAACATTTCTCCTCTCATCGCGGAACAGTATACTCAAGACAAGAAGCAAGTGGTTACTCTTCCATCAGGAGAGAGAGTTATAGTCGACCCAGTCTTGACCATCTCCAGGATTTATATGTACTTCTACTTGATGATCAACGTCGGAGCGCTGATGGGTCAAATTGGTATGGTTTACGCGGAACACTACGTCGGCTTCTACTTGTCTTATGTAAGCCTCTCCTTTTGAAGCAGATTTATGAAACGTCAATCGTTAACCGGACTGATTATTACAGCTTCTGCCAACCATTTTGTTCTCGTTCTGTCCCATAGTTATGGCAGTTTGCAGGAAGAAATACATCAGAACGCCCGCTACATACTCCGTACTCTCACGATCTATGCAACTCATGACCTTCGCTTCTAGAGGAAGATGGAGCTTCAACCCTGTTCGCACGTATAAAAACTTTAACGACGGTACATTTTGGGAGAGTGTCAAGCCATCGAACGTCCCTGCTGACCGACGACCCGTGTGGATGACATTTGACGATCAATGGGTTGACGAAGTTTCCCGTGGTATCAAAGCCTGCAAGGTCTTCTTGTGGTATCCACTTTACTGGATCACTTACAACCAGGTGAGCTTCGAATTTACAACCGCTTCGAGTCTTAAACTCCGAAAACTAACATGCCACAGATCAATGGTAATCTTACATCCCAAGCTGCCGTCATGGACACCCACGGTCTTCCAAACGACATTCTCTCCAACTTGAACCCATTCTCACTCATCATCCTCATCCCGATCTTTGACCTCGTCCTATACCCCGGTCTCCGCAAACTAGGCATCAACTTCACCCCCATCAAAAAGATCACTTTTGGCTTCATCGTCGGAGTTCTCGCAATGATCTGGGCTGCCGTTCTTCAATATTACATCTACAAGACATCCCCATGTGGATACCACGCCGCCGACCCAGGTTGCAAGCCCTCCCCGATCAACGTCTGGGCTCAAACCGGTTCGTTCGTGTTGATCGCTATCTCCGAAATCTTTGCTTCCATCACCGGATTAGAATACGCCTTCACAAAGGCACCTACAAACATGAAGTCCTTGGTCACTTCTGTTTTCCTCGTCATGAGCGCTTTCAGTACCGCCATTGGTTTCGCCTTTGTCACGCTTAGCAACGACCCCTTACTCGTCTGGAACTATATAGTTGCTGCTATTCTCGCTACTTTGGGTGCAATCCTCTTCTGGTTGCAATTCCGAAGTCTTGATAAGGAGGAAGATAAGCTTAACGATTTGCAGAAGACTTCTTTCGTTGGTAACGTCGATGTTAGCCCCGTTTCAAATGCCGAGTTGGAGGCTGCAAATGCTAGAAGAACTAGCTTGGTTGTTGAGAAGCCCTGAGCTACCAAATATAGCCAATTGTGTGTGGCTTCGAAGCACAATGAGTTTCGTTGTTTATGTATATATATATAGCTCTCGGCAAACTACTTGGCTAGTTTTTGTATAAAGCACGATATATCTTTTGTACCTTGTGGTAGTAAATATTTATCTAAATTTGTTCATCAATACGATTGCCTTAGTACAGAGTAATTACGTGATATTGAAGACTCTAAAATCAATTTCAAGTGAAGTTCGACCCAATTCTCAAAATCCTTAGTCTTCATAAGGGCCTGAGTCTTCGACGAAATGATAGTATCCTGCGAGTAGGAGTGTGTGTCCACGACGTTTTGAAGAACACGTGATAATATAGGCTCGGCGAGTAACCTTGACAAATTCCGAAAGGCTCTGATATGGACCACAAGACTACTGATATGTATAGCTGCCAAAACATACCTTTTCTTTTTTAGCGAAGTTTTAGCCGTGCATTCTTTTGATCAGAGAGCATGGAACTCGCGGCTCTCAAAATACCCAAAGCTCAATTCATGGCCATATAACTCGTTTCACTGTGACGCAGTTGTTCGAAAATGGCACTTCAAATGAGATTTATATTATCGTGAGCGGCGCGGTCTGTGCACCGTGAACTTCCACTGCTTTTGAATTCTATATCAAATATAAATACAATGCGATCTTTTAGTGAAACGGGAACCGTTATAACGCCAAGTTTTTATGAAAGTGAGACACATCTGAGTCAAATGCTATGTGAGGAACCGCATTGCATTGTTCACATGGGCAGAAGATCCTACCCCTCAGTTTTTGTCACAGTGGCGTTACTAATATATTCTGGGCGGTTGGGAAACGACCCGCATGGAATATTCTCTATCAAATTGCTTTGTTTTTCTGTTGGTTTATTGCATTGTTGTGAGAAAAAACTCGGCTAGGCGCAGCTTGGAAGCATGGTCACGCCAGAACTTATGCAGCGGGGATGCAGGACGGGTTACTCTCGCTCTTTATCACACAGATGCTCTGATTTTGATTAGTTATATTCATAGAGAGTGGATAATCGACTTGGACGTTCAATGGAAGCTTGTGAAATTTTGAATATATTGGCATATTGGTTTCGTTGTGGGTCGCTGCTGTGCACTGACGAATTATATGTAAGGCTCGCTCGATATAGCCCCACACAATGCCATAATTCATGGCGTTGATTCTGGCTCCACATTCGAGCATCTGGTACAATGTCTCAGATGACTCGATCCACAATTGTGCAAATGAGCATGAACACTGAAATGAAGTTATGGAATGATGATACGTTCAAAGGTTACAGAATATTATGTAGAGTGGGCTGTGCGGGATACGCATATATATGGTATAGACGAGTAGTCACTGGCCAAATGTATGTTTTTATCACGCCCATAATCACATTGCATTGCATTAGAATAAGCTTTAGAAGTCTTTAATTAAGGGCTTTCAGAGCCTAGTTTAGGAGTGTGAGGTTGTGAGTTTTTTATAGTTCGCTTATTCGAGCTATTCGTGAAAAGCGAGTTGAGTCCACACAGTATGTGTGTGTGTGGCTTCATAGTTCTAGAAATATTATTCGGGATAAGGTAGGGAAATTTTCCGTTTACGTATCATGAACCGGCAAGGGACTTGAATTTTAAAGATTCTAGAAGTCGGAAAGACCCGAATGCGAACGGCTCCGATAGAATCATATTATCAGAGGTTTAACATGATTTAACTCATTAAAATCGACTTTCCAACGCATTGATCACACTCCAAGCGGTTCGTCTGTATAGTTCGATAGCTCGACAAGCTACGTCGCGTGTCGATTTTGATCATGCGCTATGCATATTTCAAAACACGGAGATGGCGACAAATTGGCATAACAAGCCCGAAGTTCGATCGCGGCTCTCAAGGCAGCAATGAATGTCCACTTTGAGGGGTTTCTCTAGCCAATGGCCTTCAATTCTGAAAAAAAATTACCCAACCCGCCACGTTTTACTCAGACAGTGTCTCTTGTCGCACGATCCTAACCCGAAATGCAAGGCACCACACATGGCACACCGTCGGCTGCCGCTGCCGCTTCGGGTAGTCACCCCAAAAGCCAAACCCATCAGAAATTTTGTTCGGGTCGCCACAGCCGGAAGCACCTACGGAAGCATACTCACACACTCTAAGATGCCGGTTTTTATATAATTATGATGTGCAAAGAACAATTTATTGTTTGCCCTTCCGATATCAAAGCTACAAACATTTAATCTTGAGCTTACACTTGCAAAGACGATCTCTCAAAGAAGGAGGTCTTCTCGGTCAAGGCGCCTTTCTAGTACCTCTCTAACCGTGAGGTGTTGACTTAGAATAAGTTCTATTGCTTCATGACCAAGGACCCTTTTTATCTCCTTTCGTGAATCTTTACTCTCTCGGTTCTGATCGTTAAAGTCGCCGAAAGGAGTCTCGCAAAAGCATCAGAAATCCCCTTCTCAGGCAGAGAGGGTATCGGTATCGCCACCTCAGATAAATCATATTGGTGGTATCGAACATCAAACTCGCTCTCTCTTATGATCTTAAAGTCGGAGAGATTCGTCTAAAGGGGCACGTTTCGTGATACGATAATGTATCTTGTTCAAAACTGCACAGGAAAATGTGTCGGCTGAAATACCGGTGTGAAGGCGTCAACTATGCATACCTACTTAAGTAGTTACTGCGGCAAATCCACTTTTGTTTCGAATTTCGTCGCAAGATCGGAAGCGTAGCTTTTGTAGTTAATAATATGAGCCCTTGGTGTTTGGTACTTCCTCGATATTTGCAACACCATTTCCCTTTTTTCACATGCGCATCCGAGATTACTACAATTGGTGGCGGACAGGACCGAATTCCAAAGTCGGACTCTGCCATAAACCTTACAATGCCGGTAAATCCTTTCAAGTCACAAACATTCCGCCATCCGCTAACCAAAAGCTTCGATATTGAAAAAGCAAGTACTTAAGTGCTTCATGGGTCCCAATGCCCCACTGGGCATTTAGTGTATTATAGTTTTAATACCGTGGGTGTCGCTTGCTATCAGAAAATGCAAATCACCATCCCCAACCATGTGCTATGGACGTGCAAATTGCAAGGCTTCCAATGACAGAGGCCTGTCGATAAAGTAGGAAATCCCAAGCCACCAAAACGTGGGACGCTTCTCTCGATGCTTCCATAAAAGCAAAACGGGTTTCTCTGGGCTCTTATTTTACATTTGACCCACACACACACACCCCCTCCTGCAACAACTCCCTTATCGACCCGGGTCCCAGGTTTTTCCAGTATAAAGTCAAAAAGAGGCCGCACATTTCACGCAAGTGAATCGTAGTACGTATATATAACTATTTCGACAATTCCGTCCTACCCTCGTGGTTGACGGCTCTAGGGACAGGCTCTACCAACTTTTAAAAAGGCTCTTGAGAGGACCTCCTTCCTAATGGGTTGATCATCCCCAGTGTTCAGCCGTTTATAGAGCACTCAGCTACGACTAAGACACTTTATCGTTTATGACTTCCTAAGCGTTTGCTTTGTTGAGGCGAGGCTTTTTCACCTGCAAGGACACTTGCACCGGTAAATTCGGTTTAAACAAAGAGTATCGTGGTACCCGCTCATTGATTGAGCCTCCCGGTATACTATCGATCATTCTTCGACGATGCTGCTCCCACCGCTTTCCGTCATATTAACATGGCCCGAGCCAAACTACGTCAACCCCGAGCGGCAGCCCAGCTTCATGGCGCCTCTTATCATCGCCATGATGGTCTTTTGTGGAATTGTGGTATCGCTTCGCCTCTACGTTCGAGCTTTTATTCTCAAGTCCTTCAAGGCGGATGACTGGCTCATTATCGCTGCTACCGTAAGTCTCGAAATTAGCAATAGATCCGAGTCAATTGAGGATATTTAACTCACAATTTTTTTTTATGGTAGATTACCGCAATGGCTGTTAGTATCACATGCATACTCTCAGAACCCGCCGGTGTGGGTATCCATATTTGGGACCTCACACCGGATCGAGTCACAACGGTCCGCATATGGTCGTTCGCTACACAGTTGACTTTCACTTGGGCCGTAAGCTTGACAAAGGTCTCGATCTTACTGTTTTATATCCGATTTTGCACAACGAGGTCTTTCAAAATATCAATTTATGTTACTCTGATATTCGTCGCGGCGTGGACGATATGTTGGACGTTCCTAATCATCTTCCAATGTGTACCTGTTAGTGCATACTGGAGGTTCCCAAGAAGCGGCGATAAATGCATCTCCCTTCAGAATCAATTGCATTTATTGCATGGGAGTACCAATCTTGTTACCGATGTCCTTATTTTGCTACTTCCCATCCCAACTGTTTGGAGCTTAAAGATGCCGACCAGGCAGAAGTTGACCCTGATCGGTGTTTTCTCTCTTGGTATCGTGTAAGTCTTCCCATTCCATCCACTCTGTCCGATGATCGAGGTATAGTATACTGATAGATTTATAGGGCACCTCTTTCTGCGATTCTACGCCTTATATATATCCAGAAAGCCACCGTTTCTTGGGATCAGAGCTGGTGGTGTATTGAACTATGGATCTGGACATCCCTCGAAACCCACGTCGCGATAATCTGTGCTTCGTTCCCATCCTTGAAGCCTCTCGTAATCAAAATCTTCCCTCGTTTCGCGAGCACCCACGGATATACCGGCCAACTTACACCAATGGAGTTCAACAGTTCCGCAGCAGCCAGGACAAGCGGTGTCGGCCGCACTCACTCAAGAGCCCAGCTTGGAACTAGCAATAAGAGCAAGACTGAGCGAGCAGCAAAAGTTCGGAGCATATACCCTCTTACTACGTTTGGAAAAGACGAAAGAGGGGAGAGCCAGGAGAGTATTGTGGCTAATACCGGAGAGAACGGGCGGAACCTCGATATTATAACTAGTTTTTCGTCCGGTGGTTCGCCGCCGCAAGTCCCGCCGAAACCGGGAATGCGAACGGTCATGAAGCCGACTGAACTCACTCGGCAAGTTACATCGAAAGATAGGAGCGGTTATGGCGACAGAAATGTATAAGGCTGGTATGTGTACGCGTTGGGCTTACTCTTTTGGCTTTTTTTTGTACATTTAATTCATTATTGTGTTGCATACACGGAGTTTTGTTGGCTTGAGGTTCTGACATCGAGAATCTCGCCCCGATCGATTTGCGCTTTTGATTGTACTTATTTACCCGTCTGTTTATTTTGCCCGGCTTGCTTGTCTGTCAGCTGGGAGTTCGTGTGGGGCTTTTTGCTTTCGAGTTTTCGTCTGATAATGGGTTCACCTTTGCATTGCATATTCCATTGTCTTGATATGTCATGCATGCATCATGATTTGTACGAATTTACGTTCTTTAAAAGGATCCAATTAATTGGGATCGAGTACACGTATGGGAAAGCTATTGATGGGAATAATATTAATATCCATATTGAGGACCAAAGGAATCCGAGTAAATATGTTTAGCAACAAACTTCGTCATCACGTAGATGCCTTTTCACTGGGGGCAAGAGTGCATCTTGCGTCGACTTGAAGCCAAAGAGATCTAGAGAAAGCTCGAAAGTATTGTCCCTGTTGAGCTGGCTATTGCGCGTCTTTCAGCTAGCTGCAGGTAATATGATGCTTGCTAAGTTCTAGAGTTCTCGAGAAGAATTAAACTTGTACCAAATTTTTAGAAACAAATCTAGAAGACGCGCACATGAAGTGAATACTAATAGTACCTAGTAAATCAATGTGAAGAGCTTTCGTTGTGTTTGATGTAACTGATGATGTAGACTTTGGGTAGCCTTGAGGCATGCCTTGGAACATTCGCCGAAAAACCTGCCTTCCCCAAACACACCATGTTTAATCTTAATAATTTGGGTGCTATTACCTAAGCCTCAGGGCCAGAAATTTGCCGAAGCGGAGAACCAAAAGCGAAGGATCAATGCGCTATATACGAAGTAATAATATTCGAGGAATTGAAAATGTTCTGACCAGCGACTCGCCCGGCGCCCAGACCACTCTGCCGTTTCATGAAATTTCACGGATTGGACATGTCTGAAATCATGAGTCCCTCGATGCAGAAATCAGGCATGCCCCTATCCATTCAACCAAAGCCAGCTGGAGCATGCCTGTCCTGTCATGCAAGTCAACCGAATCCATTCCCTTCCCATGCTAGCAACCCCCGCCCAGCACCCGCTGATTGGATGCATTTTTGGTGCAGCTTACTGATGACTCAAACGAGCGCTGTCAACACAATTTGTTCGGGTATGAGTTCGAGTCATCGGCTCCAAACAGCTGTCAGTCATATCGACTATGGAGGAAGCCTGGAGTACTCGATATTATATTAATTGGCATTGGAATTTGGAAAGCATTTAAGAAACCGCTTTCTCCGCTTTATTACGAGGCTGATCCTTCACAAACCTTCAGCTAAACATCGCGATATCACCAGAGCATATATTACCTGAAAATGTCAGATCGTTAATCTAAATTATTTGTCAGTTGACTTTATAAAGTTACCATTTAATACATATACGTATACTCCAGCTCAATATCGCCAGAACTTGCTTCTTCTTCTTATATGAGCATCGTTATCGATAGCGTCAACAGAGTACAGAAAAATCACTTTCGTGCTTTTTATTCCATTTTCCAATTCGGATTTCTAAAAACCATGGCGGGAGGCGAACCAATCCCAGAAAATCCCTTGATAGGGTCCGAAGAGTGAGTTTGCCATTTCCTATCAATTCCTCAAGTCTCATAATTCAGCCTTATCGAGGCTGTGAAGTCAAATCTCGCCACCTCGAGCTCGTAACATGTAACACCGCGAAAAGATACTATAATATTCTTGATGGTTCCCCACAGAGGCATTTTTTGGTGTGGATAAGCACAATTCTCTTCTGCATCCTTACCCTGGCTGCCCCGCGATTGGCTATTCGATATATTCGGTAAGCTGCAGGACGGGCTGGGAACGTTGCAGATGACAATGACAAAGCGGCATGAAAACCTAAAGTCGGCCCAACGACGTGGCGGCTATCAATGTTATCTAAATTGTAATCTTTGCCAGGATTCGACCATCTTGTATAAATATGATAGCATCTCTTTCATCAAGGACCAAAAAAGGGCTCGTGTCAAAGTAAACTAACATTCTCTCTCTAGCCATGAGCTCGCGTTAGTCAACGAGAATACCACAAGAATAACCCAGAAGCAGGCTGCAGTTTGCCCAGAATCAACAACAACAACGTCAACCACAACCGTTGAAAAAACCACAGAAATGGCAGCCGAGTCCTACCTTGAAGACTCAGTCGTTCTTGTTATTCTAGCGGAAGACCAAGAAGCAATTAAAAACTTTTGGGCTACATCGGAAGGTATGGAGGACGATAAGCGAGAAGGTACGGCCGTAGAGATCACTCTACCGGAGCCACAGGAGGAAGCTTCGGAAGGATCCACGGCCGCAGCGCAAGAAACCCCAGCAGAGGCAGTAGCAGTTGCAGAAGCTTCCGTTCCAGCTCCCCCAGCAGAAAACCCTACACCGGAAACACAGGAGGAGCCAGCTCCAAACCCCCCTGAAAACCCGGTAGAACAGGTCGCAGCACCGGCACCGGCACCTCCTCCGCCTCGAAACAAGGTACCATTCAGAAAGTCCTGCGTCACATGTTCGAACCATGAATGGCGACAGCGGTGTTGGGCTATGGCCTGCTTGGCGTGCGGCGACTCTTTCGTCCTCATGTACGAAGACGAAAAGGATAACGAAGAAGTAAGGGCGACGATTGAAGAAGAAGAACGGCCGGCCTGTAATCCCGGTGACGATGAAACTGCGTATTGCAAGTCGTGCTTAATCGATTGGTTTGATAATTGCATCGCTTGGGTGAGTTGACCATAGGAAAATATTCCCAATTAATAGATGATTCTAATCATGATTCCCCTATATAGCCACATCGCGAAGCCCTCCCTAAGATGGGTGGCACCCCGATGCTTCCATTACTTGAGCCATTTGTATCCGTTGGATACACCCAGCACCTGAAGAAGATCCAGGGATACTGGGACGACAAGGAGAAGCTATTCTGCCCGGTTCCAACATGCTCTACCTACATTCCGCGGGAATTGTACATGATCACGAAAGAGGAGGAAGTAAAGAAACCTGTGGTGCCAGTTGAAGAAAAGAAAGAAGATACACCAGAGAAGGCACTTGAAGCCACTGAGAGCGCTGCCGAGAATACCACTGAAGAGCAAAACACTGAGACTGTTGCTGAAAGCTCCACGCAGGCAACTGCAGAACCAACTTCAGAGGTAACGGCTGCACCAGCTTCGGAGGTAACGGCTGAACCAGCACCCGAGGCACCTGTGGAGACAACGAACGAAACTACAACTGAAGTCGCGAATGAGCCTTCCGCAGAGGAGAAGAAGGAAGAGTCAACCCCGGAGCCCGTACCAGAATTCACAACAGAGATCGTCAAGAAGGAACTAAAATCCCAGCTTGCAATCTGCCCATCTCCAGAATGCAGAGCCGCAATCTGCACTCTGTGCAAGTCTCACTTCCACGGCCTCGATACTCCCTGTGTATCCCATTTCGCTTTCGTCAAAGAGTTTTTGCTAGAAAAGTTCGCCAATCCAAACAAAGAGTCTAATGGAGAAGAGAACAAGGAGGGAGAAAACGACGACGGCGCCTACGACGAAGACGATGGATATGAAGAGTACCCGAATCGTTTCCGCCAGTGTGTTAATTGTAAGAACCTGGTAGCACGTCATACAGGTTGCGATCACATGACTTGCGCCTGTGGTTATGCATTCTGTTTTTACTGCGGTGGAGACTATGGCGAGTACCACTCCTGCATAACCGATGAAGAGTACGATAAGGGAGGCGCACTTGTCGGTGGTATAAAAATAACAAACGAAGATGGATTTTTAGACGTCGGTGCTCATGTTATGGTTAACACGGTTGGAATGGTGGAAAAGGAGGAAGACGCAGTCAAGGTGAAGACGCTCCTTGATGTTGTGGAGCTCACAGAAGGTGAAGAAACGAAAAAGGTGTGGAAGGTGAAGGTTGAGTCTGTGACTGGGCTAGAAAATGAAGTTGAGGACTTATTTTCTGAAGAGGAAAGGGTGAGGTTAGCGAAACCAATGAAAGCGTGGAAAGGCAGGTGATGGAACCAGTCCAATAAAAGAAAAATGCTTCGGATGAAACTTTTCTTTCTTATTTTTGTTTTTTCTTGTTCTTACTTGCTGAATTTTGTTGTCTTTTTTGAATTTTCAACTCCAGCAGCTGGTATTTTCTTAGCCTCATGATAGTTTAGTTTTCAGCATGTTCAGCGAATTTTTGGTTGGCGTTCTGTGGAGTGTTTTTGCATTGATGCATTTTACCTGTTGATAATACTCTGATATGACGCCGACTGATATTTGACAAAATATTATTATTATTCTTTTTTTTTTGAACCTTTCTGTACAAAAATCTACAACTTCTTACTATTTGACATCTAGCCTCGAGACTATAATATATATATATATATATTATTTGACATAAGCAAAGAGCCAAGTATTATCAAACTCAAAGGCAATCGAACGTAGAACGCAACTAGCCACTCTCTTAATAACAATCGATAATCTAAATTTGTCTTTTATGATATTTAAAGATCTTTTCGCAATTCATGGCAAGTTAAAAACTTCAATCAGTAGCGTCTTCGCCAGTGATACCATCTTCGTTTCGGTATATCCCTCATCTGTACCTCATCTCCACCAACCTCTTCATACTGAAATTGATCCGGAAACCAAACCGCAAATATAAGTTGCACGATGACCATGAGACTAGCATCAAAGCAATAACTCGGCCACTCCGTAGTCAGCAAGTACGAGTCCACTCCCATGATATACTCAACAACACGAAACACCGACCGCACCATGATCAGAAAACTGCAAGCGTATAGCATATGCAGACCTCTCCTCCACGGAACGCTCGGTTCTCGCTCTGACCCCTTCTCAATCTGCTTTTGCAATCTTCTATGGAATTTCACCGCCACGTAGACGAAAAATCCAAATACAACAAGCTGGATGAAGAGACCGGCGGTGATGATACCCTCGCCGAGCCTTTTAGTTTTAGTTTTGGTGGTGAGACTGACAGCATTGCCCTGAACTGAAAGTGAGAGAAAATCTCCGGTAACAAATATCTTTGTCATCCGATCCGGGCGGATGATGGAAAGATGACCGCCATGTGTGCTGCTGATGAGACGTCCGAGGACCATGTATATTGATGCGGCGTAGAAGACAGGTGCGAGGAGGATAAAGGTGCTTTGGACGACGAATGACGCGATTTGATTGGTGTTGTAGTGGCAATATACTCTTATCAGATATCCGACTATTTGAACTGAAAGGTTGAAATCGTTCTGGCATTAGCAACGGGACTCTGTTGTTGCAAGCAAATAGTTAAGCAAAGATGGATATGATGGATTAGACCTACAGAGTCCCCCGATAGCAAATACTGAGCAATACCATGTTTTTGTTCGAAAAATGCGCCACGAGAGACCAACGGTCGCGACTATGAATAACAGAAAGAATACGACTGCTATCGGTACCGAGGGGAGATATTTCCAGAGATAATAGTTGGTGCCATCTACAGGCTTAAGTTGAGCCATTTCGAATATTTCAACGATGAGATTTTATCGGTTTTATGTTCAGCCACCGATGGCAATAATAACGATAGCGATAAATAGCCGAAGAAATTAAGAAGTATTTTGAGGAAAAGAATTAGTCTGTTGTACTAGAAAGTTTTGATCGATAAGGGTTTCGTTTTATCCGTTTAATAGATTTGAAAATTTGGAGTATAATAGCACGGCTCGCTGAAGATGCTGTCAAGATTTGGCAGCTAGTTAGAATACACATTGGTATATATACTCTTTCTAAAATATTGATGTCTCGGGTTAGCAATTCAATTGAACCCTATTAAATTTCCCCTTATATTTGCTATTAACTTTCAGCTTACCATGAGACCACGGAATACCTAATGTAATAGGTCTGGCTTGATCGTCGAGATATAGTTAACCTTCCAGCTGCATCCCTGTGGTTTTTCCGAAGTTGCCTCATATTTCCTTTTTGGTAAAGCATCCGCGTATTCTATACGCGTATGGAAGCTATTTTGGACTAGCGCGTTTTCGCCAAGCGTCGAAATTATCGGAGCTGGCGACCAGAACTGCAGAGTTGTATCCTGAAATATTAGATTGGGGAATTTTAAATCCTCATTTTCACAAATTCAACAAGAAATCGTCTCCTGAGATGCTTAAAGGCATCTTATGGGTGTTTTTTTTACTTTTTCGCGGAAATACGTGTATCCGCGCGTCGCTCCAACTGGACCCATTTCGATACAGTCTCGTCTTCGATACTTATAATTAAATCTGTTAATTCGATATCAAAAGTACACAGGCCCGGATAACCATACAACCAAATTTTTCAAAATATATCTTCAAAAATGCTATCGTAGAGCCTCATTCGGAAATTGTATAAATTTCTGCCAATCGGAACTCAGAGTCCCACAAATTGACTCAATGATAAATCGACCACTAGATTCCTCGATGAGCCAAAACGCCCGAGCACGATGCAATATTACAGCATAATGCGCAAGGATCACAAGTGCCTCAGGCTGTCTTTGTCGCAGCAAATCCACGTAATGCTGCGGAACAAGAATAGCCCAGGTAAAAACTACAGCTATCAAAACCTTGTCCTCCGACATTGTTTGCAGGTCAAAGCACTGTTGAAGCAGATTGATTGATCCTTGGTATGCTTTAAACTGAGGCGAAGTGATGTCCAAGCCGCGTATCATGTCCTTTAGCGCATCGCATTCGGATCCGGTCGGGTCAGGTAGATCCACCAGGAGTTGCGACATCTTTATGTCCGGTGCGACTTCTCTCTCCCGCAGGTGACCTAAATTGTCAACGACCGCAATCACGCCACGGTAAACGTTTATATCGTGGGCGAATCTGTCGATGAACACATCCAGAGAGTTTCTATAATAGTGTAAAGTTTCACAGAACAAGTGAGCGGCGACCGAAGTTGCGAACAGATAAATAACCGCGAAATTGGTGGAGGCGACCTCGAGCACTGGATGGTTTTCCTGAAAAAGAGATAAAGCCCGGTTTTGTAGACCCGTAGCGTAGTCTCGATAAAAGTCGCGAGTTCGGGCGTCCGAAGTTGTGATGCTAAGATGTAGGGCCGAAGATGCGAGCAACTGATGCATCAAGAACGGTGTGGAAGAGGCATACTGAAGGTAAAGACTACCCGGAACATTGCCTTGGTATCCGCCAGTCAGACGATCAGGGATTCGGAAGGCTTCGTTTGAGAGGTGGCTGAAGAGCTTGAGATGAACCATGTTCACATCGTAAAGTTCAACCGAGTCTTTGTCGGTTGCATATGTTTCAGGATCTATTTCCACGGTCGGCTGTAATGTAGAACTCGCAGCTGAAATTGAGGAGGCACTCGATGCAGGTTCTATGGCTTGTGGGCTGCTGTTCGTGCTTAATTGCGGGCTATCAATATTTGTTGGAAATACTTGTACAAAGTACGGTTCATCTCTACGTAGGAATGAGCATCGAACCTCCGCTGTGCTACAATTCGAACATACTGGATGGGTCTCATCACACTTTACTATAGAGTCAGTAACCCGTAATTTACCTGAAATATCGAAATTCCAAAACATTAAGACCCAAAGATTGTCTTGCCTTTATGTGGCGCCTTTTGCATTCAAGGCAGCCATTCCGGGATTTTTTGTGATGTCGACGAGGTTGGGACATTGAAAGGTTTACTAGGCCTAGGCCGCAGTGGATTCGAGGCTAGGCTGTAGTGGCTCGTTGAAAATGAGTTTGCATGCAATGCGCATGCCTCGTAATTAGTTATACCTAGCGACCTGATCCTGAATTGTATTTGCTGCTCAGGTTCTCATCGTCTCGTTCTCAATCTTGATAGCCTGAGGTCTAGTCTTGGAAGATGATGCAACCTCGGTCGAAATTATTCAAAAACGTATGAATACGCGGAAGATAACAGAGGATGGAATGGAAGAGCGCGTTTTCAGATATTGCGTTGTATTTTGTTTCTCGGAACGGGGAAGTTTAATTCCCGTGTGACAGACTCTCGTGTTCTTAGCGATCGGACTATGGACAAATTAATGTTTTTGATATACCGATATATATCGAACCTGACCATTAGTTAATGACAAGTTAATTAATAAATAGCAAGGCTGCCGAGGATAGTTTTAATAGAGATCATATATATACGTATATACGTATATACCCAGTGATGCGTTGAACTAATTCACGATTCCGAGTGAATTCGCGTAAAAAGACACATTTTGTGACATAGGCGTCTGATATATGTCTTATCTATCGAAATATCAGTTATAACGTTAGAGAGGTATATATATACGTATGCCTGGTAAACTATCTAGAGGACCATCCGATACATTAGTATCATTTGATTATTGAAGCCTAAAATTAATTAGCGAGAGTTCCGCAAAAACTACAGTCAAGTGAAATACACGGACATTTTAAATTGCAGCTCAGCTGCAGACATATATTAACAGGGTGTCTTGCGATTTATCAGAAGATAGTGTGAGACTGCTCTTATCCGCCGGTGGTTGAATATAATACGTTACCCAGATCTCGATAGCGATATCCTTAGCAGAGGGTTGCATGGTTCTTTGCCTCCGACAGGCTAGTCTGGGGGACGCTTCCGACGTGCAACATAGTCTGGGGGACGCAACACCTGCACAACGCCTGCAACGCAGGCCCCAGCTTCGCTGGATCAGGATGGCATCTGGCAGTTTCGTAACTAAGGGCATCTGGTTTACGAGACAAGTTGGTTCTGGTTTTCGCATTTCGAGACAAGATCGGGGTCTGGTTGTTTGTGTTGGCGCCGAGCTATGCTTGCGCTTGGAGCCGCAGGATCCAACTGGCCAGGCCTGGAACGATCGTACGAGCGAGATCTCGGGCTGAGTAAGGTACTTAAATACTGGGTTACCAGGCCAGGCGCGAGGTTGGCTCTACAAATTACTTGGTTATTCCACTTTTACACGTCGAGGTTGAAGCGGAGTGTTTACACAGATACCAAAGTAACATTATAACTCATATCGATATAATATATATCTCAGACCTTCCAAATTCATCAGCGACTATTTCAGTACGTACTTAAGTGCGTACATAGACCTCAGACTACCCCTCAATTCACATCTACCCTCAACCTTCCTAAGGTAAGAGACTCGCGAGATACAAACATTAGCTGTCGTAATGGAGTCCAGCAGCTCTGTATTTAGTCTAAATACCTTGGACAGCACTTTAATGAACATCGGTTCATTGAATCTAGACTACGCAGAATCCATCGAAACAGCCACCCATGTGGTCCCGCCAATCCTCCGTCTCCCGCTAGAGATTCGCGAAATCATCTATTCGTGTCTGTTTGATCTCTGTCAAATACCGGTTGTGCCTGAATGGGCCAATTACCTATATTCCGACAATCCGTCCCTACAGAGACTAGAAGAGCATAGATATTTTGATGCGCTCTATCCACATGAGTTTCCGAAATACACCCTTCTTCCGATTCTTCACACATGTCAACAGATCCGTTCTGAGTTCCAAGCCTTCCTAGCCTTGTTACAAAGGCTTGAATCAACTACCACGGGTAAGGAAGGCGCAACGAGAGGGCTCAAATACACCCTTGATGTCTACTCTTTGAGTAATCCTCCACCCGTACGCGTACCTCCTAGTCAACCCCCTGTCCCAGGGAGCCGCAGACCCAAGGCTATCATGGTCTGGACTGCCTTACCTCTTCCTCCGGAAGAACCATACAATGTCATCTCAGAACTCAGGGTGAACTATACGGCTCGAAACTTTCATGAACGTAATAGAATACGATTCTACGGTACCGGTGGACCTGGATTTGAAAGCTTCATCTTGTTTTACATCTGCAATAGCTTCTTTTGCCATGGACCACAGGGGTTCCACCTCCCCGCAATCAATGGACCGCCAAGAACCCCCGATGGAGAGTTACGCACGGATGGTGGAAGATGCAGACCGAAAATAAAAAACATGATTTTCAATGTTAAATTTGAGCATGTTCAATGGCCAGATGAGTCGACGTCGTTGGAAGCCTTGAGACACGACGCAGCCACGGGGGATCAGCATGCGGTTGCAAATTTAGACCGTTACCTAAGACGACGAGAATCACTAGAGAACAAATGTATGTCATCCGGCGCCCGCTCGTGGATGAGGATGATGGCAAGCGACGGCTACTTTGACGGGCGAATCGAAAAGATCACCATTATTCATGATCGCGATCCAATGCTAGAAAAGGTTGCGCCACCTGAGAGACAAACGATCTTTGAGTATAACATTCCAAACGGCTTGCAAGAAAACCCGGATTGGAAACCCTCAGAAAAATATGAGAACTATGGTTTTTGTTGGGGACCTAAAGCCCACCTCAGGTGCAAGCCCCAAGATCACATGGACATCCAGCCTTCCGATACTACTATTCACTAGTGTTACTCAGCATGTATTAGGCTGTAGGAGAGCTTGGGAAAGCAAAAGAAGGTTAACGATTATAAATTAGTAATAGGGACCTGAGTGTCTACATCTCAAAAAAAAAAAAAAAAAAAAAAAAAAAAAAAAAAATATAAAAAAAAAAAAAAAAAACTAACATATGAATAAAAACAAATGAAACTTCTAAATTTAAAAATTCATCGCGCACGATAAAAATACATGGTCATTGTAAAAAAAAATAGGAAAGTGCAAAATTATAGGAACAGACAACCACTTAAGTAAATGTAAGCCCAGTATACATCAATAAAAACACCAAAAACAAATATCCTCATGAAAGATTCTACCATCAAGAGAATTAAACTATCTTTCATCAAGCCCGTTCGAGTATTCCTCAGAGTATTCCTCAATGACCCTATGGCGTTGGAGTGACCCCGGCAGGAAGGGTTGTTATTGTTCCACAAAGCCAATAGTTGCAGAGATAATGACACGCAATTATCGAACTAGGGCAAGTGGAGGCGGGAGTAACGCAGATACAAGTTTTATAGCAGCTTGTAATGGTCCCTGAATTGCAGGGATTGACTTGTCGCTCGAGGTTCATGGCTATTCAAGCATAGAAAAGTAAGCTATCAGTGAAGCATTGGAGAACGAAGGACCTAGTTCTTACTTCTTTTTTTAATTTTTGGAACAAGGATGTCTCTTGTGGGTGTAGGGAGTTCATTGGCCATAGCGTGGGCCGCAGCGTAGCACTCGATTATGAAAATTCCCAGTGTAGTGATGACAAGGGTAGTATTGAATGGCTGCATGGTGATGTTTATATCGATTTGACTAAACCGAATTTTAAGATGGGATAAAATCAAGTGGTTCGAAATGAAAGTTCAATTTCGGGCAAAGGCTTTACTGGTGATTGATATACTCCTGGTTTTTTTAGCCCTTTAGATTGATCTTCTTACTACCCCTAGATTTCAATGATCACCAAGTGCGAAGGCTCCTTATATAAAGATTTTGTACTGAGAAACGGATTCTTCTAAACCGCATTCAGAGCTCCCACATTAACGAAACCAGGGGGATCTACGGACAAAATCCGATTATTTGAATTACGGTCTCACCTGAATCTCTGGAAATCGAATTCCTATGCTAGCCATAGGCCGCCATACTGTCGGGTTGAGAGAGAAAAGTTAACATCAACATCGTATTACAAACTTCAGCCATTTTGGTATAGCTTTCTCAGCTAGCTATACCTATACCCATGCATTATTCATTCCCTTCCTACATAGTAGATAACAACTGACCTGGAATTTCTTGTTTCGTCCAAGCAATTAATTCCGCGCCACGCGATGAAAACATGGCGATCTTTTCCGGAGTTGGGTCCACAAAATCAAAGAAACTTAGTGTATGATTCCACACCAGGGATGAAGTAGTACCAAGCATTCGGTATAATCCGTTTTGGCGATCTTTTGATGTGTACTGGGGTACATTTTTGAATCTAGAGTTCCTTTTGCACTGCCTTTGATCAATTGATGGCAGCACAAAGTTTTCATGACGAAAAGCTTTTGTAACGCGTTGACCCGGATGCCGGACGACATCTAGCACGTTTTTCTTTATAGCGATGATCTCAACTGGAATCAATTGGGGTCGAAAGACCAATTCTGGAGACAAGAAAAGTGGAAAATCTCAAATAACATGACCGTGTGTCTTATCGTGATTACATTGCCACGTTTGACTATATATGAATCTTGTGAATACCGGGCTTTCTCGGGTGACATTGGCCGATATATCGACACCGGCCAAATCTACTGCTTGGTATCTATGGCGACTCTCATTACTTACTTTTTCTGCGGCAAAATCAAACCTTACCAGATTTTTTCTCGCAAAAGCTTTCAATTTCAGCTCCCTATAACTTGCTTGTTTGTGTGACCTGAATGGAAATGGTCCTAATGCTCATGAAAAGTATATTATCCAGATGAAGTTAATTTCTCACACAGTAGATCTGGATGTTGTAATTTTTGCGTTGGCGTTGAGTATCTCCAAATAGGCGTGTCGCGCGTCGCCTCAAATGTCATTTTCGTACAATAAAACATTACAATAATAAGATATATATCCGTTTTTAGTAATAAGATAATAATACATGTTAAAGAACCCTTGAGCAGATATTTTTGTTACCGTAATATTTTTAGAAGTTTCTGTAGCCATTTTCACATGTATACTCTTGAAACGGATCCCAGCAGACAATTTACCCAGGTGTTTCGTGTGATTGGATCCGCCACTGCTGTGCCGCAGAGGCGCTTCTATAGCATGAGCAAACTTCCTCACAAGACCGCTCCCCAAAAGACGCCTTAAGGAGGTCGAAATTTGTAGCACACACTTCGCTGCCTATCTAGGATCTGCGCCTCTTGAAAGCTTCATTAAGCAGGAACCTTTTTAAAAAAAGATGATACCGGCTGATACATGATAGTTGGCACGCAAAGTTCAAAGCATGGTGTGGATATCGTCGGCTGCTCTATCGCCGTGCATTTGCAACCTACCCAATTAACCCCCAAGGGATTCAAGTCTTGCAGAATGCACACTCTAAGCTCTTGCAAATTCTGCTCCATGTATGAACCGAAGGCTTAACGATAAAGCGGGTTTCGAAACAGATTTCCAACCTCCTTACTATACTTATCCGCAGCCAAAAAGTACGATACGGGGTCTTCCCCAGCACTGCAGTGAGTAAGGGCAACTTTTCGCGCTTACTCCTGCACATTGTCTTCCTTTCTAGTTAGCCCGTTTTTACGCTGGCCCACAGCCTATAGTATACAAAGCAAGAATACTCGAAGCGGTGTCCCGATATCCGGATACCCTTGAATTCAACTTTCAGCACCCCATTGCATGCATCGATTCGTCGTATGCGGCTGTGCAGCCCGGCCGTCAACAGGGATAAAGAAACAGTCAGGTTTCCAACCTGTCAAAGTTTATAGTATACGCCGAATACAGGGAACCCCAGGTAGACCAATGAAGGGTTATCATGCACCCCGATATCACAGGCATTTGGAATTATATGCGCAACCCGCTTCCAACTATTTAACTATACCTGAGTACGTACTCCGGAACCGAACCATCCTCTTTTGAATGTTAGCTTGCGCAACATAATTAAAGTCGGCTTGACCGTCTTTTAGATCGATCTAGATAACCTTGTCGTTGACTTTTTGTTATATTATTATCCTTTACCGCCCTAGGATTTCATTATTAATTCAATATTCTTGTCATACCACCGAAATTTAAAGTCAATAATACAGAAAGTACACTCAGAAGGCATAAGGTCGAACGGGTACAATAATTACCTAAGTTAAAGCTTTAAAATCAATCATGTCTACGGGAGGGGTTGTCTCGTATTACCACCTTCTGGGGGTTGAACACGACGCAGATGAAGCGACGATTTCGAGGTCTTTTCGTCGGATGTCACGAGAATGTCATCCGGATAAACATATGCGGGACTCGGAGGAAGAAAAGCTTAGGTGGAATGAAAAAATGCAAAATGTACGTATATACTATGGCGATATATATACCTAACCTTTTTTGGGGGGCATACCTTGAGAGTACCGACTAATCCAGGACGTAAAACTAGCTTATAAAAGCGGTAGAATGTTTACGAGACCCGGGAAGGAGAAAAACTTATGATACCAGATGTGCGTCGATGATATTTTCTGGTAAGATCACGTTCCCTTGATAGGTCGCCCTCAATATTAGTTGCTAATATGTATTACCTTTTTTTTTTTTACAGACGAGAACGATCCCGGCAATTTTTTTCGAAGAGAAGCTGAGGCTAGACGAGCTGAACGAATTGCTGAGCAAGAACGCGCGAGAAATGAAGAACGTCGACGAAATGCTGCCCGCCAGAGGGAAAGCCAGGAACGTGCAAGAAGAGAAGCTGAGGCCCGCCAGCGCCGCGAACGCGAAGAGCGGGAAGAAAGGGCTAGAGCACAACGAGAACAAGAAAGAAGGGAACGGGATAGGAGGATGCGAGAACGTGCACGTGAACGTGAACACGCAGAGCGAGAACGGGTTAGAAGAGAGCAAGGGAGAAGAGTAGACCAACAACCGTTCTCTGATTCTAGTGTCGAAGATTGGCAAAGATTCTTTATCGTATTGCAGTTTATTTGGAGGCTACAAAACATAGCTTCGGAGAGACAGTCTACTCCACCAACCCCATCGAATTCATCTACACCATCTACGCCATCTTCGCCATCTTCGTCGTCTACACCATCCACACCATCCACACCAAATACAGAGTTCGCATCATCTGCATCCTCAAATGCATCGACACCATCTAGTAACCCCTTCACATCCAGCAACTCAAGTTTCTTTGGCGCCTCAACGGCAAATACAACACCTCAATCATCTCCACCACCCCCACCAAGATTCTTTAACTGGGGATTTACTCCTAATTCCCAGAGGGCCTCTACGAATAGAGATTCGTATCAATACCCAAGCAATCTCGGCTCCGTCCCAGCGATAAGTTCACGGAGAAGATGGTCCAGTGAGGAATTTAGCGCATTGTTAAAGCTCAGAGAAGACTATCCCTTTGAGAGATGGGACTCGATAGCTTCAAAGTTAAATTATAGGTTTGGGAATGGTAGAAACGGGAACGCTGCGAGACTAAAGCATCGTACGGCTTTTTGTTAATTTGTTTAAGAGTTTGGGTTGGAGGTGATTGTATATTGTATGGCATTATCAGGCGTTATTTTTGCTCAATCAAGTGGGTCATATCACGGCGTTGGTACATTTCATTGCATTGGTGTCTAGTAACAGGCGTATTTGTATATCTCTTTTCAACGAAAGGATGGTTTATCTTTCAGCTTTCTTACTTTCTTGTTATTTTGTTAATAGGCGTCGGGCGTTCAATGCATATATTACCGTGGTATATATATTCTCTGTAGGCAATTCAATTTTTTAGCGTGACTATTACCAATATTTGAAACAATCGTTGTATCCTCGAGATAGTGTGGCACGTGTGCACTTCCCGAGAATCTCAAGAGCGCTAACTGGCGTAACCAAGTTAGCTTCCAACCTGTGGGTACGTACGCACCGCATAAAGTTGCAGTATTCGCAGCATAAAATGGGTTGACAAGGGCTGAGTTGGATATTACTTTACCAACTTTTCTAGAATTCTGAAACATGCACCCGAGCGAGCCAAATTCCTGGAAGGATTTGTCTCTGTTATATTTCGAATATCAGTCGATTTTTTTTTGGTTTTTGCATGTCTATCTTCGTACCTGGTCGTTGGGTATACTCTGCGTCTAACAAACTTTTGGGTTCCAACATATTACCAAAGCATTGGTAAGCCATTCACGGGCTAAGTACTAATTAGTAGTTCTCTGTGTAGAACAGTTCTCTCACTTATTCTAGAGATTAGAATATCGTAAATCTTTCCTTCTACGGGTAAACAGATGTCGAAGCTCAAGCGGCGCAGCGTCGTGAGTTTATGACACCCACGTCGCGTAGTACCCTGCAGCAGAGAGTTGAGTCGCAGCGCCAACAATCCTAGCTATGCCCAGACGTCAAACTGCACTCTACTAGACTCGCCAAATGCCGGAGCATATCATCTGCAGTCCTGATTCAAAACAAATACCTTAGCTATAGTCCAATGGGCGACCGCAAAAGAAATTCGAAAAGAGCCGTCGGAGGATAGTATTATCACCATGGAAATCCGGAAAAGTATACGTATATATATCCCGCACAAGTTTCTTTTAATCTCGGGAATCGGCAAAATATAGTACCATTTGAGAAAACGAAACCTCGCGATACATCAAGATATCCGGTCTAGACTCGTTGACGCTCGGTTACAATTTTTTTTTTTTTTCCCTTCTAGTCTGCGTACCTGCATCTCAAATGCATCCTGAAACCACATTGCATCTTTAAGAGATGACATGCAGACGTACATACATACTACATACATACTACATATCTACTACATACATATGTACATACATGTTTCCCCCCGGTTGATAATGCTGGAACTTGGATGTTTTTACTTAAAGGGGTGATAATTTTAGCGCAAGGCTCTCCTGACTGACAGAATTGTGTGGACTAAACCCAAACGGGCAAATTTTTGGAATCTTCTCGCGTGGACTATGGCAACTCAGCCACCGTCAACCCGTTCGCTTCCATTGGAACCCGACAAACTGGAATTCTAGAAGGTATATGGAAGGAATTCTAATTGCATGGAGATACTCCGTCGTCGGGAAAAGTTTTTTTTGACATGAACATTTTGTCCTAAAGATGCTCACACCTTTTGGGATGCTATTTGCTGGTTCGGCGGGTTGGATGTTGTTGAAACAAACATTCCAACTCGAACTGGTGTTTTACCCAGTCTTGCGCCGAGCGACCCATATCATGACCAAAAAAAAAAAAAAAAAAAATTCCAATTCCGATAATTCGGGAGCCAAAAGGTTTCAAAACATTTTTCTTTTTATAATTTTGATTTATTTTGCGTCATAGGTGGTGCTACTGTTTTTTCTTTTGAAGGGTCCGAATGGTTGGGCAGGATTCGGGGAGGGATTTTTGAAAGAAATTTTAAATTTTCACACGACGTTTTTGCTCGCCGGCGAACGCTTTGGAAAGCGGCTCTTTCTTCCGTTTTGTGAAGGGAAGTGCGGAAAAACCGAAGTGAGACCCTCGTGCCACCGAGGTTACCACCTTGAACTGAAATCCTTTTCTTTTGCTTTCTTGGTAGTATTTTTTAAATTTTTTCTCTCTTGGCTGTCCCAGCTGCATCATTCGGGAGGTAATACAACCTTCTAACCTAAACGATAGCTTCCCGAAGACCACCATTCGAATTCGGGTCTTCTGTTGCAATGTTGGTGGAAACGGAGTAAGTCCATGAAGGAGGAAAAAAACTCCATTTACAAGGGAGCAAGTAGGTTCCATTACATTGGGGCCTGCGGCGAGGAAATAGAAAGCCACTGCAGCGACTCGACTCAGCACTAACTCGTTAGGCTTTACAGCCCAACGTTGTCGCTGCTAACAAGTTGTCGTACGACTCGCGACTGGCATCTGGGGTGATTTCGGGGTGACCCTGATCGATTCCAAATGGCCGTCCGCCAGCAATGCACCGTGACTTAGCGGACCGAATTGTTCCATAGTCATTCCCCAACGGAATCACGATGTGCCAACTTGCAAGTGACTTTTACCACGCCACGAATGTTTTTTTTTTTAGTTTTTTAGTTTTTTTGCCATCTTTTTGAAGCCCAAAATTTAAAAACTCACGGGCTCCTCTGTCGGGTAAAAGGGCGAGAGTATGGGAGCTCAAGGGATAAGCTGTGGCAAATGCTCAGAATCTCGTCCGAAAGGCGAATGAGTGAGCCAACCGGAATCCTTTTGGGAAAACAGGTGAATAAAATAGACGAAAATTTAAATACTACTGAGGAAACCTTTGGAATTTTCAGCGAATGAACGGGCACGAACGAGTGAATTGGACGCCGTCCGTCAAAGGTGTTTATTATCATTTTCTCTTCCTCTTCCCTCGGAAAGACTCCTTGAACGCAAGAGAGTTAGTTGAATAAGTACTTAAGTACTTAGTTACAAAGTACTATTTACGTACCTTGGTACTTACTCGCATTCAAGATGAATTCTTTTTCCTGCCAGACATGAGATGCATACTGTACATACCACAATTAATAACCCCCAGCCATCTAAACTAGCCTGAAAGGCGCGCGAGCGGAAAAAGGAAAACAGGATGGCCGATGGATGACAAAGGGGAATTTGCTAGTCGCGCCCCCCTACACCTCGTCACCCAATTACAGTAATAGTAGTTCTGTATGGTCCCCCGGTCGCTGAAAGATTTAAAAGCAGAAGGACTGGCCAACCGTTGAATTATTCTAGAAGCCCATTTGGAAGCCCTCTTTCTTCGCAACCCCCCTCATTCTCCTTCCCCCTTCGCCACAGTCAGTTTTTGGACATCACCACCAGTCACAGGACGACTTTCTTCGAATCTCGTCATTCGCTCGCTCTTTGTATACCGACTCTGTAATTGCTTAACTGGGTATAACTAGCTGCGATAATTAACATATACCGTGCGCGGTGCTACACTACATCGGTTCAATTAGGACGACACCATCTTTTCATATAATCGTCACTGGCCGCCCCCCTCCCCCTCCCGCAGTCGAATTCGTACGCATTTGTCGTTTCGTTTTTCTGCCTCGAAATAATAGAGCATATGACTATTAATTTGGAGGGACACCTGTTTCAGTGCATCGCCAGCCCTTGAACCGTTTCGAGATAGAAATCAATAAAACGGCAGGCAGCCAACTGTAGATTAACTAGCGGTTTTGGAGAGATATCCGCTTCCGTTTACATCGGTCGCACTGCACCGGCACCCCTCACCAGCATTCAACACAGACAATCCACAACACCACAGTTGTACAACTTTGCATAGCATTTCGCTTCGACATATTCGTAATAAAGTGTAGCCACGACCCCGCTCCGTTCGATATTGTATAAGTAAGTAGATATAGTTTCGGGAGGTGGAGATGCCCGCAATACCGACATTCACCTCTACTTCTTACCTGGCTCTGCCTCCAACGACTGCAGCATTCTGGCAGTATGTTTCGTCGCCCCTCATCAGCCACTCACTTCAAACCGTTCTCTCCGCTTCGAGCAACCCGACAAAGCGGTATACCATCTCGTCAATAATCACTTCATTCGCCCAATTTCAACATGTAATTGGTTCGATAATGTCCAGCTCGGATGATGCCGCAGCGGAGTATTTTGAATGGTTTCTTACAAATCAACTCAACCTTTCACCCGAGAGAATCAATGATAGATGGAATTCAGTCCGAGAAGCCATGAAGGAGTCTCTAGGAGCGCTGGTGGAAGCGAGTTCGAAAGTAAAAGGTCGCAAGAACGTTATGCTCCACCCAGCCGTTCTAGAGGCTAAAGAGATATTGCATGAGATGCAGTTGGATGACCAGGAAAATGGTATCACCGTAATTAGTCTCAAGAACGGTAGCCATTCCCCTAGACCCCTGGCTAAACGACTGGCAAAGCAATGCTTTCTCGACGTGGAAGAACACACTCTTCGCAGCGAATTTATGGCTTTCAGACGGGATACACCGGGTCCCAATGGTCGATGCGCTGTTCCAACTCAGCGTCCTGTTTGCCCGTCCTCGATCCTATCCCTGAGAGTTTACCACGACGGACTTTTATCCGTCGACTCGAGGCACGCTTTCCAACCAGGTCCTCCCAGAACTCCCATCTCCCACATAATTTCTCAATCACGAGATTCGCTCCAACATCAACTACGGAACAAGCGATTTCCTTCCCACCTGGAAGCTCGCGACTCGTCCGTGTCATTTTTAGAGAGGCAGTTCGCTGAGGCCATGCATATCATGCCTATCCGATATCGAGCGCCGATTGAACACGACATCGAACTCTCTCGTCTCTTGGATGCTTACGACCCAGACTACGATGGGAGTTTCACCAATGAGAAAACAGATGTTATCAGCGTATCCGTCTCTCCAAAGTCTCGAGCAGGAAGCGTCTCCAGTCTTCAATACCCTCCACCCTCGCCGGTAGAGCTTCCAAGTAAAGAATACTCCCTCGTTCGCGAACATCTATACTCGCGGCCTGTCAGCGGCACCGGCAGCGATGTAAGCGAAGTCAGCACCATCGGCAAGGTCACCAGGAAGAACAGTCAGTTTACCTGGAAGGGCGACTGGGAGACTGAAAATGAAGACGAATTCTACCGAGAAGCCTTAAAGTACAACCCTAGCCGATAATTAATACACATACCGCTGAAACATAAACATTTTCGAGCATTTCCTTTTTGAAAACTCTAGTTCTTCCCACATCAAACCTCTATTCTACCCTTTCCTTTTGTCTCCATTTGCAAAATATTTATTCGGTTTGCCATTGTTATTTTAGCGCGCGATTTCCTTTTTTTATGATATCCAAGGTGGTGATTTTTTCTCGGTTCAGATTTCCCAAATGTCACCTGGGGACATTCATACATTCGCTCACCAAAATTTCCCCTTTTTTTTTTTTTTTTTTTCTTTCTTTCCGTCATATTATATTTCCTTAGCATGCATATTTTAGACCTTTCCGCATTCAAATGGCGTTACGACATTAGACATACTTGTTCAAATTTGACATATTTTCTTTCCCCCTTTTCATTCTGTCTACATACTTTTTTTTTTTTCGACGCGCCTCACATTTTTTTTCTCCATCAGATCGAGGGTGTCACATATTCTTGTATATACTTTATATCATTTTCATTATACCCTTAAAAAACCAAACCTTTGAACACTCTCAAACAGGGCAGTCTTTCCGTGTGAATAACTGTCAGACTTCTCTAGTATACTAGTAATTACTCAAGTACGTTCGCAGGTGTGATTTACAGCGCTAGACGATATTCGGCGCAGTAGGGTCGGACGATGGTTTACCAAATCTCTCCGTTCGGTCGCGGCCGCTCTCTAGATTCTCGTCATCCCACACTAGTGCCTTATTCCCTCCGCCTCTCTCCATCACCCCATAATCAGTCGACCGAGCTGCGACGGGTGGTGGTGGTTGCAGCTGCAGCTGCAGCTGCACGGGACCAGAAATATCAGAAACTTTTACCCGTCGATCACCCGATTCGACGTCGAGCTCTAGAGAGATGTTCCGATTTCTAGATGGCGAGCTCGAACTGGAAATGAACCCGCCTAAGACCGGGATGTTATCTGTCATCCGAGAGACAGAACGTGATATTGTAATGGGAATCCGGTTTCCGAGCTTAACACATATTAGTCAGAATGTTGACCGAGTCCCAATTGCGACATACGTACCTTGATAAAGGGTATGGTGATACCATGAACAATCACACTAGATAAAACCGCAAACCAGATGACCAACTTTGTCGCGGTCATCATAACCTGCAACCCCTCCAACTGCGCCGGATCCAACTCCAACGTTTCAACCCCCCTCAAAAACTCCAAGGTGACGTAGAGATAAAATATCGCACTGACCCCGATGGGACCAAAGTACCCCGCGAACAGTGCCTCCCTGATATTCTGAACCCGCGGGATATACCTATGCAGTAAAAGAACCACGGGCGGTCGACGCAACAGGAGTATCAACACAGCCATACCCATCAACCTACCGAACGGAAGACCCGCGGTGTTCATGAAATCAGTCCACGGCGCGACAGCACCGAACCATAGAAAGATAGTGATATTAAGCAACATATCAATCGTGGGCTGCAGACTATCATCCAAAGTTTCCAACCGAAACCAATCATCCAATGTAAACGCGTTCCCAGCTATAAAACATGCTAAAACGTCATCGGTCCCAATCATCCCACACGAACCGACGATAAAAAGAGCCAAAGCGATAGCGAACACGAGGAATGACTCCCTATCGATCAATTTCTTCTCGCTCGCCCAGTGTAATAGATCTTTAGCAAGCCAGCCGACCACGCAGCCGTATACCACCGAGAGCAAGATGGTATATAGCACCGTCTCCGTGAAGAATAGGGATACGCCGTGCCCTGTATTATCGGAGAGTATCCCATATCTGTAAATGTACAACGACAGGAAGAGAAAAGGGTATCCCAATCCGTCGTTGGCACCGGACTCTGCGATGATGATACGCTGTAGTGGGACGGGGATATGCTTGTCTGCGAATTTCCCCTTGACGATTGTATTTGATAGGATCGGGTCAGTGGGGGTTATACACGCTCCGATGGCGAGGGCTTGAACCTAAAAAATTGAATTTTATATATATACGAATAAGCAATTCCCTTCCATAATCTGTAATCCGAGAAAACTTAAGGAGTACTTAAGTGAAAGGTAAGGCGCTTACGTACGTATGATAAACCCGGTATAAGTCCATACACGATGGTACCGCTCACCAGCCACATGACCGTCATAACCGGGCCAAGAAGCAACCCCAGCGACTTCCATTCATATATTAGATATTTCTTGGGTAGCTGCACACCCGCGAGGACGAGTTGTACACCCAAGACCAACCGGGAGAAGGCGAGGTTGATAGCGTCTAGGTTATCCTGTGAACCACCCCTTGCGTATGCTAGCGGCCGTATAAGGTTTGCGCCATGGGGACCGAAAGCGACTCCCATGAGCAGCGCGATTACTAGAAATTATTTTTCCAAAAGGGCGTCAATTACTTCAAACTAGTATTTATTACTTGAATATGCATGACGTAGAAGGGAAATAGCGGGGTGGCAAAAGAGTTGCGCAACAGCACTTTTCACATTGTACTGTAATACTTTGTGATTTTAGATTTCTAATATTAATGGGATGGTGCGACATACGGGCTTCAGATAAGTACAGCCGTTCCTTCACAAAGTAGGATACGAGCCCGAAGAGGAGTACGAACCCCCCTAACACCGCGCAGACAATGTTGAACTCCGATACGACCAGCGTTGGCATGTTGATTTCGTAAAATATAACGCTGGTGGAGCGAAAATTATATATTTTTGATTCTAATTGAAAAAAAAAAAAAAAAAAAAAAAAAAAGGATAGAGTAAACCCAGTAGAGTAGGCCAGAGAGATGTATAGCTTCGTATTCAATTTTATCAAGATAGCGGTAACTCGCTCCCTTTCAAAATTGATTGTTATTGACGTAGGGAAAGGGAGGAGAATGCCGCGAGAGTCTTCTGAATGAGAGCTACCATTTGAACCGGACGGCAGCGCAAGGCGAAGAGGTGAAGATGAGATGCCGTCGCGCCCAGCTATGGGAGACGGGAGTGGGGATTGATATATCGAGGGAGGAGGAAGACAGGTGTTGGATTCGAGCTAGTAGAGTTACTCTATAGAGGCCAGTATACTAGTATACTCAAGTAGTTATGGGGATATCGAGGTGATAAACAAGGTTAAGTACTTAGTTGCTACACCAAATACAGGTGTCGAAATAGCGATGGATGGAAGGAAAATTCCGAACGGAGAAAGCAAACACGATTTTCGGCTGCCGGAAACTTCTGCAGGGTAAGGTGCCAAGAGCAAGTGCAAGGTTTCTTGACTATTGATCCAATCGATGCGATCTCAGCAAAGGCTGCTAGCGATGCGATTTTGTAATTAAAAATTATAATATATATATATTTTTGGATATTTACGATATATACGCTGGAATTTAAAGTAAAATAAACTTACAAAAATAATCAGAATTTCCAAACGAACTTAAGTATACATAGGGGTATCTTTGATTTATTACATTTGTGCTCAACACAACGTGCAACAGTGCTTGCTTGTCTCGTAAACCAGCCGCGCACGAAGAAAGTACTTGCATTTGCCATTAAAAATTAAATCGTGTCAATGCGGATCATATATTCACAGCTTCCCTTGCTCTTTCATTAAGTGCTCGATGAGACTTGTAGTCTCACTCGCATAAAAGTGATTTACCGCCTTTGCGACTTTGACAGCGATAGGCGCCTGTTCAGGTTCAATCATAATCATCTGAACCCCGACATTTCCGCTCGTCTTTTTACCCTTCACAGAGACAACCAAATGATTAACCCCGATAGTGGCATTTACCGTTGGTTGTAGTTGAAGGGTACAATTCCCAGTTGCGCCAGCGCTCAGACGAATTGAGGGGGTTGAAATATTCTTAGCAATATTCTCACTATCAACCGCGAATAAATCGAACGTATCCGTGATATTATTCCGGTTGACAATTTGGACGGTGATATTTTCGATTTGTCCAACCTTTAGGTTTATAATCCTCGGCATATTAATCTGGACTCTTGTGGGAGAGACCATATAGACACGAGCCCGTTGAAATGGCTCACCCTTGTCGTTGATACCTGTAAAATATACCATAAAATCGCCAATCGGAATCTCCGTGGTGTTTCCTTGAAATCTCGTTCCATGGTGCTTGCAATACTCGTCGATTTTGATAGAAGTCTGTTTCGCTAGGGGCTTGTTATCCTTTGTGCGAAACTCGAATTCACCACTTGTGAAATTCCCATGCATTATTGCTTCTACTTCCTTCTGTTCTCCGGAGAGCGGGGAATCGAGAATAGAAAAGCGACCTTCATGGCCCGGCCGCCCAGCGAGCTCGACAAAATTAAAAGAGGATAGGTATAGTTTACTTTCACCGGATATTGATAGAGAGTAATCTGTCACGCTATGGAGAGCAATTCGGTACGTCCCAGCCGTTGTGACAGATGTCATATTAAGTGCAATGTTAGCAGCCATCCTCTTGACGTGGATATTTTTATTTTCCAATGTCTCGACAGGATATCGAGAACCATTGGGGAAGAATAAATCGAAATTTGAAACCCCACTAGCCGATATCATGACGGATTCTAGGGTAGAGTCAAGAGGAAACGAAAATTCCACCGCGCCATTTCCACTTGCTGTTCCCGCTACTGAGAGAACCTCAACATGACCAGGCGGTGAAATCATCTCCAAGAATTCCGAGGCAGCGGTAGAGTCATTCTCGCAAACTTTGAGGACATGTCCACCTGTAGACTTGGCGATATCCCTCCAGATTTGCTCGCGCGTTTCGTTCTTCGGGACGTCGCGGCTGACTATGTGGATAGGGTGTATTTTATGTGGTGCAGCGACTTGCAAGAGAGCCCTTCCATGATCGTGGATATCGTCCGCCATGACAAAGGTATGTGCGTGGTGCTCTGACGAAGTAGCTCTGAGTTTCTGCGCCGGTTCGAAGTCCTGTCGCTTGTGCAACCTAACAAGATCCTTCAGTGTATGCCACAAAGTTTTAAGGCTTACACCACTAGCGCCTTTCTTATATCGAACACCAAATAGCACCTCAGCTTCGTCGATTGTTAACCGTTTAAATATTTCATCCGTAAGATAAATCATAGTCGCACTAATGGAGACACCAACCGCATCATGGTGCATATCCCGATGTGGGGAGAGAAGGCAACTCGTCGAATCTTTATTGATGCCCTGTCCTCGTCTCATAATTCCAGCACCAAACTCTGTCGAAGATCGGTCGAGTTGACCGCCATGGCTGCATTTCCCAGCTTGAGGCTTTTCGTACTCCGGTTCGCCAGAATAATACCCCGTAGTCAGCCCGTTCAAAAGTAAATTATTCTCACAGCCTCCGCAATCCTTATTAAATGTGTCGCATTGATTACAAGTGCTGACGTTCCATAGCAGTGGATGTAGCATCGCTCCAGATACGCCGACGCCAGGATGCGGGACGAGTTCAGCTCCATATGCAACGAGCAATTCGATCCAATTGCTATGCGAATAAAAGTCTTGAAGTGTATGAAGCGCTTGACCTATCGACTTTCTAGCACCGGAATAGCTTTCTAGTTTGGTGAGTTGAATCGCCTGTTGCGTGAGGTCCAAAATTCGTGCTTGAGCTTGTGTAAAGCTTTCCCCGTCAAAATGAAGCGAGCCGTCGGTTTGGTCGTTATCGACGTTCGCGTTCGCCTTTGCAATCTCATCGATAGCATTGTTCATTCCATAAAGCTGTGTCGCGGCAAGTTGGTCGCTACTTAATCCAAACAAAGGAGTCCAGAGCTGTTTAATGGCTATTTCGGTTTGTTCTTCGTGCGAAACACCCAAGACGCCGTAGAGAGATTTCCATTTTTGTGGAATAAACCCTACGGTCTCTCTTATCAGGAAAAGGTCGAAGAATAGAAGATATACACTGATGAAATGCATCCAGAAGAACTATCTTGACATTGGTCTCGGAGGTGGGTAAAATGTATATTATGAATAGAATAGGTAAGCTGTACAAATAGATATATAAAAGAGTGTACGAACCAGCATGCATGTGTTTGGTGAATCGGATTGAAAGTGGTTTGTAAGGAAAGTATACGCTTTATTGAAACACCAAATCCATCCCTCGCCCCTATATATCCTCGAGTTGCCAATACATACGTATATATATATCATTATATCATTATGTATGATAATGGTCCTAGAACCAGGGTGACGATTGAGCTGTGTTCCAGATCGAATCGAATTTTGAAAAAGTGCTATTCATTTTACGATAAACAGCGAAAGATCATCAAATCAGAGTGTGGCGCTTTAGCATGATTCCGCAAAACTCAAATTCTTTCATTGCAGATCCGGTAGGTATAAGGGCAGCATTTGCTTGATACTGTGTCGTGAAATTATCTCGGGCAGCAGGCCATCACGCCGCGACGTTACAAGAGCTCAGAAAGGCAAGTGCGAATGCGTTGTTCCGTGCATATTTTATTCGACCTGTTCCCGCTCGCTGGGGACCAACGCTCAATTGTTCAAGGGTAGCACCTTAAGAATGGCAAGTCACGTTTAGTAACTAATCCATTGAGCTGAAATATCGTTATCGGGATGAAGTTTGCATGAATTTCGATATCAAAGATACACAACAAGCAGGAAAACACGCTCTCAAATCTGCGGATACCTTTCTGCCTATGCTAGCTACGCAGTATTTCGATATGCATATATGGCATAACTGGATGGCGTGCCCGCGATGACCTTTGTTTACCCGTCATGTTTGGATCGAGAGAAAAAAAAAAAACGGGTGGCTGTTTTGCGAAAGGCTGAGCTCAATCGACATGAAAGTTTTTTTTTTTTTTTTTTTGATTCATGGCAGCCAAGGGAGTTCATTACCCAAAGCGTGGAGTTCCATGTTTGAGGTGGGATTGAATGGGTCCACGTCGAGCCTCTAGTGCGTCTGGAATCAAGACCAATCGGTTAGTTACAAGGCTGCCAATCGGTCATAGTCACGACATCTGTTCTTGAACAACACATTGTTTTGTGGTGGTGTTGTATACTGTCTACCTCAGAAGACATCCAGAAGGAGAAATTGGCGGAGTCTATTAATTAGGGTAGCGGAGCTCTATTTATCCGGACCACCTTTTTTTTCTTTCTTTTTTCTTTCTTTTTTCTTTTCTTATTAAATGGAGTTAACTTCGTTGCTGCTGTCCATTCTTAGAATCTCTCACCCACATATATACTTAAGTACTTAAGTATATATAGCTGATCTATGGATCTAGATCTCCTCGAAAATCAATACATGGTTCCGTCGTGGTGATTGATGATTTTCCGGTCATCATCTAATAGCTATTAATAGCTAATAAAAACTCCGAGAGCTCCGGTAGGCCAATTACTATGATAAGTCAACGTTCAATGGCAAAATTAATAGGGCTGATACACTGCTAGTACAAGCTAACTCGGTCGCGATCTGTGCATTTCTCCCTGTAGTATGGCTAGTATGCCATAGCATTCTAGATGCCTATGTTCTAGGCTCCCACGAGTTGCGTTGCCAACAAGCATTTACTGCTACTCTTATCGGCATTTGATGTCATGCCGTGTCTTTTACACATTCCTATGCAATCGATCAATTATGCATTATGCATGCGAGAACAGCGGATCAAGCATGAATCTAACCCCGAAATGCTTCTAGAATCCTAATGTATTCGAATACGTATGTACTGGCAAATTAGAAAGGCTTAGAATCTACGATACGGCTAAATTATCAAATGCATGGGTTTAGGTGTCTGGAAACAACCGTAAGGCTTCTGAGAGAAACCCAATAGTATTTTTTACAGTTGGTGCATGTCAGGTAGTTCATCCTAAATTATCTCTCAAGAAATATTCAAGTAATCGAGAAAACATGATACCGAAATATATAATTTAAGAAACGCAGCCTTGCTGGAATATACAAACCCGTGGAATAAATTGTAAAGCTCAAAGATAAGCTAGCTAGCGACTTGCATACAGTACAGTATATGAACCCACGGGTTGTGTAACCAGCATTTTGTATGATGTACATTGGAAAAACTTAAAAAGTAGTAACCATGATGGGAAATATTACCCGATTTAGTCATAATGCGATATTCACTTATTGCGGAGTTTAAAGTTAATAAAAAGGATTTTTTTAATTTATAACTACTGGTAACGTTATAACTTTAACGGCGCGTGTGCTAACCTAATAAGTTTCTAAGAGATAATAAAACCACAAAAAAAAATAATCATATATACAATTGATAAAATCCCATGCTCCTGTAATTGACTCCCAAACAAAAAGATGCTTGACTCCCAAACGAATGTTTAAAATTTTAAAAACATATATATATAAGAAATAAGGGGGGAACTCGAGGCTCAAGATAACGAGAGTTTTAAAAAGCCTAGCTGGCGGAAACGAACTTGCGAAACACGCAGTGCTCCAACGATTGTTATACGCTTCTTTTTTTAAAAAAGAGCTTACGACGATTATAATTTTTCGACGTGCTGAAGCGAGTCCTTTGATTGGATGGACCCGTTATCGCGTTCGTCAACAGTTCCATTGGTAGAGTCGACGTTGGTCTTGTGGAATTTTCTGGCAGAAATTCTGTGCTCGAAGAGGATATCGAGCTCGATATAAGCGCGACCAGATGGTTCTGGGAGTCTGAAGTAGCAGTAGACTATGCAGAAGAAGCAAGCGACGGCCCAGAAGAAACCAGCCTTGCCTTTCCAGTTCAAAGCGTCGGAGTTGACAAGTCGAGGGGTAATGACGTTGTTAAGGATGCCCATGATGTTGTAGAAGTTTCTGGCGAGGACGATAGACTTGGCTCTCAGACGGGTGGTGGACATTTCGGAGACAAGAGCGTAGCAGACGGGTCCAACTGTGACATCGTAGATGAGAGTATAAACCAAGAGAGCAGAACCGACGGCGATACCGGTGTTAGTTTTTGGAATACCGAGGAAACCGATGACCATGAGCATAATGAAAAGACCGACAAGACCCCAGATGTAGAGCTTGCGGCGACCAACTCTGCTCATGAGGGCCCAAGAAGAGATAGTACCGCAGATACCCAAGGCATATTGTCCCATAGTGAAATCAAAAGATTTGTCGACGGCAACACCAGATTGTTGGAGGAAGTAAGTGCCTAATTTTGGGAGTTAGTATCATTCTATCGAATATTGAAATTATAGATATCGAGGTTAAAAACTTACTGTAACCCATCAAGCCAGAACCACACATAGTTTGGATACCCCAGACCATGCAGGCAATTTCAGTTCGGCGGAGATCAGTACCTTTGAAACAATCAAAGTAGCTGGTACCGCTAGTGATCTCTTTCTCGAGCTCGTCGGTTTGGATCATCATGGAAACGGTCTTGTGAACATCGATGCCACTATTGGCGCTAGTGAGCCGACGGACGGTGTTCTCGGCTTCTTGGATGCGACCTTTGCGAACCAACCACCATGGAGATTCTGGAGCAAAGATACAACCAATAATGATCGGGATTGGCCAGACCCATTGCAGAGCGTATGGGATTCTGTAAGACCATTCATCCTCACGGTTCAAGAAACCACGAAGAACTGAAGAAGCGGTCAATTGACCGATGACCCAGCACAAGTTGACGAAGGTAGTAAGGTAGGCTCGAAGAGCGGTTGGGCAGACCTCGGAAGCATAGGCGGTTGTCAAAGTCTGGAAGACACCCCATGGGACACCGAGCAAGATAGCACCAACGAGAAGAACTTCGATACGCTGAGCGAAGAATGGAATGAAGATCAATCCTACCATAAGGGACAAGGCAGCAATCATGGTCTTGCGATAACCGTATCTTTCAGAAACGATACCATTGATAAAGAGACCAATGATCTCACCGACATACGCTCCATTTGACAGAGCCGTCTGCCAGCTCGCAGGAATGTTGTATGTACCGTCCTCTTGCTGGTAGCCATACTTCTTTGTGAATTGGGGGAATCCGAAAAAGTTTGCAATCAAAACAATATCGAAACCTTCCATAATAATCGCACAAGAGAGTAACACCGACCACCACACGGCATTAGGATATAATCTCAGACCCTCTTTGAGGGTCATCTTGACCTCTTGGTCTGTTGCGAACGCCGCCTCATTAACGAGGTTCGGGTCGACCGTCGCCTGTGATATTCGACGGCCATCCTTTGTGGTGCCTTTGATGGGATCACCCTCGGCTACACTTTTCCGGTCCATTGTGTAGTGGAGCTAAAAAGAGAGACTTTTTGAACTATAAGAAAAGGATTTATGAGAAAGATAGTAAATTCAAGCGGCTTAATTAATTGAGAATCGATCTAATCTTGATGAGGATGATACTGAAAAGAAAAAAAAAAAAGGTTACGACGACGAGGGATGCGACCGTCTTATATTCCTCCATCTCGAGCTCCCAGCGCTCCCGTTAGCGGGGTACCCCATACCTAGCGGTTGTTCGCGATCGCTAGAAAGTTAACATAAGGAAAGCGGTAAGACCTCAAATGACAGCACCTTTGGATATTGGGGCTACAGCACTGGAACATGAACCCAATTTGGACTTGCCCTTCACGTGCGGGGACCCCAAATCCGTAGTATCCATATTGAAGCACCTTGGTCGTTGCGCAACATTGCCCCCGGTCTGCCGGTTCATGCTACATCCTAGATCCTGGCTTCCAAAAAATTCGTCCTGCATAGACCCCTGGGGCCAAATGTCGAAGCCTGTCAAAAACAAAAAGACGACTGATTTATTGATATTTTGCTTATTTTGTCGCTTAGAATGGTCATCCTGTAGGCATCTCTGCACCAGTGCGACAGTTTTTACTTCTCAAAATTCGAGCTGCAGCTAGCTGCATCATCTTTGTATTTTCCTCTACAAATCCAAAGGCTTCGGTTTCGAATCTATGTAGATGTTACAGTACCCCTCTCAGTGAGGCCTTATGACCCTCCGGTATACCCAGAAAAGGATTCCGCGGTCAATGAGATCACGCCGGCGACAGACAATCTGTCTCCAGAGTCTGTCCTAGGGCGCCCTTTCGAAAATTCTGGCGCTGATTCCAGCGCTCGCAATTTTGCTCGCCAGGTTTGAGACCATTGGTTCAGTGGTTCACCCTTAGCTGAGGCAGAAACCAAGCCACCTGGACTAGCACCAATCGGTGCATAGTCAAGGAGCTAGGGTCCTCCGAAATTCGACCAGAAATATACTAATGCCCGTATAGCAAAATTTACATCATCGAGAACAAATTTTGGAACAATCTTGATTGTGATACTAATAGTATGCACGTAAATATTTCCAATGTATGTTTCGTCAAAAACAGAGTTGCCCGTTCTTGGGTGCGATCGGCTCAGCCTCCGGAAGGCATAGCTGCATTGGATACGGGAATTGCGACCCCCAGGTTTTTGGTTCGTTGGGACGGCACTAGCCCGGGGGTACCGTTGACTGCATGAAGGATTCGAGTCAATGCACAAGCACGACAGAAATATAATACTACATGCAGGAGGGAAAAAATTTTCGACGTTCTATCGACCATATGGAAGCAATGCGGGAGTTTAGCTAGGCTTTCAAGACGCATTGTTCTGCCCCACAAGTGCGGAGAGCCACTGAACTGCTGAGCAGAGATAAGTTCAGATGCACAAACGTTGGTTTGCATGAAGTCTATAGCCTATCAAGTTACTGTGTATTCACGTTTTAAGTCTACCTTCCTGAGTTAACAGTTGCGCTGAGACAAATGCTTTTTTTCGTTAATGACGTTTTAAAACTCGACAGGCGGACCTGGTCAATCAAGGTAGTATGCGCCTCAAATAGCCCTCGTATTGTCTTTAAATCACGCCTGGCCTTGGAAGCCATATATTAGCATAGACGCGACCGTCGCGAATTATCGCCAGCCTTGGATTGGATTATCGCCAGTATCATACGATGCTGGAGCCTATGATGTAGGCTAATTCATTTCGGTAGGCGAACCGAGAAATCCTCGTTTCCTATTCACGAAGAATTAATAAAAGATGTTAAGAGAGCTCGCGTGGTGTTTCAAAATGTGTTCAACCAGAATTTCGAGAATCCGAATTACAACATACGGAGAGTTTTCCATTGTCTTGATAATTACCTAGCGACAACCCTGTTTTATTGTTTCTTATCGATTCTATGGGGATCTCTGGTCGACTTTCTACAATTGAAAACTCGACCCGTTACAAGTACATGTACAACAAACTGGACTTGGATTAGACTCGGACTTTGGGCTACTTTGCATTATTGATGGATCCCCAGACCCCGGATTTTCCTGAAGTCACAAACCAATCACGGCATGGAGAATTCTAGAACTTTAGAAGCTTTTCTACGACATTCCAAAACTCTGGCCTAGAGTGAAATATACTCAAGTAATATCAGTATACTGCAGTAGAGCTATAGCTTTGCTTTAAGAAACGACGGTGGTTTCCTACCGACGTCGTGACACTACACTATTGGCAATGGAAACTGTATGAAACTGGGTTGTCTTAGCGGTTCCATTGGAGCTCTTAATTAATGTGGACTAGGTCCGGGTTCTTCCCGTCCTGCATGCCAAAACTCAATCCAAAGTTAATTGCAAGCCAGACGACTATATCGTCTACAAAACTGCTCGCATGCTTCTCTTCCTCATCTTTCATCGGCTTGTTTGCTCATGGGTTTATCTACAAGATGCTTGCGTCCTGCAGCTGCGGCATAGCCTCGAAATCGTGGCAATATTTTGGTTCCACGGATCAAATCAGGTTGCCACAATTGAAATTGCCCCTGGGTTTGACGCTAGCTTCATGTGCATGCATGCATGCATAAGAAAATTTCATGGAATATTCCAAAGTTTTTCAACCGTGCGTTCCCGCTATTTCGTCTCATGATATAATCGATAACATGGTGTGCAGCTAGCCTCGTAGTCAGTTATGCAGCGATTCTTCGTAACGACCAAGTTCATTTTGGGTTTTCGTCCTCGTCTTCTGACTGTACGCTCAGACCGTTGCAGGCCTGAACGTGCACCAACATAAGCGAGCCGTGGAATTTAGTCCGAGGAAGCGTTGCCTGCTCCGAATATCGAAATCGTTTACCCCTCCCAGGACCCACACGTCAGGAACGGTAGATTTTAGCGAAACAGATCGCTCAAAAGTCCTATCATCTTGTTTTCTTCTTGAAATAAACTTGTGATAAAGAAAAATAATGAATTCCCGCCCTTTGTGTCACAAATCCCTCATTCTTAAGATCACACTGGCATTGGATTCAGTACTCTAAGCCTTGTCGGCCGACGTCGGTAGTGGAGGCCTCGAAGCCAGAGCCTTTTTGGCAAGCAGAATATGCATTGACGTAAAGTGCTGAGGATCGTCTTCGCTCGGACGCAGTGGAGTGGGAACTCGTACCTGCATATCCTCGTATTCACTCATCAATTTTTTGTGCATTGCAGATATATTTTGATATATGATATCTCACAGCGACCTATTATATGCATATATACGGTATCAGCTACTTCGACCAGGATTCCGGTCGTTAAACGCATAAACGTCGTCAGCAGAAAGAAGTGCCAGCACTATCCACTTCAGAAGCCTAGATATATATCGATCGAGCGTGGCCAACATACCATAGCTAACTCGATGACTGAGAAGATAGGATTGAAGGCTTTCCATGTCTCATCTGCGCGCATTAGGCTGAAATTTTGCCAGCTAGCATGCATGAAGAATGTTAGAGCTATTCAATTGTCTCGAGAACTATAGGACAAGTTTGATAAAGATATGCATGATCATCCGTCGCGATACACCTTTTGGGTCATTTTGCGACGGAGGTTAATTAAATCACAGGACACGCATGATCGGCTTCAGGTATTTGGCTCGAGTTCAGTTCTTTCTATGCGCTACATCCAAAAGTTTTGCGGAGAACTTGACCGCTAGGCTGTGCACAGTTATGCATAGACGGTTTGAGCTCGCAAAGATATCAATGCGCCGATAGCAGTTGCCTTAACTTGCTCGAAAGCGCTCGAATTTTGAAGTGAAATCGATGACATACTCTCGGCATCAACTTATGCTTTAGAGTTATGAAATAAATCTGACTCAAAAGATAAGATCATATGACCATGTGCACGGTCCGCGTGAACCGTGCGAAGCTTATATGCGGTATATCAACAACTCTATCGCGCTCTCTTGGGCGCTTGAGATTCTTTTCAATTCATATATGGGTCAGATGATATCTCGAACTTAAGCTTATAGTCTCAATTTCTCAACAGCGCTGATACTATATAACGCAACGCGAGGGGAATCGGGGGGTTTCCGAGTTGATCTCTGCCGTGAAATACTGCAAATAGAGAGATCTCCACCAAAAAAGTAATGATGTTGACAAGAATCCGGTCTTTGTATAAATCGTCTTGGAAAGAAAGTTTTGAGGTTTCCTGCATTTGTGTCGCTTCAGCGCAGTTCGGCGTGTCATAGCTTAGCTCGCAGGTAGTTAGAGTTTCGAACCGCCGGTTGCATATGCGTTGCGGTGTTGAGTTTGCTCGTTTGGCAATTGCCTCGGTCTGTTGCCTGTGTTGTTCGGCTCTGGTTACAAGACTGGTGTTGCTGTCGAAACTGATGTGTTGGTTTGCCGCTTTTACGAGAAAAAGTCAAACGTTCCTCTTTGAGAATCTCTGAAGCTAGGGCTTTGAAGCCCTCCCACCAAGCCGAAATAGGTTAGCCCAGCTCACACCTAAAATTTGCTGTTGCCTCTCAACACGGCCTCATCGAATTCGAATCTTCATATCGACAACATCTCCTACCGACAAACCCTTCCGGACGACATCGCCATCCGCCCATCATGTCGCTCGTCAACCCCGAAAAATCAAATTTCCAATATATCGTTAGTAGCCCTACTCCGATTTCCGATGTGCTGGTTTCTTGAAATCGCTGGAGAAGAGCTGGAAGCGCGCTGGTTTTGCTGGTCGTGCAAGGAGGATATCAACTTGGAGGACGTCAAAAAAAATATCGATGCTAGGCGTGAAGGGAAACCGATATATTCAGACTTGCAACAGAAATGCTGACAGGTGGATTCTTGCCGGATTATAGTTGCGTCTCCTCAACACCAATGTTGACGGAAAGCAGAAGGTTATGTACGCCATGACCAAGATTGGTGGTGTCGGTCGCCGATACTCCAACTTGGTCTGCAAGAAGGCCGATATCGACCTGTCAAAGCGGTAGGTTCACTCTGTTTCAACTTGTGAAGAGATATTCTCGAACGAATAGTGGATTCTGACGGATCTTTCATGCATACAGTGCCGGAGAGCTCACTATTGAAGAACTCGAACGCATTATCGTCATCATCCAGGACCCCACCGCCTACAAGATACCAACCTGGTTCTTGAACAGACAGCGCGACATTGTCGACGGCAAGAACTCCCAGATTCTCGCCAACGGTCTCCAGAGCAAGCTCCGTGATGATTTGGAAAGATTAAAGAAGATCAGATGTCATCGTGGTCTAAGACACTACTGGGGTCTAAGAGTTAGAGGTCAACACACCAAGACGACTGGGTAAGTTTTGATTTGATATTTTACTCTCATTTCACGGTGTAGTTGCTAATGGAATATGTAGTCGTCGTGGACGTACCGTCGGTGTCTCCAAGAAGAAGGGTGGTTAGGCGTATCGCTTTGTATATTTGCTCTTCTTTTTATCGTGCATTTCTTTACGCCTTATTATATACGACTCCATTACTATCCTCATACCACTACCTCCTTTTACTTTTCCTTTACTGTATCATCTCTCTGGGAAATGCATTAATCCTCTGTTTTTGTGACGGGATAATATTCATCACGGGGTTCACGTCTTTCAAATGTAAAAAATCATTCCGATTCACGCAACTGGCGAAGAGAGGTTTTAGAATATTAATGGATTTCTGAGGAAATCTCAGAAGCTATCCGTCTCAAAATTATTTTTTGGAATAAGAAAATCGTAGTCTGTAGCGAACCACGCCAGTCTATTATTATATTGAAAAAACACATCCATTGATAAGGCTCGCTCTATAAAACTCCGTGAAATGCATATATAGTGTACCGTTCCCGAGCAATGAAAAGCTCCACAGGTTTAGGCTACTAATACCAATCGTAATAGTCATCAATCTTCATCATTCGCTACGACAGCGGTGTCAAGCACTTCAACCCGTCCTCTGCCTTTCGCCTCTTTGCCTACTAGATCACCGATTTGTCTGTACATTCCTGGCTCGCAGATGACTTCAGCGTTCCATCCATCGCTTCCAAAATCCTCATCCAGGACGTTATCACACATCTCTGTGACGTTCTGCTTGATCTTTTTAGCGACCGCTGATGGTAAAAATATCCTCAGCTTCATTCTTGCTCGGGCGATCGGGATGGGTTGGTAGTATAAGAGAGCTTTGATGGCTTCGAGAGCCTGGGATTTTGCCGATTTGGTGGTGACGACGCCGGTCCACCTGGGCGGTTCTTTGTCGTTTTCCTTTGCCCTCTCTTTGCCTTTTTCATTACCCTCCGCTGCAGATTCCGTCGAACCACTAGATTCTCCATTGGCTGTATTCTGGTGCTTGCCCATCAATCCTTCCAACGCCTTCTCGATCATACCGGTGGTGTAGACTCTTCCGGTGCCAGGGTCGACACACTTTTCCGTCACGATCTGTATAACCTCCTTCTGTAGCATATCCAACTGTTGGCCTCTCTCTTTATCTCCAACTTGTAGTTCCCCCTTGGCTAATATCTCTAAAATGATATCCTCTTGACTCTTTCCTGGCCATGCCTTTTGTAAATCCGCGGCAGGAGCCACGGCACCTTTCGAAGTGTTTAAGAAGATCTGGTGAATCTGGAGGACCTCATCGATATCCTTTTCGACGCCGTTCCGCCATTCGAGAACTTTGTTTTTATAACAGGCAAGTTCGAAGCGCTTTTTCGCTTTTCGCATACGAACAAGGGAGACGTTTGTGAGCTTTATCGAGCCCGATGGCTGGTTCACTCGTTGTGACATGGTGAAGTATTTTTATGGAGTAGAAGGTAATGGTTGTCGGATGTCGATTTGAATCTCAGTATTCCCCTTGGAGAGATGAGATCATGCGCGGGGCTTAAGAATGGTATCGATACGGCTGAAGTTTTTTCTTCAAAGGCCGTGATGTCGAGTTTGGTAAAGCAAGCGTCTCTGAGAAATAATTTTTCTTGTGCAGGTTGATTCATCATGACGCTGCGCTGCCAAGACGATTTCGGTGACTAACTTGGTCTCCCCACAAACACCCAGCCAATCACCGCCGCAACCATGTGGAGCACCCCACCACCGCAACCACCAACCAGCACCCTCGTCGAGATAATCAAGTCGCTGGAATGGGAAGCTGCGAAGCTATTAGTCGATGCTGAGTCGTGAGCTGCCTTCAATAGGACCCTCTTCGCCACCCCTCCATACCTGTACGAACAATGCCCCGATTCGCAAGACCAATGAAGAGGAAACGACGGTGATTCATCCCAATGCGGCGGACGCGGCCTAACATTCCTGTGCTAGTGGTCTGCAGGTGGGATCCTGGCGATCGAAAACGTTAGGTTGCTGCGGCCTGGTCCGGTCGTTTTGGAGACTGCCCTCGCGCGAGCAATATAAGTAATAGCCTTTGGAGTTTAATTCGAAATCCGTGATTTCCAATCACGGAAACCAAAGGCGGCGTTACCGTATTTTCCAATTGCGACTCATAAGCTTATACCACGATGACCTCAGCACATATGAACGGTTCAAACGGGATCGGTATCAACGGCCAAAATGGTACGGAACAGCCCGGAGACCAGCTCTTCGACACACGATTGAGCCGGGTTGATACTCTCCCGCCTACGTACGATGAAACAGACCGCAGTAGCACCGAGCAGCCTCCTAGCTTTAACGAGGTTCCATCCCTCGAATCTCTACCATTGGGAACCGGACCGAACGATCGAACCTGGTTATCAAAATTCTTTCTCGGGATAACCAGCGAAGACCCTATCCTCATTGAAATCCTTCCCAGCAAAGAGAAGAGCAAGCAAATTATCTATGACTTGGGTCCTATCCACGAAGCCGCTCTACGGAATGACTATGCCCTTCTAAAACCGCTCGAGTTTTGCGCAGCCTGGACGCATATCGACGAACGCAGTTCCGAACAAAAGACTGCCCTCCATTACGCTTGCCAAAGAGGCGGCCTCGAAACGGTCAAGGCACTCGTATCTCGCGGTGCTAATGTGAACGCCAAATCGCCTCATCATGCTACCCCTCTGAGTCTCGCGGCTGGCTCCGGCAATAGGGATATCGTCGAGTATCTACTATCCAAAGGCGCTAAACTTCAGCCACCGAACACCGCAGACCCGCTATGCGCAGCACTAGCCGGACAACGGTTTGGAGTAGCAAGGTTTCTCTTGGGCAATGGTATCAATGTCAACGGTCGGGACACCCACGCGAACTCACCGTTACACATGGCACTTCGGCACAACGAGTTATCTATCGCGGAGACTCTGTTACAACGTGGCGCGAATCCGAACGCGCAGAATGATAAATATCTCAGACCGCTACACATCGTTGCGACGAAGGGAAATGTATCAATGGCACGACGTTTGATTGATCTCGGTGCGGATGTTAACGCTCCTCAAGTCGGCGAGGAATGGTTCACTCCATTACATTACGCGGCTCTAGAAGGTGATAAGGACATGGTCACGTTGCTGTTGGAGAAGGGTGCGAATATCGGTGCGAAAACGGCATTTGCGGGGTTCGGATATTCGCATCCTAAAGCTGCGGGCGAGAGATGGGGTTCGAGCGCTCTGCATTTGGCGGTGATGTGTGGTTATGAAGAAGTGGTTAGGAACCTAATCGAGAACGGTGCGGGGATAAACGAGCGACGATGGGATATGCAGACGCCTTTGATGCTCGCTGTGGCAGCTGGGTATCATGATATTGCGACCTATTTATTAAGCCAAGGAGCGAAGACTAGTGTTGTAGCAATGGAGCGAAGATCTGTGCTGCATGTTGCAGTAGAAAATGGTGATGTACGGATGTTGGAGCTTTTGATAGATAACAAGGCGGATGTGAATGCGAAGATGTGGAGGACATGGACGCCGCTGCACGTGGCAGCGGAAGTAGGAAACTTGGAAGCGGCAAAGCTCTTATTGAGCCGAGGAGCCAAGATCAATGCTGCCGGTGAGGACGGTGAGACTGCGGTTGATGTCGCTGGGGGCGAGGGACACGGAGAGTTGGCAGAGTATTTAGTAAATAATGGAGGGAAGGGTGGTAAAGTTTACAAGTCTTTCAAGGTATGACTGAAGCCCTTCGATCATTTATTTCGATATAAAACTAATATCTTCTGTCTTCACCCAGAGATCAGTGCATTATGGGTGGAAGGACCCAGAGTGGAACAAGTACGCACATGTCAAGAATTGAGGCTTGTATTTTCTTACGATTCACTTTATTTCTGGTATATACCCTCATTTTACGGTTTCGAATGTACGTGTGCACGTGTATCACTCCAGATATTCTTGTACGTTATGAGTATAAATGCATCAGTGCGCAAATTCTTGCGCGAATGCCTTCCTTCCATTTCGGATTTCGTGCTAGCCGTGACCGTCGCGTCGTCGGTATGTGTTGAATTGTTGCACAAGCCAGAATGTTTGGAGATGCTTGGCGTGCGTCACGAAGAATGACGTCTCGCAGATAGCCATAGGTGCGGGAAGAATATAAATTTTCACGTCAGACAATACAAGAGAGATCGTTAGATCCCTTAACTATACCTGGTGTAGACAATTCGCGGTAGATCTAAATCATTTTTTCCGTCATCTGATATTAGCTAATCCAATCGAATAAAACACCAAATACAGCAGCTTTCACAATGTCATCAGGTAATATTCCCTCCATCAATCATTTATGGAGTATTCTCCAACCAATTTGCAAGCTTTGCACATGGTTATATTTTTGTAGCCAGGGGAATCGATCTACAAGAATACAAGCCATTTATTTTGTCCGACGGCTAACTAGATATTCATTCAAGATTTACCGCCTACACCTGTCAATGCATTGATGCTACAGGCATTCGAGTGGTACGTTACGTTACACAATTACTATCCGTCCCTTGTTTATTTTTCCAGCACAAATTTAAAGGTGAATTTATCCTAATATCGACCGTGCGCGCCAATCTACTAGGTATGTACCGGCGGATAAAAAACACTGGAAACGTCTCGCCAAAATCCTCCCAGGTCTATCCGATATTGGAGTCTCCAATATTTGGATCCCACCGGCTTGTAAAGCTAGTTCACCGGAAGGAAACGGTTACGATATCGTATGTATATATATACACCCATGTTACATATTTCCTATATTCCCATTTAAATACGATGGTACACAGGCACTCTGACATTTAATATTTCCCTATGGTATTTACGTTAGTACGATCTCTACGACCTCGGTGAATTCGACCAAAAAAACACCACCGAAACAAAATGGGGTCCCAAATCGGACCTTATCGCTCTGCGCGACGTCGCAAAGGATGTCAGCATCGGCTTATACTTTGATGTCGTCTTGAATCATAAAGCCGGCGCAGATCACACCGAGAAATGTCGAGTCGTGGAAGTGAATCCCGATGATAGGACTCAGATTGTTTCAGAGCCGCATGAGATTGAAGCTTGGTTTGGGTTTGATTTTCCGGGAAGAGGGGATCAGTATAGCAAGATGAAGTGGCATTGGTATCATTTTAGTGGAACTGATTAGTAAGTGCATGTTCAACATCTAGCGTGTCGGGATATATATGATAAAGATAGTAGTAACTACAGTATACTAGTAAGGAAAATGCTAACGCTTCGAGATGTGATATATAGCGACAACGCTACTGGCAAGAAGGCAATCTACGCCGTAACCGATAAAAACTGGTCAAATTCGGTCGACAAAACAGAAAAGGGAAATTTCGACTACCTCATGTTTGCAGATATCGACTTTTCCCATCCAGAAGTCCAAGAGGATATCAAAAACTGGGGAGTTTGGGTTTCCAAAGAGCTTAACCTGAAGGGCATGCGATTCGATGCCGCCCGTCACTTCTCCGAGACTTTTCTACGAAATTTCATCGCCCATCTTGATAAAGAAGTTCCAGGAGACTGGTTCTTCGTAGGAGAATGGTGGCAAGATTCCGCTGAAAATATGATGAAATATCTAGAAATGATGGAACACAAGTTTTCTCTATTCGACGCGCCCTTGTTTTATAACTTTTGCGAGATCAGTACTTCCGAAAAAGCCGACCTGAGGAAAATGTTCGATGATACGTTGGTGCAAAGTGTGCCCGTTAATGCGGTTACAGTTGTAGGCAACCACGATACTCAACCCGGACAGGCGAGCTATATCAAACTCGAAGGCTGGATGAAGAGTTTGGCGTATGCGGTTATTCTACTGAGGGTGGACGGGTACCCTTGTGTGTTTTACGGAGATTTGTTTGGAACTAAAAATCCAGACAACGAGGAAGGGCCCGCGTGTGGTGGCAAGTTGCCTGTTCTGATGGCTGCGAGGAAGTTTTACTCGTACGGCGAGCAGAATGACTATTGGGATGAACCGAACTGTGTCGGATGGGTTAGGAAAGGAACGCATGATAAGGTATCTTTTCAGTCCCCTTTTATCTAGATCTATAGGGTTGTTTTGAAAACTAATCTTCTATTAGTCCTATGGTTTGGCAGCCGTTCTTTCGAACGCAGAACCTGGAACAAAGAGGATGAATGTTGGCGCGGAACATGCGGGCGAAACCTGGACAGATGTTCTAGAGTGGGCACAGGGCGAAGTCGTTATTGATGAGGAGGGTTGGGGAGAGTTTACTTGTCCAGGAGCCAGCTGCGCGATTTGGGTCAATAAAGATGCACCCCGCAGAGAGGGGCTAGGCAATTTGTAAGTGACTCTGTCTTGAAGCCTTATCTGGGATCATTAAGCTTTAAAATGTATGCATTTACTAACACTGAGCTTATAGCGATGCGAATATCTACGATTTGAATCTCGATTAATCTTGTAATGGGTGGATCCATGGAATCCAGAGCTTGAATACTTATGGGGTATATTAGAAGATAGATGCAGATTTTAGGAACAAAGCTGGAAACCAGATAAAGTTTAAAAGCATATCTATCATTTAAAACAATTCGCTAAGCACATCTACGTATAATTAAAGATTTGTCGTACCCTTCTACTGAAACACCAAAGCTTCTTGATCACGGTCCTAGATTTTTACCAGAAATATTAGCCAAATTCTGACCTTGCCCATGATCTAGTAACATATGCCTACCGTTCTATGCCTCCAAAACGGCTGAGAATCATTATTAGGATTTCTACTCCACCGCCTCGCAGGTGAACTTTCAGAACTATGCATTTCTCCATCAACCCCTCTCTGAACCCGACCCCTCTTCCTAGCCCTCCTATCCTTCACCTGCATCCCTCGCCAGTAATACTTGCCCTGCCACACAGTAACACACATAACCACCATTGCAAAAGTCGCCAAACAAAACGTAACAATTAGACACCACAGCGCACCTCCGTATATAGCCCTACTCCCGCCTCCGAGCTTCTTACTCGCAACGTGCCCGTGCACGACAACGAAAACGTACAAATCTATCGCCATAGCGATACACACCAACAACCACGACAGAAAAGTGAGCAACATGGACGATATGGTCCTCACATACCCCGATCTGATGGAAAACACGCAGGCTAGGAAGAATGTAACGGCGGAGATAGGGTGGAGTATCATCACTTTCGTGAGACCGTCTAGTTTCTTATCTTCGGCTGTGAATATCGTCCCATCGATCGCGGTTTGTACTTCCGTGATCGGATATCCGACTTTGGGATCCGAGCAGGCTTTCTTTTGGTAGCCCTGGCCCAAGTCGATGTTTTGAATGCAGTATCCGAATGTGCCGTATGTAGCGTAGGAGTCACGGTCGCGGGAGAAGTGGATGACTTCGAAGGCGGAGCTATCTTTGAGATCGACGGTTAGAATGGAGAAGTCGCGCCAGATACCGCCGGAGAGGGAAATGAGGATTAAGAAGATGGAGCAGGCTAGAAGGGAGATAGTGGCGGTGAAATGTACGGCGCCAAAGATGTGGTTTGTCATGACGGCTGATATTCACTGTTGGGAGAGATTTGGGGGTTGTTGAAGAGGTCATAAGTAGGATACGTGCATTTTGATATATCGCCATCGGATTACGATATACTCAATTATCACTGACTGCTGGAAATGGTGTGAGAATCAATATATTTCTTGTGGGATCATACTTCCTGTGATTCTGGGATTCTATAGGTCATGGTATGAGTGACTTTATCTCTATTTGAGCGAATTCATACCTTACAAGGTATAGTAACTGGTAGCGAAAACGAGCACTACCGTATCTATTTCACTAGTAGGATAGAATTCAAAGTTTAAGAGATACTCTTCCCATGTGGTGTTCCGCTGTTATTCCATACCATAGCAGTATTCTTGATATAAGGAATGGCCTCAATATAGCGTAGAAGGATGAACTAAGGGCACCAAAAGCATAAAAGAAACCGGAAACAGAATTTTTTTCTTCAGGAATTTTTAAGTAATATGACAGATATGACAAGACCACCCAATAATGTACAAGATGTGATGCATTCTTTGGTTTGTTTAATCGACCAAGGTGTGTACACACGATGCTATATTATGGTGCCGACCGTCGAAGCGGCCATGCTGTACCGTTTAGCCAGCCCATCCGACTGATCCATACGACGGCGCCAAATATCAGAGTCCAAGTTGCGGTATCTCCTTCCTTTTCGTTTGCAAGTCCTGAACCGTAAAGAAAAGGTACGAGAGCGTATCGAAGGATGAGACCAAAGGCACCGTGGTAGAATTTAATCCATATGTCTGGCGCGTTGCTCGAGTTAATAACATGTGTTGTGCACGTTGGATTTCTGAAATAGGATTTAAATTTGAGAGCGCAAACTTACCGAATAGGGTGCCTAAAGCGCCGAAACCAAGAGTTGTGAGAACGTGGTTGACCAGAGGACCGAGATAGAACGTGCAGAAAACCTGGAAGAGTAGCCAGATGAGTAGAGCCTCGATGCCGTTATTGGCTGCGGCAGGGTCCACGGGTGCAGGATTTGTCGAGTTCTTCACTGCTACATTGACGAAATGAGCAGGACTGAATTGATTTGTCAGGTTGAAGATATCCATGGCGTCCATTTTCAGCCGCAGTCTTTGCAAAAAAATCTAAGAAATTTTTATGACTTATCAGTACACAGTAGTTTTTTACTTTTTGAGGTTTTAGGGGAGTCGACGAATGGTGAATTCGAATGTGAATGTTCTTCCGAGACACACAAATGCAAGGCGTACGTGGGAGATGTTAATGCCTAGAAACAAGCAATATAATAATAACAGTTGTTACCATGAGGATGATACTACCGGTGGATACCGATATCAACGATAATTAATCCCCGGTGAAAAAATACTTATTATATTTTTATAGACGATAACGCTCCTTTGAGACGCTTCAAGAGCTGCTACTGCCGGCGACCTGGAAACGCCGGGCTGCACAGTTTCTGTAACCATGTCGTTCCGAAGGCTTGTAAGACCACCTTCCCATATGGTTCGCTCGCAGCTTAGGCGAGGCCGACGTCATAGATGCCTGTTGGTTCCGGACGTGCATCCCTGCGTCCTTCTTGGCCTGGCTTGTTGAAGTTGACAAAGGGTTCATTCACTATGATTGCTAACGTCAGAACGAGTCAATTAATTAACCCACTCGCAATTCGTAAATTCTGGGACGATAACAGCAGGTTATCAAAGACAAAGGGTGCATGAAAGGATGATAAAGGGACCCTTTAAATAAATAAATATATCAAGTTGGTCTTTCATTTTGAAATCTTCTCACCTTGCCTGGACATACTCTGATACTTCTCTCTTTAAATCTTTAAAACTCAATCTACAACGAAGTTCCTACAGCGCCCGAATCAAATAAAGTTCAGCGCAAATTTTAATTAAGTCCGACTGTCAATTAGATCTTGTAATATAAGTAGTCATACCATATGTACATTCCAGGTTATTTCCTTTGAGGTCCCGTCATCCTTTGGATCATACCACCGCAGACTAGGTGATTTGCGGGCGGCGCCAGCCTCTTCTACCTTTAGTCCGGTTTTCAGCTCGGTTCAAGTAGCTCGACTTTAATTACAGCATCCGCAGCTTAAAAATAACTGGGGGATCAGGTCAGGTTCTTTCGTTCTTGAATGAACTTACATCTTTCCCGCCTTCATACGACATTGCATTCGAAGATATATATCCAGCTCGCATCTAAACGTCCGGAACCATGACTTTCAAAGATAAAATCAAATCGATACTCCATTCGTCGGGCCACAAGAAAGAAGGCTCTTCTTCGAAATCTCCCACGACTCCAACCGCGCCGTCTGCCGTCAAATCGGATCCAAACAAGCCGCCGAATGCTCGAGACCCCGGCTTCCGCAAGTCTTTCAATCTGGGTGAACCGCAAGCTACAAATGGTTCCGTAAACACCGAGACGACAGCCACCGCCGAGGCACCTCGGCATTCGGAAGCTTTGAGCGTCCCCCCCGCGAACGGTAAAGAAAAGATGTATACTCTGGACAAATACGGTGAGGATTATCTTGCGGTTAGTCCTAGAACGAACGCCACGGTGCCAGACACCGCCGGTTCGAACCAAGGCTTGTCCAGCGTCACGCCGTTGGACAAACAGGCCGAATCAAACGCACAGCTGGGCACCATTCACGAACACAAACAAAACGATCCCGTCACGGGTGCCGCACAGGCTCTCGATACGTTGTCTTCCTCCCAGGAAGATCCAAACTTCGGAAGAGACCAGTTCGCCCAGGGTGAGAGGAAAGGTCAGAATACATTGAATTAGCATTTCTAATTTGTTTAGCCCGGGAAAAAATAAAAATAAAAATAAAATAAAATAAATCGTGGATTAACAGTGATACCGACCAACTTAGCAGACAGCGGATTTCTTGAACCAGCCCCCACGCGAGACCCAACCAGCGTGAACTCGCCAGAAACAAATACGAAACCGGTGCATCCCACAACTCTCAATCTCGAATCCAGTTCCCTCCCAGAACCCGTCTCCGAATTAGCTCCTTTATCTAAAGCTTCGACTGCCGAGCCTTCCGAAGTTAAACCTACCAGCCTTCTGTCACCCCCGATAACCAGCGAAGATGGCGATTCCAGCGTTTACAGTGATGATTCAAACCGACCACCTCTCCAACAGATCGCGAGCAGCGTGTACAGTCAGCCACCAACCGAATCACCCAACCTGAATAAAACTTCACTCCCTACCGCTACTGAGCATCAACAACATTATACCTCTCTCGTATCGGATGTCCTTCCCATCTCGGAACTTCCCAGAGAAGTCCCCAAGGAAGAAGGCAATATGTCTGGCATGGAGCCTCCACCAAAAATCGACGAAAATACCGATCTATCAACCGTAATAAGAAGCAGCCTAGGCGATTCTTCGCAAGTCGACCAAATTTCGCCAGCCATAAAGCCAGCTGATGAAACCAACGCTTGGTCTCAAGGCCTGATCGCTGATTTGGGTAAAGTTGTAGTAAAGACACCAGAACCTCTACAGGAAAACGCCGTCACAGCGAATGAACCTGCGGTAGCAGAAAGTACTAGCGTTCCTAATACAACCTTGGAAACCCCAGAGGCTTCGATTGACCAGCAAGCCGAAGCATTTGCAAACATTGTTACGGGTCACGTCGAGTCTCTCGCTCAGGCTAGCAAAGTGGATGAAACTCAATTTGAAGGTGCAGAAGTCCCAGACGTCCCATCACTTGGCGAGAGACCCATCATCACGACTACGAATACCGTCCCCCATGTCGATGCCTTTCACATGGGTGGTCTCCGGGGCGTTCCATCAACTGGTGGGAAACCCATCATTACGACTACGAATAGCGTGCCCCATGCTGATGCCTTTCACATGGGCGATCTCCCGGAAATTCTGAAAGAGGAAGAACAAGCGAAACCATTCGTAAAGGTTGAACCAGTCCCTCCGTCGGCAGAAGAAACAGTTGCGGGTGGACAAGTTGCGGACAAGACCGATTTGTTAGCTCGACCGTCACTAGTCCATGACGATAGCGTTTACGCCATCACGAAAGATATCCCAGGGGCAATTTAAGGTATCTATCGGTATATAAAAAGCCTTTGTATAGCCTTTGTTGATGGCATCAAATCAGAAATTCTCTTGTGTTCTAAATGTAGCGATTGAATATTTGTGTTGAAAAAGGACCATTTCACCAGGCCTGGCAGCTATATGATGCTAGCTCCCTTGGTATTTTTGATCATTGTACTTTTAGGTATATTTGCTCTCACTCTAGCGGAATAAATTGAATAGTTGATTACGAGTTCTAAAACAATAATTGGTTCGTCTTTTCAACCCGTTATAAGAATATATATTCCATCGAATTTTGAACAAATGAATGATAAAAATTGCAAAATAAAACAAGTAAAGTAAAGATGCATTCGAAACACATTAAATTTATAAAAATTAATGAATCTTCACCCCAGAACCCTTCACAATCTCAAACCCATCCCCAAAATCATCAGGCAAAGCGTGTGAACTAGCCCTCGTCAAGTCGTGAGTATACACACTCTCCCGCTCTCCCTCCCCTTCCCCATCTAGATCACTATACATCGTATCTCTCGTCGTGATACCCCGGATACCATGCTCTATAAGATCCAGATCATCTTTTGACAGTATCTTCAAATTCTGCCTCACACGACTACTATTCGGGTGAAGGTACGCCGGTTTGACATGACTTATACTACCCCCATTAATATTTCCTAGCTTTGAGTCCGTGCGCGTGCCAACTCCGCTGTGGATGTGGCGGGAATGAGAAGCTTGTAGTGCTGACGAAGAACGAGTCTTTTCGGGTTGTCCCCCGGAGATCTTGCGTAACTCGAACTGTTCGAGTCGGTTTGAAGGATCGTGGGGGTGGAAGATTCGTTTATGTTGGATGCGTTCCTGGTAGAGTCTTTTGAGGCGGGCTTTGGAGGTTAGATGACGGAAAGCGGGGGCGCATGCGCAAATGACGCCGAGGTTGAGTTCTATCCTGTGAGTATAAATTAAGTGGATATATATTAGGAATGTGATCCATGAGAGTTGGTATACGTTTAGAGAGGGGGGAAGGGGGTGGGAGTTACTTACAGTACCCATTGGAAGTTATCGATCTGCCAGGTGGTATCGACGTCGTAGACGAGGGCGTGGAGCCTGGCTACTTTGATACCGCTTGCAATGCAGACTCTATAATATATGTCACGGTTCAGTAAGCGTGATCGAAGTAGGGGCAATGAGACCATGTTGACTTTTATTCAAAAGAAGTGGTATTCATACGTACAAGAAACCAAGGCTGAATAGTCCGATTGTGAGTAGCTTTTCTCGTGTCTGAAGTTGAAGCCTCCATATGATAGGAATCGGAAGAAGTCTGCCACACACTCTGTTAGTCAACTTTCCATGAGTCGTACAAAAAAAGTTAACATCACAAAGAATCCGGGGCACTTACACAATAACCACGTCGAGGACCATAAAAATTATCACCCCCGAAAAGTTGACGGCCACCCAGTCAATATGACACTTGAACGTAAACAAAGCATCCGACCAGATTATAGGCGTACAAGCCAATAAACCAGCAAGGAAGGTTGATATGGTATGCAGTAGATTCACCACCGCAGTGACCATAACCGCTATCTGAAACGAGGGCTTTGGGCTTAACCGGTAATATAAAGCGAGAAGCGAAGTTTTGATGAAAAAATGGCAGAAGGTTATGAAATGCTGGCGGATTATAGTTTGCTAAATTCAAGTTACACACGGAAAATTTAGCATGAACAATATAATAGCAATTGATTTTTGAGAAGTAAGATCTAGAAGATGCCATGTACTGTACCCTCCATGTTCCTAGCAAGTCGTTAAACGGTACATCCCATATATGCATGCCCAATCCCTTTGCTATCAAGAAAATTTCAACGTAAGCAAGTCAGCTCAAACGAGAAGCATTGAAAGCCTTGTGGATTAAAATGCCATACCATAACCTATCGAAATCGATTCTGTCACTGCAAATATCTATACGGTTGGTTCAATATGTTAGCTAGCTAGCGATAGCTCTGAGCAGACATGCCGTGATGCATGATGGTACGAAACTCACTAATCCCGGAATGATGAGCCAATCCTCCCATCTCACCATCTTTGTGATAAAATATCTTGTAAAAAATCTCAAAATAACAGCGACACTAGCCAATATCGGTAACACGATCGCAGGTATTATCAACATATAATCCATATTTTGATGCGGTAGCGTATCAAAATGTGCCTTTAAAACCGAGGATACCAAGTAAGCCGGCTGCGCACCCAGACCTTGGAATATTGGGACTTGTTGTTCTGTTTGCTGAAACTCCGGTCCGAGAATTTGGGTTATGGTAATGTTAGGATTTATGGTCCCGTTGACGCGGACGCGAGCATACAGGTCATCCACAGCTTCGAAAATAGTAAGGCGGCGATATGTGGGAGTGGACCATGTTAAAGCGATGCCGATCTTGACAAGGGTTGTGTGATCGAGAGTGAAGTCCTTTGGCAGAGAGACGTCGGCGGCCATTGTGAGCGACGAGGCCTATACCAACGTTACGGGATATAATTTTTTTTTTGATTTCTTGTTCTTCTAAGAGGGTCTCTGAAGGTGATAAAACTTTTTAAGAATTCGAATCGGAATATCGTACTACAAATTGAAAGCAGTAGATGCACTATTTATCCTTTCCGTATAAAAGTTACCACTGTCTCGAGATCTCATGGGTGTTTGTTGGAAAGCTACGAGACTATATGGTCGTACCTTCAAACGACAACCCTGTGTATTAATATATATCGATCAATTCCGCCATTAATATAATTTGAAATTTTCGTCCTGTTGCTGTCCAACTAGCGCGTGTGCGCGTACGGTATGGAGGTATTTGCAATAAAAAATAAAAAATAAAAAATAAAAAATTATTTGAACCCGTCCGCAACTTGAATAGGGTAGAAAGAGTTTTTCAATCGCTGAACTACGATTTCTCATCGTATCCAGGTGCCTGTGCGTACTTATATCAAGTCATATATATATCTACATAGACGCCATGAGGGGTAAATAAGATGGTGCGCGTGAACATGTCGAACACGGGGGCTAATGCCTAGCTGCACGCGCACGAATCCTATCCTGATCGGCAGGCATTGCCATGTTGGAGTCTTTTTCATTTTGCAGAAAGTTAGTACTTAAGAATGTTTGAGATGCTCATACTATCGATTGAGAAATTATAATTTACAGGGGTTTTCATCGGCTACATATACTATTCTACTGAGCGGCAAGTACCGCTACGTATTGCGGCCAAGCAACAATGGTACCAGACAGTTCTCGCCGATTCGCGGAAGTTTGATGGCTACGAGTGTTGTAAGTATATCTATTTCAATTCACGTACAAGGAAACAAATACCATTGCCGCATCGAGATTATCTATATAGCCCTTTGCAAATCTTGATTTCGAATCTTAGCCCCCCGGGACATTTGTTGGATGATATGCGTTAGCGGTATGTGCGTGCATCCCGCTCTGATACCACAAGCGATTGCGTATTCTGTAACATGAATATTCAAATAATTGATGCATAGTATGTTGGAGCGGTGCCAACCGATGTCAAGATTATCTTGAGGCCTTTATCTTAAAAGGTTCAACGATATGTACCCGCAATTCACAACCGAAATAACGGTGGCATCGAGCGGGGTTTTTTTTCGAACGTTGCTGTTGGATTGGACTGTTACGATGTAACGGTAAATCATTTTGAATCGATGCCATGCACATGTTTTAGATATCATTGACAGGAATTACTGAACCTTGTAACTTTGAAGGATTTTTTTTTTTTTTTTTAATTCGCTCGTCTCCGATTTTGCTAGGTTGTCATGTAGCGGTGTTGGTTGTGTCTCTGTTGGAATTTCCAGCTGGCTGCATGCAAACCATAGAAAAATGAGTCTCGGCCATGAATTAGAGGGCATGTTGCGACTAATGTTGCCTTTTGAGCGGTTTCTCTTTGAATATTCGCATTCAGAGAAAAGGAAATGAACCCTGAGACTGAAGGAATATCATTTCGTATTCCAAACCGCAGCAAGAGGCACGCGCATTCAAGCGGATCTCTGAAACTTAAATCACGCAAAGGTAGATGCATAATGCGGGGCTCTAGATCAAATATTTTGTATCTTCAAAGACAAAAGGATTGATGGATCCGGCTCAAAGATAGATTTATGAATCGGACAGACAACCCAACTTGAACAACAAAATATGTCATAACAGTCTTAGCGGCAGCCATTTGGATATTTCGAGGCCAAGTTTGGTGGACTGGAGTGACCCCTCCTGTTATGCGCTCAAAATGGCTTGGGGAACGAATTTCAGACAAAACTCCAGAAATGAGTTTCAAGATCAATAGAGGCTGTAATGAATATAGCGGAGGTGGGTATTTGGCGAGAACTACACTTTCAACGCTACCATGCGAACAGGTTTCCCTTGGTTTAGTAAAGGATAGCAGGATAATCTAGCCAAGGAACCAATATATTTTATCTCGCTTCGAAATTCCAACGAGTAAGGTTGAGCAGTCGCCTGTGCTCTAGAATAATACAACACGTCCCGTCCGGGCCCCTGGGTGATATATACCCAGGACCTCATCGCTCGATTCATCTATCACTACCCATGGATGGGTAACATATGTGTTCATCTCCTTAACGTCGCCATTGCCGTTAACAGTTCCGTATGAAACCCGTTCACCGTCGTAGTTTAGCCACCAGAGGTGTACTGCTGAAGCGCGATTGTTGATGAAATACACCTTTGTTGGCCTGTCGCTGCTTACTGACTTTGAGCCTCGCTCGTTGTCGGGGTGGATTGGTTGGATCAAGTAAACCTTTAGGCAAAGGAAAATCGCAAGTTCCTAGGTTAGTAAGATCTTCCAGACGAGCCAGAATTTGAGTAGGGTCATTGACTTCCACATACTGATGGATCTTGCATGTTTGGGAGCCTTTTAATTATGAGGTTTGAGAGGCCCCGGGAATTCAAGCCGCTGGCGGAAATCGAAACCTAGATATAGAACAGAGCACAAATACGTGGATCTAAGCTTAAATAAAGCTCCAAAAACTATGTTTGTGAAAGAAATAAGCCCTGAGGCCGAGATAATACTGGCGAAGTGAAGAGGTAGCTTACTAGGTGATTGACTAAATTATGGCGCAGAGTGCGCAGGTATCTATGAAGTAAGGATCCAGGTTTCAAAATTTCACCATGACTTGGTCTCGTAGTCATTCGAACATCGCAACACACAACTTACCACAAGGCTGCGCTACAGCTGTGTTGTCGGTTTGGCTTTCGAGCCCTCGAGACTGGCGCTTTGGTTTTCTTTCGTAGCTATTGATACCTCTTTTTGAAATTTTGGTTCTGCGTCTCAGTCGCATATATAGTTTCTGCGGCTAGGTTCTCAGAATAATGTCCGATTATGACTTGAAATCCAAGCAGAATTATTCTCGTTTAATAATGGTGTATAATTATGATCGCCTACTGTAGTAAACTATTAATACTAATCGTCATCTGTTCTGCAGGAGTTCCTGTAGAACAATAAAATAGTTCGAACATATATACAATTTTTTATTTAGTAGCCAGTACGATATCGTGATGATACCGTTACAGTTCTAACCCGGTATCCACAATCATTGGGATCACAATCCTCGTAATTATCAGAATCATAATCGTCATCCGAGTAACTACAATCTGAATCTGCATCCGGGCCCCAATAGCCTTCGCCATCTGTATCGTATCCGGATACTGAGATGCGGTTACGTCGAGAAGCTCGGGGGAAATCCTCAAAGCTAGTGACACCCTCTCGTTCGCAGACTTTTTTGGCGTACTTTTGTGCTAGCTGTCTAGTTTTTGAATCGATTCGGATCCTATCCGCAAGTTTGGTGATTTCCCGGTTCGGGTTACAGTTGATCATGGCCACGTATTCCCCTGGATTTATTTAATCAAGAAACGCGTTAACGTTCTTCTTTTGAAAAGCTGCTGTGAGGGCAAAAACAAACATACTTAGTTTGACCCGCACACGGAGCAGGCGGGTTTGCAACCAGGTTGCGATCCTCTTAAAGAGCCTTTTTAGGCCCTTTGATTTTGCAGCGAGTTTCAAGCCTCCTACGCAGATCTGAGCTATTATGTAGGCGGTAAAGGGATCCAATGGCATCTTGCAATAATCGCGACGTAAAAGATATCTTGAGCACAACGGGTGGAAGGAGGATTTGAGAATTAATTTTACTCAAATACAAAAATTGGACCCGATGTTGACAGATGGTAATGGAATGTGAGAGAGAGGAAAAGGGACACTGATCGGCGGGAGTTAATTCTCTATATAAAAAGGTTACAATTTCCTCCTCGTCAGAGAAATTCAATCCTAGCAAGATCTGCTATAACCTTTTAGATGAGTGACGAGGCCGACAATATTTGGTTGGTGCTACGAGCGGCTGAAAGGCCTCAACGCCACTAATGCACTTCTCGTGAAATGGAGCCAATGGAGCCAATGCAAGATCCAAATGGGAGAGGGCGCGAAATAAAATCTGTAGATACCATTGGTTATCGTTTGGTGGGCCCAGTTTCAGACCAGCATAACTATGCGGAGCTACATTCATGTACATGTACATCGGTGCAAAATGGGGTTGAGTCATCTCGATACGCCGACGGGATTCTTCAATGTCTGAGTCAATAAATGAGGAAAACATTTGATCCAGTGGTCTTGCTGCCGACCCGCACCCTGATCTTACCCGCCGGATCTCGTCTCGCAAGCCAGATCTGCCGTCATGACCCCGAAAAAGCGCTGGATCGCTGTTGGTTAATTTTGTCGTCTCTCGAGCTCACTGTCTTCCTACGGGCTCGGATTGGGCGGCTTCAAATTTGACCTACAATCCAAGCTAGGATATTCTTCAAAAGGCTGTTATTGTTACAAATGGTGGGTTAGATACATTACTGGAAAAGTTGGTTAAACATGAATACGCCTTGAATACAATCTATGTTAATATATTCACCTAGTCTAGCTCGTACCCAGACGTCGCAGAGGAAGTCCACTGCTTGGTATTCACCCGATTTTGCCTGGATTTGCATTGTTGACAACACCAAATTCAGACTTATGGTGTGATATTTTTGATTCGGCAACAGCAGGCTGGTCACCAACACATTTTTGTGTATGCTCGTTAAACTATAGCATCGAACAACCTCTTCTATCAATCTGAAGGCCAATATTTTATGGATTCTGATAGCTTTGTTACGGTCCGAGCGCTGCAGCTTGGGCTCGAGCTCAGGTCAATCTTTGCAATACTGGTCATGGTTTCTATGTTGGAATGATCCCTTCTTCTCCTTAGTTAAAAACTCATGTTAGATTATATGTAAGAATATATTTCATATCAAAGAACATGAAAAAAAAGTAATTCGAATTGCCAGATTTAGAGGTTGAAGGCCTTAAGGTCTTCCTCTTTATCCTTCTGAGATGTCATCGAAGTCTATCAGAGCGAGATTTTTGGCTAGTGCGGTATAAGTTGCAACTCTCCATCGGATTACAAACAACCAGACGGATTTGATATTAAGAATTTATGATTACTATAGTACTATCAATATAACTCCAAGAGCCTCCCGCAGAATGGATGGTAATTTGGCACAGATAAAGCAGAATGCAAACAGGCTAAACGGTAATATAATGAGCTAGCTCTATATCTCTGCTTTGCAGAGTGCTGCAACGCAACACGGTAGAGCTATAAACTCTAGTCCAGCGAGACCCGCTCTATACAACTTTTCCGGAACGAGACCAACTTTTCCCTATTTTATTGAATTCGTTAAAGCAAAACTCTCAAATTTTAATCCTCTATTTGTCATATCCACCTCATCGTGCTCGTGACTACCCATCGTAGCTTGTGCGTACGCTCTGATTAACCTCTTCCAATAGCAATTATTGGCTGCGGGAGTTAGGTATCGATCCCTGAAAGTTTTCACCAAATTATCTGCTATTTTTTCTGCCATCTTCGGATTTTCTTCGAGTGCTGCGATTGTCGACTCTAAATCAGACCAATCCTTTTTAACAAACACAATGTTTTGGTCAGGCCCGGGGTTCGGATTGAAAAGATGAGTGTAATGTTGAAACCATTTGAATGGCGTGGTGATAATGACTGATCGGCATTGCGTAAAATACGCCAGGCGTCCGGAATAAGTCACACCTTCAGTGTAGAGAAGGTACTTGTATCTACAATAATCCTCAATTGCGAGACTGTTCTTGCCCCATTTGATTTCTTGTACATCCGCCCACGTTTGGTTTTTGGTCGCGGCAACTAGTTTTCCTCGAATTCCGGAATTGAAGCCGACTGTTCCTCGCCAGATGGCCACATTTGATTTAGATTTGAAGCCATATTGGGTATCAACAGCCGCTATTCTTGCGCGAGCCTCTGTCCAAGCACCAATTTTGAGCTCAGGCCATGACCAGAATGCGTAATCTGGCATAAGAAAGGTAGAGTTGATTTCTTTCGGAGCCGGTGAGCGAGCGAGGGTGATCATATTACCAGAAGGATGATCGTTCAATAGGAAAGGTAAGAGGACATTTGGAAGAGGTTCCAATGAAGTTCTTAGAGCTTGGTTTGCGGCGTGGAGCGTTGCTTGATGTCTCTAAACGCAAATATATAAGTTGGCAAATTTGGGAAAGGATGATTGTGACTTCGAGACTTACACTCCAAACATCTTTGCCCCTAGCAACAATATAAAGCTATGATAATACCAAAAAGAAATGTTTATAAGCATTTATGAATATATATCGCGTGGTTTCGCTGAGAGAGACTCCTTACTTCGCCATCATGAATTCTTGCGGTTATGTAGCCGGATCGCCCTACTGGCTTCAATGGGCCGAACGGACCTCTGGCCAATGAATCATCGATTTCTCGATAGAGACCCGGAAAATAAGTTTCGCATTGTTCTGAGCTTAGGAATAAGGACTTTCCCAGTTGTTTCGAGTCTAACTGACCACCCTCTTGCAGTGATGATAACGTCAGAGGTATGTTACCGGTCGCCCTCCACGTTCTTAACCGCAGAACGTAGAGTAAGGTGAGAAGGAAGAGAGCACTGCCGCTCAAATAGTAGATACGAGTGCGTGAACTCAAGAACATAGGTGTTAATTATGGTGATGAAGAAGGAAACCTCGTTAGTAGTGCTGTCATGGTATGAAGTCTAGAGGAATATGAATTGAATTCGAACATCGCAGGTTGAGAGATGATAGCTAGCATTAAAAAACACTAACATCTGGTAACTTATTACGCGCTGGCGGCAGACAGGGAAATTGAATAAATTACCCTCTAGTTTATTCTTAGTCGCAAATAGTGGGCATATCCTGGCTTGCTGTGCCGCCGTCGTCTCAAAACTCCCCACAACGAGTTTATGCCGCTACCCAATTAGAAGCGATATTAAACCAGGATGGACCCAACATAAACTGTAAATTGAACTTCTTTATATAAGTGGACTGACCCGGCCAACTCTTTTCTACTGTTTGGCAACTTTCTTCTTAAACCTGATAATGTTAATCCCCGCAAGTGAGGAGTTGGCTGGTCTCTAACTTCCCAAACATCGGTTCCTATTTTGCTTTACCCTTTTGGTGGTTTTTAGTATGCATAGACACTTCGTTTTTATCGCTTTTATACAAATTCCCCCGTGTATCCTTTCACAGATACCGGTGTCGCAAGTACCTATTTGCTACTTCCCTGATGGTAGTTTACGGAATTCTACAGATTATCAACCTTGCAACAATGCGAAAGGCGTCTTCTCAATGTGTTGTGCTTTGGCAAACCGAGGGGAAGAAGGACAAGATACATGTTTGCCGAATGGCTTGTGCGGTGGCCTTTACGATCCCACTAAAAAAGTACAAGCCGGCTTATTTCGCGAGAGCTGCACGGATCCAACCTGGAGAAGTCCAGCCTGCGTGAAGGTGTGCCTCAAGAAAGGCAAAGGATATGGTAGGTTTTCCCGTAATCATTGTTGCTTTCAACTATGGATTCTCTCGCTTGCATTCATTAGAGACAGTATCAGCAAGTATAAATATATATGCTTAACCCTAGAGTTCTAGACTATGAAGCACACGATGCACCTATGACTTCATGTCCAGATGGGACTTTCTGTTGTGGAGGTGAAAATCAAAAGTAGGTCCTTGTGTATAGATTTGGGCACTGTTACAGATATCGTATAGTTATTGACCTTCATAATAATGTGTTAGGTGTTGCGATTCAGGTCAAGGCTTCTCGATGGGACCCGTGCCCGTAGGTGATGCTATAGCGAAAACTTACACTCCAAGTGAATCTACAACTGCAGCGCCCACAACTACAACCACATCCCAACCCTCCACGTCAATATCCCAATCCTCCACGTCAATATTCATCACGTCAAGTAGACCCTCATCCAGCGGAGTTTCTCCAATCATATCGACAACAGCGTCACCAACCTCGATTGCGACAACTGGGCCACCAACGTCGATCAAAATTGCCATCGGTGTAGTGATACCTGTTCTGGTTCTTGTCTTGATAACGGCATACATTATGTATCGCCGTCACTCGAGAATAAGAACAAACAGGCCACTGCCTCCCGAAATTGACGGAAGAGAATTTCTAGAAATCGGAAGTAGTCAATCCGTCTTCCCGCCTCCGAAAGTTGACAAATATCACGTAACTCAACCTCCTCTACCGTTGCATCATGTCAACCTACACGAAATGCAGTAACATTCCTTGTTATAATTAGCTGCTAGGTTTCATATAGACTTCTCCTTTGACGGGTTTGTCAGATTGGCCGGGCGCCGATGAAATGATTCCGATACATTATACTGTATACGTGTAGCTGGTTTCAAACCCGATTTGGATCGATTAATATTGTAGGAGTTACCTATTACCATTAATGAATTATGAATATAAAAATATTGTCATACTGAAGCGTTTTCCTGTACATGTACATAGTCTAGAGTTCTTCACAATAAAAAACCCTTAAATAGAAAAGGAAATGCTTAGGTTAAGGTGTTGTAACAAAGGTATACCAAAGATGATCCAGGCCGATTCATGATCAGGCAGAGCTCGAGCTCTTAAGATTTTATCCAATCGATCAAGCTTTAATACACGCCTAGGTATAACATCTTAAACAAAACTATGTTGTGTGCTTATATAACCACAGAGGAATAACCTCTGCATTCATTCCTTTTTCAGACTTCGTCTAACAGCTTATTTATTATCATGTCAAAGACTTATTAAATACGACAGTTACACTCTTCGCCAATATATATAATCTATTTCTTATATCTGGTGTGACCACTGGATAGTAGACCCGTAACAAGTAGTTGATTTGAGAAATAGAAGGGGGTAAAAATCAGAGTATATAATGCAACCGATTTGTTTCGCTTATCCCAAGACCATATATAAATGATTAAGACCCCAAATTAAAAAAAAAAAAAAAAAAAAAAAAAAAAAAAAACCAGATGAAGTCAAAAGGAACCTCTACACATGATGGGTATCGCGAATTCTTAAAACCATTAGAAAAGAAAGAAAAATTGGAAAGGCTTTAAAAGAAAACCTTATCGTATAAAAAAGCGCGAATTCGTTCCGAATATCAGAATATTAAAATATCTTATTAAGTAGTCCAGAAGATAAAAGTGTCACTGGCAAGAAGGAGAAGTATTTCAAAAAGCAACAGGCATTGTTTCCAAAAATTTATGGCGCCGTCCAATTGCCCCTTCTTTTTAGGTGGGCTATTTTTTGGGGGGTTGACTTTGGCTGGTCTCGACTTTGGCCCTTTTTTGAGTAAAAATGGTCTCGTTCCCGGACCCAACACAGAACACAAAAGCCATAGGCTGGTAGAATAACTCATATCAAATCGCCAGTATTTCGAAAATTAATTAATAAAGCCCAAGTTTAAGTCTTTATAGAACAGATTATTAAATAGTACAATGTAGTCCCATATCAGACTGAATACAGATGCTTCAATTCAAATTGGCAAATCAAGTAGCAGACCGTTCGCGTTCCTTCCAACCCCTTACACTCCTGAGTTGTTTTCTATCACAACCGAGTATCGTCTCACCAGCGGTGGCGCTCTTCCATGTCAACTCTGTATAATACACCAGCCAGAGATCCTCCCAGCAAAGCTCCAAATTTTTCGACAAAAAGTCGTGCATATTGATATCAAGCCCTTGGCCAGAAACCGCGGTTGTGTTGGGTTCACCGTTGATGATAGGTGGGCCGTAAGTATCAGCATAAGCTTCAATAATCATACGGACCCAGAATGTCATTTTGGTCAGTTTCCCCTTAGAGCTGTCCTTATTGACTTCGTAATATGCTATTTGGGAAATATCCTTATGATTTATTCGTGCCTGTTTTTTGGGTAGGCTTTGGAATATAGTATGGAGCATTTCAGCATGTTCCTGCCACCCTTGCGGGGTTACATCCTTTTCTGGGGAAATAGGTAGTTTTTCTAAGGTGGATTCAGGTTTAGGAGGTGCTGTACCGAAATTCGGTGCTTGGTCGACGTTATCTGATATCTTGATTTTGGAAACATGGGGCGTGATGTCTTTGATATCGACCCAGTCATCGTCATCATCGGCTTCATGGAAGGTACCAGTGCTTGTGGCGATGGGTTCGTTGGAAACTTTCGGTTCCTCTACAACGGGCTCTTTCTTTGGCATCTGGTAATCTGAGATCCAAGTGGCCCGCTGCTCCAACTCTTCCATCGTGGGAACAACCACCTCAGAAACAGCGGTTTTCCAGTCTTGGAATATATCCAAAATCGGTGAAACATTTGGGATAACTTTGCCTTTTTTCGTCGGAGGTATGAAGTTCATCCTGCCGGCAACGCCTTTCCAATCTTCTTCTTTGTAATACTCCTTCCAAAGATCATCGTCGCCAAAAGCCTCGGGGTATAATATCTCGACAGTTTCGTATGGAACTTTAGAAAATTCGAATGAACTGCTCTTCTTCAAGATTCCCTCCATTCCAGCGTGGACAATCTGTATCCAGAAATAGGCCTGTGTTTCAGAATATGGCTCTATCCTCGGATTGTTTATTCTTTGACGAATGGTTTCGGACTGAAGACTAGACAATGCGTTCTTGATAACCAGGCCGCGACGATTATTAGTAGCTTTTACGACTTGAAGAGTCGCATATGCCCATCGTTTGAGTCTGCGAGCAGTCTGGTCTTCTAAATGTCGCTTTGCGTCGTATCCTGTAGTCTTCTTCTGAGGTCTCTCATTCTCAAACTGAGGTAGTGCTTCAACATCGGGTGTTACAAGGTTGTCTTTGGCTTTTGGTGAGAATAAATAGTTTTTCGAATAGTAATCTTTCCAAAGCCTACCATTCATCAAACCCGGGTTGCTCTCCAGTAAGAGAAAGAATTTATCGGGCCAATTGTCTTGTGGTTTGTAGTGGGCGCTTGGCGGTTGCTGAAGCTTATACATAGCAATATACACCTGATGAACCCAAAATGTTGTCAAAGTTCGGTGTGCTGTGTTTCGAAACTTCCCAGGAACTTCTTGTAACATTGTTACCAAGTAATCGAGAAACATATCAACCGCAGCGATTACAGGTTGTTGAGGCGTGGTAGTATTTGCTGGGTCTTCGAGAATCTTGGTAAGTATCACGCTTGCAACATATAAATGGTCTGCATGATCCCAAGTATCCAATTTCCCATTCAACATGTTGGCCAGATATACCTCTGGATACCGGTATACATTGACTCTAGATCCTTTCAAGTCCTCAATCCGTTTCAGAAGCTCCTCTCTTGTCGGCGGAGTATCTGGCGTAGGTATTCGAGTTTCATCATGTATATCGTTATTAGGAGAAGCGCTCGGAACCCACGCTTCCATCTCTTGAATAATAGTTTGGATAACATTGTGAAGACCCTCGCCGGTTTTCGCGGATAGCTCCGGAGAGTCGAATATCCGATACTTGACCATATTTCGATATCCGTACATTGTTGTTTGCACCGCTGTTGTGACTCTCTCCACGAGATCTGGAGTAGAATCCGGAAGGTCTTGCTTGTTGAGCATTATACCAACAAAGGATAATCTGCCATCAGTAACATTTGCAGCCTCCCGAACCTGATAATTAAGCTCCTCTAGTGCTTCGCCAAGTCTTTCATCATGAATATCGATGATGAATAGAATGGACATTCCTGGTACGAAATAATGGCGTACTAGAGGCCGGATTTTATCACAACCGCCAACATCCCAACAAGTGACTTCTTTTTTGTCCCACGTCTTGAGAGTCTCGACATTGAACCCAATTGTAGGAATTGTGGTTACAAACTCGCCGAGAAGGGAACGATATAAAAAGGTGGTTTTTCCAGCAGCATCGAGGCCTAGCACTAAGCATGGGCTGTTGGTCTTTCTGCGGAACTTGGACTTGACGAGGTTGATTAGAGACGCCATATCCGCTCAATTAATTGACAGGCTGATATGATGCGTCGGAGGAGAGGGTCGTTGAGGTGTTGTTGGTATTCAGGGCTGAGAAAAGGCAACACCAAAACGTAGGATAGAGTCAGCATGCAGGGTGCTGGCAGTTTCAATCAGTCTGAACCACCCGAAGAATGGAAGGAAATATCGATAATTGTAAGAAAGAGTGCGTAATATCGCAAGCGACAAATTGAGGTGCCTCTCACACTCATATATGTTCAATCACAGGTAACCCTGATCGCGTCTCTGATGTTTAATGCCACGTAAACTGCAAAGGAACTGAAGCACCGTGAGTCACGTAAACGCAATCTCAGACGCACGGATGCAATGCATTAATGTCAGAGAATCCGCGATGGTTACTCTCGTCGTCGTCACGGAAGCTCTATGACTCTCTTCCATTTGGACTACGCACCTCGAAATGCAGCTGCGGCAACCATGGTACCATAGAAATTGACTAGAAGGCGGCCATACCATACTTAAACCCGACTGAATTCGCTGATGTAACCAACAAACTAAAATCAAATATTCTCGATGCGCAACACCTACGCGCTGCGTCCTGACGACAGGTTCGGGTTGGGTAACGAGACTGAACTCACTTGGGGGTCCTTGGCAGCGCCATGTTGATGCTAAGGCTAAATCTTAAGATGAGACCATGGTTTGGTTACGAGGTAGATGAGACCCAAGCATTTAAGCTCAAGTATGTTAGCTAATATAGTAATGATGTAGTAATGATGTTTGTCAAAGAAAGTAGAATGGTTTGCACCCAAGAACTTTGTTTAAAACTTTGATGCTTAAAAGACCCACACCGACGACACCAGCCGGTGAGCTCTGTCGAGATTCGAAGCCCTAGCTGAGACCCTAGCTGAGACCCTAGCTATGGTCCAAGCTCGCAGAGTAGCATCCTCGAAACCAAGCTATGGTAGCCCAGCCTGTCTCTGTACGACGTGACTATATTAAATCGGTTAGCTCACCTAGCCCCACAAGGGTGCTAAGAGCTTTAAAAAAAAAAAAAAATTTGAACCTTTATTTTGCATTCAAAGTTTAAAGCCACAACATAGTAGCGGAATGGATTTGACGAAACAGCGAGATTGCAATAGTCATTCCTACTGAAAAAATCACAAAAGAGAAGAGACACCTGATAAAGATAAGAAACCAAAGACACCCTTTGCACTAGCCAAACTTGAACTGACAACCCCGTTTAAGAACCAATTTAAAGTTACAACTTAAAGTCCTTTATCCGCGCTCTTCCAAATGAGCCATAGTGCTATATGTTTTTGGATGGTCTCGCTATGTTTTTGGATCTTTTATTAAGGAGTCTTCTATGAGCAACACAAGAAGCTACAGAAAAAGAACGAAACGTCAGCTAAATCCACTATAATAATAATTATATAGCCTCTTACCCACAATCCACCAAGCCAAATACCACCAACGCCAGCAAGCAAGAACCGAATGTGAACCTTCATCACTGTTGTCGACTATTCAATGTTTACTTTCAGTAACTACTATATTATAAGATACTTTAGTGTTTTGAAGTAGTGATACCTTATCAAGCTTGATTAGCGTATCTTTAATAAAATCCACGTTTCGATCCATAGTGCCATTGATTAGTTGGGGCAAAGTAAACAATTAGTAGATTCTATATAAAAGGAATAGTGGTTTATAGAAATAACTAGAATGTCTAAAGAACGTACTGGTGAGGTGGTAAGACGACAGGAGAGAAAAGGGGAAGAGCGAGAAAAGGGAGGACGAGAGAGGAGATGGCGAGGGCAGAGGATATGGCGAGAGCGGAGCATACGAGTGACATTCATGATGGTGAAGAAGAAGATGATGATGATGATGTATACTTGTCTCGGATGTATACGTATAGATGTATATATGGATGTATGGATATTAGGAATGTATGGGTTGGTTGAATGGTTGGTTGAATGGTTGGTTGAATGGTTGGTTGGATGGTTGGGTGGGTCGATTGGTTGATTGGTTGGTTGATTGATGATGAAAGAGCTCTTGAGGCAATTTCTACCTGAGTGAATTCGAATGAGTGAATGAGTGCCAAAAGCGAGCAGTCGGGTGCTTATCAGAGGTTTTTACTTAAGTATTGAAGTATTTAAGTATTTTTAGCCCTTTGAACTTTGAGTTATTCCATGACGCTCCAGATTGTCAAACCTAGTCTCGAAACAATCGTCAAGCATCCTCAACCATGGCCATGTAAACCATGCCTCGAGAGATTTACTGCTCTACCTGCGGGGCGCAAAGAAAAGCCAGCTTAGGAGATGCTAATATTAGCTCGGAAGAAGCTGATACTAGTTTGGAAAATTCTACAGATTCTAAGGAGCTATCAGAATCAAATAGCCATATAGCTAGACTACATGTATACAAGAGTTCGAGAATCATCGATAATATATGATAAATTATAAACCGGCACTACAGCAATGCACATACACTCCCATCAGTTTTACTAATCCTTTTGATACTACACGTATACATATATAGTTATCCCTGATCCTGATCTCGGTTCTTTCGACTGTAGCGGGCGGAAAATGTCTTCAGGCGTTCCGTCAGAATATGTGATCGTGGGTACTCGTTTTCAGATTTGCCCGGTGATCCAAGCGCTGCTGCAAGCTGGAAATTTACGTGCAACGATCGAATATTCTAATTCGAAGAGCGTAAAGTGTTGTTTACCGGGATGTAAGTTTGAACTATGTCACTGAAGAATGTCACGCCGTTCATGGGACTGACAAAATTACTGACGACGGATATATTCACCAAATTGGTAGGCTTCCAAATATTCTTCCTTATATTGCCCCGCTCAAGCTTACAGGCCGAACTTATTTTTCATATTTCTTAGATCGAAACTAGCCCCCACGTAAAGCCATTTCTCACTCGAAAACCGAAGAAATGCAAGTTGCATCGTTTTCAGCTACCCGAATTTGAATGTGTGGCTGGGTTTTACGCCTGGGGGGTTTTACATAGGGTATATACAACACACCTCACGGCGATAACATGTTAACATGACAATAGCACGGAGTTTTAACAAAATTTTCTATCATAGGTCAACCCAGCCAAGACTAATCTTGTAATCTAGTCGAGACGTACGACCCTCTCTATTATTGGAATAATCACGACGCCCTCAACTTGACCGCACTGGATATCGCAGTGTTTATGTGCCATGTATGTTATGGGAATATAGAATTGGGTAAACTCGGCCCAAGATCCCAATTTGAAAGAAATCTCAGAATCAGCCGTTTATTAGCTAAAATATGATCAGTCGGCAGCATGTCGCTATATATATGTGGTTCGAAAGGGTTCTGATTTTAGATTCCAGATATCCCACTACCTATTATTCTGCATATATATACTTATATACTTGAGTATATATATATTTTTTTTAAAAAAATAGAATGCCCTAATTAGCTCTTCGAAAATGGTTCAAGGCGAAAGTTATGTACTCTAGTCGTCCGAGCGCAGGTACTTTTTGAACTTCAGAAGTATTACTCACGCCTTACTCTCCTATATAATTAGGCTGGGGGACGCTGCCGACGTGGAAATCGGCAGCGTCCCCTAGACTAATGTAGCAACCAAAAACTAACCTGCAAAAACTGTAAAAAACACTGCTTTTTTATTGAATTGGTCCTCCATGCATGGACCCAGAGGGACTTCAGCCACTGTGAAGATACCTGAGTGCCATTGACAAGGGTCGAGAACTTACCCATCCGACCGTGTAATATTAATTTGATCCTGCTGTGAGGTTTAGCTCAATTTAGTGGGTCGCGGTCGTCGTCCGGCCGGAGTGTTCTGCAGTTCCCAATCAAGATTTCGCTAAGTTAATGAAACACCAAGGAGATCATCAGTGTGCTGCAGTAGTCTGGAATGCAGCGAACATGCATATTCTGCTTTCCAGCGAGCCCGTGCTTTATTGGTTCCTCCGTTGAGAGAACCATGTTAAGCACTGCACGAATATTCATCCCATGCGGACTTAATAAAGTCAAGATGATGGATTTTCAACCGGAGTCTCAACTGAACCCACGCGATCTCGCCGCGTGCACAGAGTAATTATGTGTTGAAGCGTTGCGCGAGACGCATGTTTGCGAGACTTTTTCACCCGAACGTCGAATGCTGTTGATCTGGGCCGCATGCGTCTCTTTGGGTCTCGACCTCGAATTCTTACATAAAGGCAGCTGAGACGTAATTTGACGAGTCCCCTTTGGTACATTCATTACATACATACTTAAGTACATACATCAATCAGCCAGCCAGACTGACTTGTGACACTCGTGGGCTTTTTTTAAGCAAGTTGCCACCGGCGGACGCGGAATTCATCCCTCGGATCTCAATTCATCATCCGATATATCAGATCTTGGATTCTTCTTGGTCAGCCCTGATCTGAAGAATCGCAGGAACATGCATCCAAGCACGAACTAGAACCGAACACTCCCTTGTCTAACTTTCACTTGGCCTTGTTTGTCGTTTGTCCCACGCAGCAGACATAACGAAAACAATGGGACTCGTCGTCCAAGACTATCTTCTTGAATTCATCAGAACCGATTCCCGCCCCACATTCGTTCTCGATTTCACCAACGACGCCATAATTTACACTAATCTCGCGGTTGATAACATTTTGGGTGGCAGTCGCGAAAAACTCGTGAAAAACATCCGGATCGCGCTTAATGCTGACGATTCGGCCGCCCAGTGGCGAGTTGGATTCCAGGTCACCTACAAAAATTACCAGGTTAGCCTGCGTAAAATTTGCTTGAATGGAAGCAGGGAGTCTTGTTATGTCGGTACATTTGACTATGCGACTTCTGGAGCAAGCGGTGAAAGCCGAAGGAGTTCCGCAGCTTCACAAGCATCAATACCTAACGGCGAGCCGGCGACATCCCGTTCTTTATCCGTACTAGGTCTCAATCTTTCCAATGCACAAGAAACCCTGATCCGGTCAAATGGCGGGTCTCTCCCTCGCCTCGACTGGACATCTGAAAATTGCCCTATACCTTTTGGTGAAGCTAGAAAACATTTCAATTTGCTTCATTCGATTGATTGGTGTGTTGTTGCATCTCTCAGGATAACTATCATGAGCAAGAAATCTTTCGAGTCATGATTCTAATCGTAATCTCATATTAGGGGAAAGACGGCCGTGGGGCCAATGCGTTCCTGGTCGACGTCTCTCAGATCTGCTATAAATGCTATCATGTATATGAACCAGCCGATTGTTCTATACACCGGATATGACTATGTCAACATTTACAATCTAGCGTGGGGATTGCTGGTAGCCCAAGAGAGACATCCATATATCATGGGCAAGACTGTCCCGGTTGCTTGGCCAGAGGGTCACGAATACTTGGTCCCATTAATTGACAAAACTCTCCTCGGAGAAACGGTTATCCGAGGTTCGCATCCAAACCCAACGTTTTTGTTTAAGGAAAATTGGGAGGACCTAATCTTTGTAATTTAGAGGCTGCACTATTTTTCCTCAATAAATCGATAATGGGAGAGGAATCCTATGTCAGCTTCATCCTCTCTCCAGCTGTCGATGATCACGGCTTCTACCTCGGTACCTTCGCTTATGCCATGTTCGAGACGGACATTATAATAAAGAAGAGACACACGAAAAGCTTACAAAAACTCAGCGCCAAGCTACCTGAAGTCAAAGAATTCGGCTTGAAGGATGGTTTCTGGAGCGCTATTTTGGACGCTTTAGATGAGAATCCTCGGGATTCACCGTTTGTCATCTTATACGGCGTGACGGAGGACGGCAGGCGTTGTAATTATATGGGCAGCCGAGGGTTAGATCCAAAGGTATGCGGAAATATTGACCTAGACGCCACAGGTCATAGCAATTCGCAGATTTTCCGAGAACGCTTAATACACACGTATGGTCAACCTAGGGGTTGCGTTCGCGAAGCACTTTCCAAATCAGAATCCGAGTATCTGAAGACAATGCCGCTCCGAGGATTCGGCGTTTGCGAAGATGCGATAACACTTCCAATTCAGAAGCATTCTGGAATGGTCCAGGCGTTTATTATACTCGGGCAAAATCACAGACGGCCTTTTGATTCGATGTATCAGGAGTGGTTGAGTAACTTTCAAAATATCCTGTCTACTTCGGTTTCAAAGATATGGAGTGTCAAGGATGAGGAAAGACTTCAGCTTGAGAGTAAATTGGCGGGTTCGTATCTATTTCAATTCTATTTTAGCTTAGAGGCAGGATGCTTACAAACTAAATCGCTGACGTAGAAATGGCACGGGCTCACAACCTTCAAATCACCCAGAGCTTGGATAAAAAGACAAAAGAATTAAGAGAAAGCGAGACGCTATTCACTCGAGTAAGACCACATCAACTTGTTTGCACCCTTTTTGCCCTTGCTAACGCTTTTATGATATAGACTGCAGAGAGTGTCCCAGTTGGTATGAACTAGAAACCTTTTTTTTTTTTGCTCTACTGCTGTGCTCACGTGAATTTCTAGGGCTCGTGTGCATAAACAAAGAGGGTCAGATTATCTTCGCGAACGATGCCTGGTGGAGAATATGCGGTATGGATCGAAGCGGCGGGCCAGATGTTTGGGACAAGTATCTTTATGTCGAAGATCGTGACCGAATCGTCAGCATTTTTAATCGAATTGTAGAAGAACGAGGTAGCATGACCGAGGAATTCAGATTTGGGAACGATCCTACACCTGGAAGCAGAGGCTTCTTCACATGGTGTCGCAACTCGGTTCATCCCTCCTACGACGATGACGGAAATTTCACCGGTTGGTTCGGGACTTTGGTAGATATCACGAGCATCAAATTGGCAGAAGAATACCAGCGAGAGCTTACCGCGGAGGCCGTGGAAAGGAAACGCCAGCAAGATAATTTTATCGTAAGCCAGCCTCAGCACTTCACTTTGATTTCTGTGATCTTGGTGCTAACTAATCGGTTTCCGCTAGGATGTGTACGTATTTCGGGGTTCAAAGGCTTTAACGTTCAAAATTCTCATTGATAACATTTGTTCGATCTATAGAACCAGTCATGAATTAAGAAATCCTCTTTCGGCAATTCTTCAGTCTGCAGACGAAATTCAGATGACCCTAGATGCGTTAGTGGACATTGATGCCGACCCCGCCGCCCTCGCTGCGATACAAGAAGCTGCGGATACGATACTCGCGTGCGGGGAACATCAAAAGAAAATCATTGACGACATCTTGAATTTGTCGAAACTCGATGCCGGTCTTCTAACTGTTGATCCCGTCCCAGCCCAGCCTCACGATATTATCAGGCGAGGAATGAGGATATTTGTTCCAGAGCTCAAGAGTAAAGGGATTACCGCGCAGTTTACTGTTAGTCTAACATCGAGCTCCGATAAATATCAGGTTTTATCTAATACTCTTGCGTATAGATGACGGATGCTTTTTGTAGTGATTGTGTTCGCAGTTGGTGGCTTGTGGATCCAGCTCGTCTGATGCAAGTTCTGGTGAGTTTGCAATGAGAAGTCCTTACTCTAGGATTTTGCTTACGATAGCCAGATAAATCTTGTGACGAATGCCATAAAATTTACAAGTCAGAAGAATGGCAAGAGGAAAATCTGTGTGTCTCTCGATTCCTCGAGGACACGGCCATCGTTCACGGACAACTTTTTAGATGAAGAAAACTCGCCGGGCGTGCCAAATCGGAGAACTTCGGTCGCTACAGCGCAAGAAGATAGGATGTATATGCTTGTGAGCGTTCAAGTAAGTTGATGTGTATTGAACTTCGAGCGGACTGGTTTGACTTATGGTTGGGTTTAGGATACCGGAATTGGGATCTCGCAGGAAATGAAGGCTGTCCTTGGTCAGCGTTTCCACCAAGCACCTGTTAGTATCTTCAAGTTTCTTCCGATACCACTAATGCTGACGAAGTTGTTTTAGAAAACCCATGTTTCGTACGGTGGCTCCGGCCTGGGGCTCTTCATCGCACGGCGGCTGTGCTTCCTTCTTGGTGGTGAACTTCACTTTGATTCTGAACTTGGAGTCGGCAGCACATTTTCATTCTTTTTCCACGCTCAACGGACCGATGCCCCACCAGCTGCGCACCCCCAAACCCCCACCGAGGAACCCGCGAAGCGATCATACTCTTTTGGAACCGATTCGAAGAGCCCGGATGAAGAATATATTTCGAGTACTCGACGGCCGTCACAGCCACCACCTATAAAAATCCCACGCCTCAACAAGCCAGCGAACAAGGGTCCGAAACCAGGCGACGGCTACCGGGTGCTCGTAGTCGAAGATAACGTTTTGAATCAGAAGATCCTACGAAAACAGCTCGCGGCGCAGGGCTGTGAGACCGTGACTGCTAATAACGGCGAAGAAGCGTTGGGGTTCCTCAAAAGGGGTGAGAAGTTTACGATGGTCTTGATGGATATGGAAATGCCTGTGAGATCTCCCGCGGATAACCCTGAGATGATATAATGCTCTTCCCGGTTAAAGTTTCAGACAAAAAATGCAACGAGCTGACACGAGATTTTTCAAACAAACAATACGTAGGTGATGGATGGCGCGACTGCTACAGGGTTGATTCGGGAGCATGAGGCAAAGTCTGACAGTGGTCACGTCCCAATTATCGGAACCTCAGCGAATGCAAGGTTCGAGCAGGTGCAATTCATGATAAATGCCGGCATGGTAAGTCCAAAAAAAAAAAAAAAAAAAAAGCTTGTTTCCATCTGTAGTTCCGAAATGACTACGCCTAAATAACATTATACTATCTCTCTCTGCGGGTTGATGACACGCTAATAATAAAAATAAACTTTATAGGATGATGTTATCACAAAGCCATTCCTCATTTTGGATTTGATGGAGAAAATGGCCCAGGTACTGCGACGGTTATCGCCTAGCAAATGATCAGAAAAAAGTAACACTCATGTCGTCGATTGGTTGATTAGTCAGTGAAGGGAGGCGGAGCACCAAAAAAGTATCCTTGTAACGTATATTCACACCCGTTCTTGCTTTCGTTTCCGAGTATCATATTTTTTTTTCCTGTCGCTTGGTTTGTAACTGTCGTTTAGAAAGTTTTATTCGTGTCAACCGTTGATTGTATAATGCTTGGTTTTTTTTACCAATCTTTTATTTGGTTGTCAGCATCTGTCTTTGAACACTCTCTCAGCCTCTCTGTATGGAATCCTGAAGCTAGAGCCGAATTTGGAGCAGGAGTTTTTTCTTGGTTTTCTTTTCTACGATAGCCACCGGTTTTTTTTTTTTTTTTTTGCTTTTATATAAACATACCAGTTGTGTTTTTTGGTTTGTTTGGCTGGAGGTGAACGTTGCAGGTCTTGGAAGGCTTGGGGGATCTTCGATCCTCTTGCGCTTGTGACGGCTTATTCCGAGCCTCATCGTGGGTAAAACATATACGAAGTATTTCACTTGTATCATTATCAATCGGTCTTTTATTCAGTGTGTTTACATCTATTCGTTCCTTGTACAATCAAGATATATAGATTGCTCAGTGTCAATATAAACATCATTATCAAACTAACAGACGTCCATTCGAAGATCGTTCAAGGATAAGTTAACAGTAACATTTTATTATATCTATTTTTCCATTGTGTTACGTAGGCTTTTTTCCGGAAATTAGCGTGGTAAGCAACCTGCATTCGCTTCGCCTGAAGAGGAGGAACGCGGGTGTCAAGTTGAGGGTCATCCTTGCACAGCAAAGGCTGGTAAAGAAGGTTCGATCCCATGGAATGAAAAACAAAAAAATAAAGAGTGGTCTGGAATGCCTAAGTACTTACTTGGTTATTACAAAATAAGCCGCTGTGATTCGTTGATTCGGTTGCTACCTAGCTCTCTCTGTCAGCGGTTTGTAAGAAAGGTCAAAGGACGGATGCAGTTACCACTCATAGCCTCAGCGACGACTTGACGCGGGTAATGGATATCTTGGTCGACGTCAATAGGTTCCATCATACATGGTAAGGTCGGTGAATAATTTAGTTTGAGGTATCCACATGCTAGCTAAAATACTACGTAGGGCGGAATATGATGATATTCATATGCAAAAGGTTTTTTTAGCATGCATGGAGATTCGGGACATTGCTGACGAGCGAGGGTAGAGATCGTCAAAGCTGTACCTTGATTACAATGTCGCCCAATTTCCCGATGGAGGTTTCAATGTGCGCGGCCAGTGGCTTGATTTCGTCCGAATCCATCGTAGCCTTTCTTTCTTTCTTTTCTTCTTTGGGATATTAATATTGTTCCCCACGAAATATCAACCGTATCCCACTCTGTGAAGTGTTCGATCTGGGTAGATGCCATTTCGTGCTTTGGAAAGATGTCGTTCTAAATGTGATCAAGATGCAAGAGGTCTAGAGGTGGAGACTAAGCTGCAGCCCCTTTTGGGGCCACAACCTTTGTGTCTGATGCGCTGGTCTCGAGGGCTGATGCGGTCCCCGGCCCATACCAGTCCAACCCAGGACATGCCGTTCTGCATATACCTTGAACGTTACAAGTTAACCTCCACCGAAAAACTTAATTTGTGGTTCCTTCGACGAAAACGAAAACGGATTCTCTGGGCATGCATCTGAAAAAAAGTTGGCGAGATAAGAGCATCATAACTGACTGACTATACCATATCTTCCGCCCAGCATCGCTGACCTGAAAGTAGTCGTTTTTCTACGTAACCCAGCGGCTCACTTACGATTGTTAAACTTGGCGGCCAGGTTTCTCTTTGTTTTTCTTTGTGATCAAAGTCAGCCAGCCGGCCGACCAACCGGCTTGGTTAATTGGTTGTTAATTAACTGTTCGCGCGGAACCAAGGAGGCTGTTACTTTCGAAACCAACCCAATACATTTTAATTTTTTTTTTTTATTTTTTTTTACTTTTTATTTTTCTGACAGTATTCTTGTTATCCCGGGGTTGTTTATTATATATATCAAGCCTGACCTCCATCCCACATTTCGAACATTTTATAATTTGGTATTCGAACGTTCGTCGGGAGGGAGTAGACTTTTTTTTCAGCTTTGGAATTCAAACGCGACAGTTTATCCCTTTTAAAGAAACCTCTCGGCACCGCTTGACTGAGGCTCGCTTCGACACTACCCTGCGACTACCAACGACCTCGCTCGGTCGACACAAGGATACATTTTCAAATCTGGGCTGTATTTTTTTTTTTGAGAACCGGACGAATATTTAAACTTGGCAGCAATTATTCTTGCATCAAAAACCCCGGACCCCCTGGAGACACGACCCTCTCTTTTTTATCCCCAGGAGGCGTCTTTTTACATATATATATATATATATATA